>CM076570.1:1017959782-1018092621 GCA_034641835.2 Pinus albicaulis
TAATTTGGCAGTTCAGGAGGCCGTGAGTAGATCCCTCCTTTCGATTTCCTGTGGATCCACTATGAATAGATGACAGAGCATGTTTACTTTTACTAATAATGCTGAAGATGATCGCCCAGCACCCTCTCATCAGATTGCAAATAGTAACAACAGAGAAAGCAGGGAGAGGACACAGGTCGAGAATATGGGAATAGAGGTCGGGCTGCTTCTTAAAGGAAGGAACCAAGTTCTTTAACAACTGGTCATTTAAAATGAAAATGAATCGGATCAGACAGGGTGAATGAAGGATGGGGCTTGGAATTAGAGGAATACCCAGAAGGGAAGAGGCCCAAAGATCACCGGTCTTAAGGGATATTGCAGATTGAGTCAGCATGATTAACTGTAAGAGATCTTTTACTCCGAAGAGAGCCTAGATTGGCTTCCTTGTTCGCCTGGGAGTTTAACTTCCTGGGAATATGATAGAATGAGATCTTGTGGAATTTTGGTAATATAAGTCTGATTTTCCTGAGGATGGAGGATAAATGGAGCTGAGAAGGATTCTTTTGGGTGTTCAACGCCTGGATAATGAGCCTGGAGTCCCCGAAGACAGAAATGGAGAGGAAGTTACCTTTAATCGCTTGATTTAGACCCTGCCACAGAGCAAGAGCCTCCGCTCTGTTATTAGATTCCTTGCCCAGCCCCCAGGCAAAACGAAGCACATCTGAACCATCAGGACCCAATAGAACCCCGTCGCCTCCTGCGATACCAGGGTTGCCTTTGGAGGCCCCGTCAAAAAATAGACAGTGTTCATTCAGAGCCGACCTCCACTTAATGAACTCCTGCTCGTCCAGTCGAATTTCCCAGTTGGAGTGAGAAATAGCGGGAGGGATGGAACATTCCTTATGATTTGGGACCAGCCCTTTCAACCAGAGATCCTCCTCACCGTCCAGAACTTTTCCAATCTTTTTGGCAGAATTGGCTTCTAGAGCTTCTCCCAAAAAATCTTTGACTTTAATGATGATCCTGGTTAAATTGCAGCTTTCATTCCTGAATAATCTGTTGTTCCTCTCCAGCCACAGCTTCCAGCAATCAAACTTGGGAATCCACATCCAGCAAGTCTTGAGAAGGTGTTTTTTGGAGAGACCAAACGGAGATAAATTGATCCAGTTTTGAGTAAGATTTGGGATGTTCCCTGGAAGCTCTATTTTGTCAGAATCTAGCATCAGGACCCCCTTCCAGACTTCTTGAGCAAAAGGGCATGTTAAGAACAGATGATCAGCGGTTTCTTCATCCGACATACAAAGGGTGCACCTGGATGGTCCTTCCATACCACGCCTACGGAGATTATCTCTAGTGAGGATGCTATTGTGAACTAACGTCTAGCAGAAGAAATCAACTTTGGGAAGAGAGGGGAAAGCCCAAATAAAATTCCATTGAGCAGGATCCGGAGGAACATTCGGAATGGCCATCATACTTTTGTAACCTTCAGAAGCTGAATAAGAACCTGAGATTGATCCCCACCCTCGTTTGTCCTTAGCAGAAGCTTTTAAAGGGGATTTCCCTTGGAGTCTATCCAAAAGAACCGAGGCTTCACCCTCCAGCCACTGAGGAACCTCCCCCAGGTGCCAGCTGTCCCATAGACAAGTTGCATCTTCCGTCCAAATGGAGATGTCCCAGAGGGTATTTAAATTGCGGGCCTGAAGCCAGTCTTTGATATTGGCAAGATCTTCCATCTGATTCAAAGGTTGATCACCAAGAATTGGATCATCCCAGATTCTTATTTTTTGCCCATTACCTGGAATCCAGAACAGATTATGGCTGAAATGCTCCAAGGCTTTGAGACAGAGTTTAAAAACAGGAGAACCTTTGGAGGTTCTAGGAAGCTGGTCCAAGCATCTTAGGCGCTTCCCATGAAAATATTTTTTCCACAGGACTTTCTTGCTCCAACTTAAATTTCCAGAGACAATGTTCCATAGCAGTTTGGATCCCAAAGCCAGATTTTGGACAGCCAGATCACGCATTTGGAGACCTCCTTCCATAAATGGTTTTTAAATAGTGTCCCATTTAACAAGATGCAGTCTTCTTTCATTATTTTTTCCCCCTTCCCACAGAAAACACCTCAGAAGAGCTTCCATTTTGCTGATGAAGGTTTTAGGGGCAAGGAGGATGGAGTGCTGATATAACGGCAGACTTGAGAGAAAAACTTTCATCAGAATTATCTTTCCAACATTATTCCGCCATGAAGCTCCCCAGGCTTGGATTCTGAGTTTAAGCTTGTCCAGCAGGGGTATCCAATGGGCTACTTTAGGATTGGTCTTGAAGATTGGAATCCCCAGGTATTTAAAAGAGTCCCAGGCCCAGGACCCTTCCATATCAAGAATCCTTGCAATTTCTGATAATTCCTTTACCGAGCAGTTCCAGCCATAGATTGTGCTTTTTAGGTAGTTGATCTTGCTACCCGAGACCTCTCTATAAATGTCCAGCTCCTTCTTGAAGGATCTAGCAGAATTTATGCTTGCCCCACCAAGCAATAAAGTGTCATCAGAAAATTGGGCATGGTTTATGTCTTTGACATTGCGAGACATACGAAGGCCAGGAAGGATTTGAGTCTGATGATTGTGGTCGAGTTGAAAACTGAGCACTGAGGCTTGGATGCAATAAAGAAGCGGGGACAATGGGCAGCCTTGTCTTAGGCCCCTAGAGGCTTGGAAAAAATCAGAGGGTCGCCCATTAACCAACGACGCTATCCAAGGAGAGGCAATGCAGGCTTTTACCCAATTAATGATGGCTGAAGAGAAGCCCATTTTCTTCATTACAATAAACAGGAAATCATGTCTCACCCTATCAAAGGCATTTGCCAAATCAAGCTTAATCACCATACCTTTCTCCTTTCGATGATAGCTTGAATGAACAACTTCTTGCACCAGCACAATATTGTCCAGAATCTTTCTCCCTTTGATGAATCCTCCTTGGTTTTCAGGGATAATGACTGGCATAATTTTCTTGAGGCGATTGGCTATAATTTTGGTGATTAGCTTGTAACTAGAGTTGCACAATGAGATTGGCCTGAATCTGCTGAAATCAGATGCGCCTTTCTCTTTCGGAATCAAGGCAAGAAATGCTGAGTTGATGCCGCCTCCGATCTTTGCACAAGATTGAGATTTCCTGACCATTCTCAACAGGTCATTTTTTATTGTGGCCCAATAGGATAGATAGAATCTAACAGGGAACCCATCCGGGCCAGGAGCTTTATCCGGTTCCATACTATCCAGGGCTTTTTTAAGTTCATTCATGCTGATTGGAGCAGTCAGCATAGAATTGTCAGAATCTTGAACGCAATGAGGAATTAAATCCATCGGATAGGCATGAGGATCCATTGGTGGATCATCGGGGGCAGAGTAAAGATCTTTGAAGAAAGAGTGGGCTACCCGCTTGATGCCTTCAAAATCCTTAACCACTGCATTTTGGTGGTGAATTTCTTTAACAGTTTTGAAGTGCTTGCGAGCTTCAGCTTGTTTGTGGAAGAAGCTAGTATTTTTGTCCCCGGCCTGTAACCAGAGAGTTCTGGATTTCTGTCTCCAGAACTCTTCTTCTTCCCTACTTGCTTTGTGGAGTTCTTTTTGCAGATCAGTTTCTCTTTGAAAGAGGTCTTGGGAAACAACAGAATTTTCCAAAGTTAATTGATGGGCAGTAAGACTGTCCAGGGCCTCCTTTCTTTTGGAGGAGGGATTTTGCAACGTTCTAGCCCACTCCTTGAGCCTTCTTTTTAGCCCCCTCATTTTTTCTTCCCACACGTAGAACGGGGAACCATGTACAGGTCTGTTCCAGGCATCTGAGACCATCTCTTGGAACCCATCATGCTGAAGCCACAATGAGCTGAATCTGAAGGGAATAGGCCCAAGATTTTCTTCCATGGAAAGCTCAAGGAGAATGGGTTTGTGATCAGAGGTGCTGTTTGGCAGAATTTTGGAAGAGGCCATTAGACCGCAAGTCAGGAAAGAGGATTGGACGAGAAATCTGTCCAAACGAGCAGCAATATGGCTTGGGCCGACCCTTTTGTTAGACCAGGGGAATTTCCCAGATGTGGGCTTGATATCCTCTAGCTCCCAACCCAACATAATGTCTTCAACCCACTCTCTAGCTAGATCCCTGACCGGGGAGCCACCCTTTTTCTCATTTACAGTAAGAGTGACATTCATATCACCTGCAATAATAATGTTTTCTAGATTGTGCAACGAAAGGTAGGAAAAAATCGAATCCCAACAATATTTTTTCTCAGATGGAAGGACAGGAGCATATATATTGAACATACTTACTTGTTGGCCAGAATCTTTATGAAGGAGCTTCGTGAGAAGCCAATGGGGGGAGCAATCTTTCTGAATCAGGTCATAGATAGAGCTATCCCAGAAGGAAGCGATTCCCCCGAAGGCGCCTCTTGCACTGACGGCACTCCCAATACCTTTACGCCAGAAGGTTTTGCTAGCATGGAGGAGGGTAAGTTCCTCCAACTTTGTCTCCTGGATGAGAAGGATTTCAGGCGAATACATTCTCACTATATCTTTCAGGGCATCTTCTACTAGCCTGCTGCCTAATCCTCTGCAGTTCCAGGAGATGTATTTCATTATTTATTGGCTTGGGAGGTTGTGGCTCCTTTTGGAGCCGTGCCATGCTTGCGCTCGGATCTTGTATTCATCATTCCCTTGAGTGTTTTTTGAGAGCCTTGGAGAACATCCAGATAAGTTTTCTCCTCTCTCTGTTTCTTCTTGGATTTTCGACCCCTGGCCGATTTGATAGGGGTGACTTGTGAGCTGTCTGATTCATAGGCTCTTTCTTCTGAATCTTCATCAGATTCGGAGGCCACGCTGATATGCTCTTCTTTATCTACATTTCCTTCATTGCCACCATCTGCTGGGGGGGTGATTGTTTCAGTACCAGTTTCTTCTGCGTTCTTCGACAAGTCTTCCGGTTCTTCTTGAGCCCCGATGGTTTCTGCATTCCCACCCGAGGAGGAGCCAACCTTTGGAGCTTCATTGGCCTTTGGCTTGGTCTGAGGCTTCCCCACTGGTCTAGAATTTTTCTTCTCAGTTGGCCTTGGAATAACCTTGCCTCTTTTGATTTCTTTCCATCCTTCTTCGTCCTCCTTAGTCCCTACTGGGGATTTAGGACAATTCCGTTGGAAGTGTCCATGTTCATGACAGGTTCTGCATTTGAAAGGCAGTTGCTCGTAGTCCAGCGTTTGGTAGTGTTGCCATTCTCCCACTGTAAGTTTAATCGCCTTAGGAAAACCAGCTTCTAAGTCGACTTCCACACAGATTCTTGCATAGGTGTATTGGCCTTTGTTATCTGCTTTATCAAGGAATCTGCCCAGCCCGTTCCCAATCCTTTGCAAAGATTGATAGCTCCAGCAATGGATCGGAAGGTTGGGGAGCCGAACCCAGACTGGGACCTCCTTAGGAACATCAACTGAGGGATCGAAGTCAGGGGTCCATTTATTGAGATACAGACCCTGATTTCCCATGAAATACGGTCCATTTCTAAATACCAGATCTCGGTCTTCTTTGGAGGTGAACTCAAAAATGAAAAATCCTCTGCCAACCGCATAGCAGATCACATTGTTTTTCAACTGTGGCCTCCAGTTGCGTTGAATCCAGTCATCCGTGGTTTTTGTAGATGGCCATCGACCCATAAATTGCCCCACCAGCCCTCTGTCAGCAAGGGCAAGGGCAATTTTAATCGGCTGATCTTCTTGCAGAGCGATCTCAGGGATTTCCTCAAGTTTTTTAATGAACTTTGGAACCTCAGGGGCTGGCCGCTTCTTCCCTTTCTGTGATAACAAGCGACGGAAAGCTTCTTCAGACGATAGCGGAGGGGTGGGAGAGGGTTCACCACCCCCGGGTTCACCCATGGCGACAGCTATGGTTCGAAGCAAATGAAGAACTCAATCCATACCCCACAATACAGCACCCCTGCAAATCCAAAATACAGGGGGCCAAAGCGCCGCGCTGTTGACCAGAGCGCCGCACAGGTTCAGAGCGTCGCGCCCAGTCAGGAAATCGTTGCGCAGCTCAACACAGGAACTGAAGAAACCAGACCACAGAAAGAGGGCAACAAAGCCCTCCAAGATGCCCAGAGGGCCGAGGCCGCCGTCACAAGCTCAGAAAACCTATTGCAGAGCGTCTCCAGTTTTCATATTAATTATTTGTTTATGAAGAAACATTTTTGTTATCTCACTACCATTAGCCTTTCTATTATTACTTTTACAGAAATTTTCAATTGGGAAAAAATAAAGTGCCTTTTCTTGCTTCAAACCAACAATTATTTTGCTCCATAGCCTACTTTCCATTTCATATGCATGCTTAACTCGCCTTTGCTCCTAATTCACTTACACCTCTAATTTTGACAAAATATTTATTGTTTGAGTAGCTATGCAAACCACCCCAGAGAATAATGTGTAGAAGGAACAATGATGACGCCACTACATGCTTGACAAGGATAGAATAAATGCATGCCATCGTATTCTCTACAATAGTCATTAGTCCAACCTTACCTCTCAATCTAACCCAAACCAAACTACCATTCCTTCCCATATTAGTCTCCCTCCCCTATCATCCACCCCACCTCTTATGTTTTCCCTTCCATTTTCACTCGCCAAATAATCATTTCCAAATTCTAACCTTTCTTCACCTTCCACCTTCCATGTACAATCATCCCCTCATGTGGCTTCCTCTTCAACTTCCCAACAATTCCACAACAACCATATCCATCATGCACATCATTTATTTCATGAAAGGATTGATACACTTAACCACATGTAATTATGCTCCACTTGTCATGAAGCTTACCCATACATAAAACCGAAAAAAAATTCTGGTATCATTATCTGTTCCTGTTGCGCCTCTAAGTGACCTCTCCATCATTTCTCCTCCTCAAACAAAATGTACCCAAGAAAAAAAACCTATGTCCTCTCCTGCTCAAATCAATTTCAAGAGATGCCCATTAACCCTATCAACTCCATTCTTTTGGAAACATTTTCCGCATTATTATAGAGAATATAATATTCATTGACATTGAGATGCAGGGAAAGAATTATACATTGAGGCAAAATTTGCAACCTGTTTTGCTTCGGAAGCTTATGATTCTTGAAGAAGAGGGTGAATAGCTTCTAAGTTTATTGCAGAGGTGCTACAGGAGGTTGGATAGGGTCTAGGTCTAGAGAAGTTGCAAAATATTGAACAAGGTTTGGAGAAGTTTAACTGAGAAGTTATGAAAAGAAGAATGGGTAACACACAACCCAAGTTATAACACACCTCATAGAGCAAACACCTAAATTATAATTCACTTCTTGAATGGACAAGGTGCGTTACTGTCTGTTAGGGAACAAAAACAAAAATCTCAGGGCAGAATGTTAGAATTGTTCAAGGTATTCATGTGTGAAAGGTTGTGCAATGTCTATTTGATCCTGTCAAATATTACTATCAATAAATCCTTGGGTTTGTTCAAGGTACTCTTAAGGAAAATAGATATAAATAACCAAGTATCCTAATCAGTCAGGTGTGAAAGAGTTGTGGATTGATTTGGATTATGATTTTTCTTCTTTTGGTCTTTCTGCTCTTCGTTCTAGCACAAGTCTAAAGAAGGAAATGATGTACAAGATAAAATCTTTTTACCAATCAAGTGATCATGGAGGGTTGAAGGAATGTGTGATAATTTTTATTATATAATCAGAACACTGTTCATTATTTTCAACCTAAAGAACACTTTATTATGCGCAACACCCAGTTATTTTCACTGGTTTTTTGATTGAATTTTTGATAGGCTTGGTTGCAATGAATTCATACAAGATTGATGGAAAATATTAGTGTGTATGCAGAGATCAATGTGTTAGTGATTAAGTCTATTTATGAGTTTACTAGTGTCATTCTTGCAGGAGTTGATTAATTTTCATGTATTGGATTGAAGTGACAAAGTTTTTTCTTTCTAATGTTGTTATATGCAAAGATTAAGGTCTTAGGTAGAGGTTCTTGTAGAATTTTTTTTTAATAAGATCACTCTCTTGATTATGCCTAAATCTAAATGTGCACACTAGTAATTCTAATTGATTCATTATATGTTAGATTTGTTGGAGATACATTTGTTTGACAAATATTGTGTATTGATATGCTTGCTACACAGATTGTGATGCTAAATGTAGAGATTAGTACATAATGTCGAACTCTGCTCTGACAATCTTGATTTCCTAGACATTTCTGGCACCCTTTAAGTCACTTGAACATGAATTTTCCTTCGTAAGATATTCTAAATGAACCCATTTGTCAACCATTTCTCTTGGAGGTAGCAATACAATCACCAATACTCTATGTTGGCAATATGGCATTATGATCGTTTACATGATGCACCAAAATGTTTGATATTGTTGAGGATGGAGCATCTTATAGACAACCTTTGCTCTTCTCTTTCTTTAAATTCCCGTAGTGTACCCTGATGTATGGATCATTGGTTCCTCACTTGTATGCTGCAATCAGGTCCATTGATTCTATCAAGTACACACATAATCCAGTCATTTCCTATTTCTGCAGGGGAATCCTCTGTCGAATTTAATATTGTCTGCTTCAGCTGCTAGAGATTGAAGATTGCATCTATCACAAAAAACAAAATAAACAATATCCAAAAAAAAAAAAAAAAACACATCCTACTCTTTCAACTTAGCACATGACATGTATTTGTCCTTTATTTCTTAATTGTTCATATTAATTATTTGTTTACGAAGAAACATTTTTGTTATCTCCCTACCATTAGCCTTTGTGTTATTACTTTTACAGAAATTTTCAATTGGGAAGAAAGAAAGTGTATTTTCTTGCTTCAAACCAACAATTATTTTGCTCCATAGCCTACTTTCCATTTCATATGCATGCTTAACTCGCCTTTGCTCCTAATTCACTTACACCTCTAATTTTGACAAAAAAATTATTGTTTGAGTAGCTATGCGAACCACCCCAAAGAATAATGTGTAGAAGGAACAATGATGACGCCACTACATGCTTGACAGGGATAGAATAAATGCATGCCATCATATTTTCTACAACAGTCATTAGTCCAACATTACTTCTCAATCCAACCCAAACCAAACTACCATTCCTTACCATATTAGTCTCCCTCCCCTATCATCCACCCCACCTCTTATGTTTTCCCTTCCATTTTCACTCGCCGACCAATCATTTCCAAAATCTAACCTTTCTTCACCTCCCACCTTCCATGTACAATCATCCCCCCATGTGGCTTCCTCTTCAACTTCCCAACAATTCCACAACAACCATATCCATCATGCACATCGTTTCTTTTATGAAAGGATTGATGCACTTAACCACATGCAATTATGCTCCACTTGTCATGAAGCTTAAAAAAAAATTTGGTATCATTATCTGTTCTTGTTGTGCCTCTAAGTGACCTCTCCATCATTTCTCCTCCTCAAACAACATGTACCCAGGAAAAAAACCCTATGTCCTATCCTGCCCAAATCAATTTGAAGAGATGCTCATTGACCCTGTCAACCCCATTCTTTTGGCAAAAATTTCCGCATTATTATAGAGAATATAATATTCATTGACATTGAGATGCAGGGAAAGAATTATACATTGAGGCAAATTTTGCAACCTGTTTTGCTTCAGAAGCTTATGATTCTTGAAGAAGAGGGTGAATAGCTTCTAAGATTATTGCTGAGGTGCTACAGGAGGTTGAATAGGGTCTAGGTCTAGAGAAGTTGCAAAATATTGAACAAGGTTTGGAGAAGTTTAACTGTGAAGTTATGAAAAGAAGAATGGGTAACACACAACCCAAGTTATAACACACCTCATAGAGCAAACACCTAAATTATAGTTCACTTCTTGAATGGAAAAGGTGCGTTACTGTCTGTAAGGGAAGAAAAACAAAAATCTCAGGGCAGAACCTTAGAATTGTTTAAGGTCTTCATGTGTGAAAGGTTGTGCAATGTCTATTTGATGCTGTCAAATATTACTATCAATAAATCCCTGGGTTTGTTCAAGGTACTCTTAAGGAAAATAGATATAAATAACCAAGTATCCTAGTCAGTCAGGTGTGCAAGACTTGTGGATTGATTTGGATTATGATTTTTCTTCTTTTGGTCTTTTTGCTCTTCGTGCTAGCACAAGTCTAAAGAAGGAAATGATGTACAAGATAAACTCTTTTTACCAATCAAGTGATCATGGAGGGTTGAAGGAATGTGTGATAATTTTTATTATATACTCCGAACAATGTTCATTATTTTCCACCTAAAGACCACTTCATTATGCGCACCACCCAGTTATTTTCACTGGTTTTTTGATTGAATTGTTGATAGGCTTGGTTGCAAGGAATTCATACAAGATTGATGGAAAATATTAGTGTGTATGCAGAGATCAATGTGTTAGTGATTGAGTCTATTTATGAGTTTACTAGTGTCATTCTTGCAGGAGTTGATTAATTTTCGTGTATTGGATTGAAGTGACAAATTTTTGTCTTTCTAATGTTGTTACATGCAAAGATTAAGGTCTTAGGCAGAGGTTCTTGTAGAAAATATTTTTAATAAGATCACTCGCTTGATTATGCCTAAATCTAAATGTGCACACTAGTAATTCTAATTGATTCATTACATGTTAGATTTGTTGGAGGTACATTTATTTGACAAAGATTGTGTATTGATATGCTTGCTACACAGATTGTGATGCTAAATGTAGAGATTAGTACAAAAGTCAAAATTCCAGTGCTTGCAAAGAAGGTGAATTGTCTTTTCCAAACCTGGGAATTAATGCTTTGTGTCAACATTCCATACGGAAAGAAAATCTATCAGAATGCCCTCAGAATAACTCCAAGCCAATGGAAAGTCTTGAAGCAACTTATTTTGCATGTAATAGAGCTGAAGATCTGAGGAGATTGAATAAAATTGTGCCTAAACTGGTAGAAAAGAGATTCCCAACAAGCTGTGTTTGTTTTGAACAATCATTGAGAAGAAAATTTTATTCTCAACCGAGGTGGAATTCTACTTCACCGCTCTGTGCTATTGGCAGCACAGTAAATTCTCCTGTCAGCCATCTGTCCAACAATGTTGTGAATGAAGGAGACAAAGTGGCATGCAAATATTCCTCTAACTATACAACATCTGAATTTGGACAGACCGAACAGTCAAGATCAGATTGCAACCTCCATGGTACTTACTTCCATAATGCTCCCAAACATATAAGAGATCTAGCAAGGTTCCACCAAAACCAAGTCTACAGTCAAAGCAAGAGCACAATTTTAGAACTACATGCTTTCCCAAAACCAGTGAATAGTGGTTGCATACATACTTCTAGAATTGGGGAGGCTGCCAATAATCCTGGATCCCTTATAATCCAATCAGATGCACTCCAAATTTTATAAAATCAATCAAAATGTAAGTCAAGCCTGCCTCAGTGGTTATTAAATGCACAAAAGAAAAATGAAGAAAAAGAAGGGACAAGCTATAACAAGAAACAACATAATCCACATGTTCCTTCTTCAAGAAAAATGGAATTCAGAGTATCTCTTCCATACTCTGAATTAAATTAATCCACATAATCGTTATACGATAATTCAGAGTATCTCTTCTATCCTTCGAAGTCATATGGAAGAAACTCGTGAGAAACCTCTAGCCAAAGAAACTAGAATAGTGAGAACTAGTCTAAGATATCTCATTGTCAAGGTGTTGCACCTTGTGCCCAAGATCTAGGGAGGTGTCTTTGATGTTGGTGTAGTATAAGCTATCCTATGATCCAAGGCGACATGTCCACAAGGGTTCAGTTGGTCAAGTGTAGATGGCCTCCCAAGGTATCACAACTCTGATGGTTGACATATGCCTATAAACTGGTACCCCTAGCTATTGAAGACATGAAAAACAAGCTATAATTGACACAATAGGGTCCAATCTACATTGCGGTGGGAAAAATGAACAAGATCCAAGTCCGAAGGCCTCCCTCGTGTAAAGTGCCAAACATCTCTAGTCCTAAAAGGTAGAAGAAAGTGGATAGGGAGTTCGAGGACTCCCAAAAGATAATAATATTGTCCTTTGATCTCATTGTAGAGGAACCCTTGAAGATGAAGTGCTCCATATTGTCCTTTGATCTCATTGCAGAGGAACCCTTGAATATGAAGTGCTCCTCTATCTTAGTGTCATGAGGATCAGGTTGGCAAATCCTCTTCCTAGAATATGGTAGCCAGTTTCAATGCAAAGACAATGAGAACCAACCTAAAATTGCCTGAAGGGGATACAAAGATTATGCATCCGATGCCGACGTACGTGTAAAGGAGTCAAACGATAAAGTTACCTCTCAACTGAAAAAGAGCTTTACATAGAAGGCCATCTTGGAGTTTGCATATTTGATGCCAGCAAGGCATCCACATTTCTTCCCACAAATTTTCTCTTTCCTTGGGATTGCTGTAACATAATTATACAAGATTGTACACAAATAGTTGTAGCATTGTAATTCTATTGCTAATCATGCTTTCTTTTGTGATATATCTTACATACTTTAAGGGGATTAGTTTCCTTCCATATATCTGACATTCTGCTGCATCTGCTCCAACAAACCATATTTTTCTCAATAACCACATTCAATTTATTGTTCTATCTAGATTTTCCTTGCCGAGGCATTCAGTAAACTACTATAATAAGGATTCCAAGCTCTAATCAATCTCCTGAATTTGTCTGTAAGCTGTTGAAAGGCCTCTAGCGTTCCATTCTAAAATTCTATTAATCCATAGCATTGAAAATGTAAAATGGAATAGCTAACTCTGGGGGGCCATGATTATCCCTGATTACTGTGCCATGGTTTGCTTCTTGGACCACAGACGAGTTTCCTACTAGGTCCATATCCATACTCTTTACCCACTGACAATTTATGCATTGTGCAAGATTTTTTATCTTCCCTCTCTGCACCTTGTATGCCCATTGTGAAAAAGATGTCTTCTACAACCCTATTTGAATCTGTGGTTTGTCCAGTTGTAGGTCACAATGATTCAATTGATTACCCATGTTTCTTGTCTTATAAGACAATTTGATTATAATAAATCTCTTAATGGCCTCAAAATTCAACTAGTAGATTCTCTTTTCACAGGGACTACATTCCACCCCATTTCATTGATCAACTTGGAGGGACTTATTGAAAGCCTAACTGACTACTGTTATCATCTCGTGTTTGAGCCCCTTGAAATTTATCTTCACTCCATGTTCATGGATCAAACTTTTGCTACTACACCAAGTGATATACAGATCTTTGCTTCAAAGAAAGTAGGCAAATGACTTATCATTTTAACGAGCCTTGTTTATGTTTAAATCTTCAGATTACTCAATCTATTGACAACTTTACATCTATGATTCAGAATCTTTGTAACTTATAAAGTGTTCAAATAATGATATACATCTAGTACGTAATTAAACTGCAAGTGGGAGAACTGCATTTACTGTGTGAAAATATATGTGCTAGAGAAGAGAATCCGGTTTAACAAAAAGAACAACTTCTACATTCAAAAAGCCTCAACCACAACAATGCAGGTACACTTCAACAAAGCTGAGGGGCGGCATTTATTTCCAAAAGTACGCTTCCCACCTCTATTTTGAATTCAACATTTTGAATATGTTTTTTTTCCAGAGGACAATGCAATAATTCAGTTAAAAGGCATCATCCCTGCACATTTACCTGTTTTGAGTAATTTTTGTATAAAAAGTATCTGCATGACAGGATTCCCACTTTTCCTTTAAACCTTAAAAAATTGATTCCTTCCTTGATTTGAAAACACGGTGAACGTCCATACTGCCACCTTGAAATTAGCATCAACAATGCTGCTTGTGACCTTCTAACACTTCCTTGCAAAATATATTTTTTCTATGTTACACTAAAGAAAACAGCCTGAAGGCCACTGTTTTGAAGTACAAGATTTGATGTAGAAGTACAACTTCGTGTGCCACTTTCATTTTCAATATTTACTCCACAAAGCAGTTGGAAAGTATTAAGAACTCTGCAACATTCTCAATTTAGGTAATTTGTAGATCAAATACAAAACCCAATATACAGATGAAGAATCACTTTTCTCATTCACATCACGGAATAAGTGGGGGGGTCCATCTAGCTAATTCTCTAGAAAATATGTATCGGAAGCTGAAATTGTAAGGCAACCATTCAATGCTTTTATGAGGCTTGTTTTGTGAAAATTTTCTTATAGCATTTCTTTGTGCTTCAGGTAGAGACTGGCATGCCACATCCACAAGCTTGGATAAACTCAGAGATGATTCACGAGAAAAGCCTTCCAAAACTCTTGGAAGCAAAATTTTGTTTTCCTTCCTAATACCGATGCTTGCTTGAAGGTACTCTTCTTTTGCAACTTCAAGCTCTTGGTAGACATTCTTTGCTGTGTAAACACGTACCTGCAGGAATCACCGATATCAAATAAATGATTACAGACACAAAATCCTCGCAAAACAAAAAGACTAGCACACTAATATCCTCAGGACTGTAAAAAAGGAAAAACTTTAAAATAGCAAGACTGCCTTTCTCTGTAGAAGAAAGGCTAAAGTGATTTGTAAAGTACATAGCAACCTAAAGCCTCTTAACAATTTATATATTCCATGTGATATTTCATGGCCTTCTGAAGACTTAGAGCTCCATGACATCAACAACAATGGGGCTATAATAACTCATGACAATAAAACATTTTAAGCTTTTCATTCACAGTTTCTCACCATTTCTTCACAGACTCAATTTAAATAATGTATGCAACGACAGCATTGGCATGATAATCTTGTCAAAGAGATAAAAAATTATGGACGCAATAAAGTTCACAAAAAGTTCCTCAAATGTCAGATCAACCACATCTATTCTGGAATTGAATAAGAATCAACTATTCTGAAAAGTATAGTTCAAACTTAAAATAAGCGGTGGGCCTACATGAATATTTAAACACATAATGCAATAAAAACCAATATCTCAAGCAGAAAACTCCAACTTCTAGTTTCCATTACCCTGACAAAGCCTTTGTAGTTCAAACAAATGGTCATCATGTCCTACTCAAACCATACATTATGCAAGAAAATAAATTTCACGAGAAGATGATACCAATTTCAAATTTCAACAACCCTTACAAAGTCCCTGCAGGGTTCCAACACAACCAATTCCAAAATCTGATATCATTGCAATATAGCAGGTCAAGAAGATAGGTTTTTTTTGACTGGCAACACATCTATAATATTTGAGCATGTTAACATACTTATTTTTTCAATAGGCAACAAAGCTTGTCAGCGTGAAACCTTGCTGAAGCCATTGCAAGTATCTGAAACAATTGGTGCCTCAAGTAAAACCTGCTAGAGATTCCCTCTCAAGTATTCTTGTGTTACAACAGAATCTCAACAATATCTTAATAAATCGAAATATTTCCAAGGGGGAACCAGGGTTCTACTCTGCCAGATAGCTCTTGGTTTTCAGGTACTTCCCTTATGCCTTCAAGCTTTTGGTATTCAGGTACTTCCCTTGTGCCTTCGAATCCAGGCAAGTTGCAGTCAATCAACCAGAAGTAGTTTAACCTCATTCTCCAGGAGGAAGCATGTTAGCATGATTACCAAGCAAACTGTATAGTTTTCACTAAAATTTTACATTTTCTTCTCTTATCTAATTGTTAGCTAAGGGTTTGGCTTTCTTCAGAGCAACAATCTGCAAAAGTCCTAGAAACAAGCTATGTAATTTCAACGCAAATGTGAACTTATATTTGTGGGATCAAGAAAATAAAGACTCAGCTTCTTATTACTTGAGACGACAAATAGACTAGAGACAATTTGCTTCCATGATAAACATGTTTATTAATTCTAGAACTGAAGATTGGTATTGATCATTTTAGAGCTCAATTTACTCAAAATCAAACTAAAAATCCCGGCATAACAATATTTGAAATGGTTTGCAAAACGCAATTTTGCAATCAATTCATTCAGCTCTTTCAAAAAAGACAACTCAAGAAGAGTCAATTTTAATAAAGTAAAAGGAATGTTTTTTTGGTTCCCCACGTCTCTGTCTCAGTCGTTCTAGACATCCCATCCCACAAGTAAATATATATAAAAAAAAAGAAAAAGGGAAAACGAAAAATCAGTTATTGCACTATTAGCTAAATATTTTACAAAATATACAAAAATTCCTAGGGTATAGTGAAATTGTGTATCAAAATGCAAATATGGCATATGAATAATAAAATCAATTCTAAGAATGACCATTTATTGGGTTTCCTGATTGTACCACTGGATCAAAGGAACTCCTGGAGCAAAGTGAAAAACACACAAGAAGTATGATGAATGCACACCTAGTGCTGTATTACTTGGTTCTGTTACTCTGGGAGCACTATTGAATCTGAATACATGGCTTATTATTGTGAAGCCTATTGGTTGTTGAAGCTCTTTGAGCACGTTCTTATTAACTCAGATGCAAGAATTATATAGAATTGACCTTGAATGAGAGACAATCACACTAGTATTATCTCTTGACAAGAATAGGGTGATAGTCTCACCTTAATCAACAGTAAACCTTGCTTGGAATTAATATATTTTCAAAGATGGGTTCTTGGTCTAAGTAAATTTGGTATCTATGCATCAGACAATAATGCATATGTCAATCAATCATTTGATACATGTGCAGCCAAAATCCTGGTATGTAAGTGACATTTGGACAACATGTATGTGACAATTTGACAATAAATGTACGGAATAGATATGATTGGACAAAAGTGGAACAATGGTATGATGAAGGAAGAATGCCAGTAAGAGAATTAGCAGAAGTGGATGTTGAAAAATGATAGTATTAGCAGAAACAATGGATTGCAAAAAGCCACTGGCAGCAATGATATGATTTAGAATGCAATCTTGTGACATATGGCAGAAAATGGAACAACAACACATATACCTTATCAGTTATATATGGCATTAATTCTAATGGCTTCTCAGCATATTCAATTTTTTTTTGTCCTGCATTATGTATAAGATCATTACAGTATAGTAGCAATATGTTGCAGCCTCAGTAAATTGGTGACAATTTATATAGAGCTTTGTTCACAAATGAATTTGTGAAGAAGACAGATTTAACCTTTGGATAGATTATATATTATGAATAAGCTACAAAGATCTGCTAGTAAAATAAATTGCAGGGGTGTAGCACACTTGAAGCTTTCATGCTTGAAGAACTCTGAGAAGAAGAAGAACATGACCCTTTGGATCAGTTCTTTATAATAACCCTTATCAGCATGAAAGAGGTACCATGAGGAAAGTGCATGAAAAATTCTATGTCTTGACAAGAAGAAATCCTTGACTCTGACATCTTGATTGCATTGAGCCAAGATCTCATGAAGAATGGTTTTACAGATATGGATGCTCAAAGAAAGTCACCTCATGGATTGGATAATTTGATGCATAGCAAGGCTTCAGAGGGAGCTATAAAATCCATCATGACTTTTCTTGCCCAATATTTTTTTTATGAAAACCGAGTATGATGGCTCATATCCATGTTACATTAGAGGCTGCAAAGAAAGTAGAAGTTAAAGATCTAAAGACCTAGCCCTAGCCCTGATGCACTTAAAGATATGATCAGATGGAGAAGTTGTTGATCCCTGGCGCTCTTGATAAACACCTATCATATGTCTTTGTGTGGATCTATACATAGGGGATAGTTGCTTGTTGAGATATCTCTATGATGCTATTACTTATGGTCAGAAATTCACTGTCGGGATATAAGATTCCATGGATATTTTAATACTAGCTCAGTTGGCAGTATGATGAATGCACACCTAGTGTTATATTACTTGGTTTTGTTACTCCGGGAGCACTATTGAATTTGAATACATGGCTTATTATTGTGAAGCCTATTGGTTGTTGAAGCTCTTTAAGCACGTGCTGGTGTAGTAGAGGGTTTGTTACCATCATCATCAAACTGTTATACATCCACATGAACAGTATCATCCCAAAGTTGGGCATCACTACATTCTGGAAGGAGAAGCATTGCTAGGTTGTAAACCTCAAGATTAAGTACCAACAATGATGACCTCTTCTAGTAAGGGAAGGATGGAAGAAACATCCAAAGGACAGGATGTACTAGTTGATGAAGTAATCCCTTTAGTCTTGACTCCCCATAGACTATTAAATAACTACAAAGGATGAACTCAAAGGAGTTTGACATTTGTATAGGTGGACCAACCCAAGATGGAAATGTGGAAAGGTTCACTACAACCAGCTGCAAGTCATCAACAAGCAACCCAACAAGAGAAGAAGAGGTATGTTCCATGGATACATGTTGAGAGTCATCACCAAAAAGGAGCTATAAAAGAGATCCTAGCAGTCACCATGAAAAGGCTCATCAAAGATAGCATCAGGATGCTTAGTCACTTGGTGAGAGGGGGGGTCATAGAGATGATACCATTGAAACGTTACATAGTAGCAAACCAAATTCCTATGAGGATTCTAACAGACAGGTGATATTTTTCATGTCTTTCATGATACAAGTGTGTCGATCCAAAGAACCTAAAATGTGAGATAGAGGACTTCCACCCATGCAACTAATATGTTTCTGACCTTAATTTTGCATCAAGGAATAATTTGGGCTAGTCATGGAGACAGTATAATCTACAAAATATTTAATGTTGTAGATCGTCACACCATTTTAACTACCATGGGGAGAGCACTGTTATTTCCAAAGTAGTGAGCCTTGAATGTAGTGACCTATGAAATTACCAGTTAGAGATTTGATGTCTCAAACAATTATAGGAACATATGATTTTAATTTTTGGTTTAATATGGTTGTTGGTAATCCAAATATTTTAATGAGATATTGAACTTAGGTGTTGGTCAAAAATCCTATTTCACTGATCTCAAATACTAGGCTGTCAGTTGGGTCTACTATGGAGGAGGTCAAGGAATATATCAGTGCTATCCCCAGGATACGATCACAAACTGAAATTTGGATGGAAAATTACAGTCAACATTTTGATTATCATTTCAGGAAGAGGCTCGGATAAGGGTACACAGAATCTTGGTGTAATTGCTGATATTACAATGCATACTAGGGCAGAGAACTTAGGAAAGGTTTTTGTGATGCCACAGTGACATTCCCTCACTGTCTTGGTACTATATCACAGTAAGGATCTCGGTGTAATTCGGTGCCACCGTGGTTAATTGATATCACAGTTTGGTGACTATCTCAGTCATGATGATTCTAGAGTCTTGGGCCTTGGCACCATGATGCCATAGATCTCAGTTCTATCCAATTCATGGTGTTTCTGCAATCTCAGCGTTATCCCAAGGATAAGATCTCAATGCTATCTCAGTGCTATCCCAAGGATAAGATCTCAATGTTATATCAGTGCTATCCAAGGACAAAATCTCAGTGCTATATGAATGTTATCCAAAGTGATGTCTCAAACAATTATAGGAACCCATGATTTCACTTTTTGGTTTAATATGGTTGTGGGTAATCCAAATATTTTAATGAGATATTGAACTTAGGTGTTGGTCAAAAATCCTATTTCTCTGATCTCAAATACTATGCTGTCAATTGGGTCTATTGTGGAGGAGGTCAAGGAAGATGAGATTGTTCATCACCAACAGCGAGATGTGGAAATGTCGGTTCTAGATCAGATACCTATGGGTATTTTGGAAAGGGTTGAAGTTAGTGGTTATGATAGATTGTTATCATTGATCAGTGGTAAGGGGTTTTATAGGTCTTATCTAGTGGATTTATAATGGACCAAGATCATCCTAGGAAATGGCCATTATGTGAGCCCATTAACATTCACAGAGCTTAAGGAGGCAAGAAGATTTCATCCCTAACAATAGGAATTTTTTTTTCTAATACTGATAGAATGCATTCCGAGGAATTATTGTTTCTAGAAGAATCTAGAAACATTGAGTATGGCTTCATTTTGACCTCATATTGTGAAGTAGGTCATGGAAGATGATATTGTTCATCATTAGCAGCAAGATGTGGAAATGTCAGTTGTAGATCAGATACCTAAGGGGATTTTGGAAAGGGGTGAAGTTAGTGGTTATGATAGATTGTTATCATTGAGGATTGATAAGGGGTTTTATAGGTGTTATATATTGGCTTTATAATGGACCACAGTCATCTTAGGAAATGCCCATTATGTGAGACCATTAACATTCACAAAGCTCTAAGGAGGCAAGAAGTTTTCCTGGTATGCAGTGTAAATCTTGTTTTACAAACATTACCTACCACCATATATGCTTAGCCAATATTGGAAAATTTTCATAAAATTCCTCAAATTGAAGGTGTTAATTTAACTCCCACAATGACTTTGTATACACCATCATTTAACTCCGCCAAACTACAACTCGCTGTCATTTGAAATACAATGTCTTTTAACTCTTCTCACTTTTCTTGCATTATCCCACCTACCATCTGCAACATGAATGCTTAATAGAAGTTCATAAAATTCAGAATCTCCAGGCTCTAATTTGCAAAGGTGTTCCACTTTAACTCACCTACATAAAAAATTCAATGAATTCAGGATGCATAAAAAAAGGAGCTACACAGCAGGATCAGGTTATAATGTCATCTTTCTTATTAAAGTCTTGAGTCTATCTGAAATAATATGCGTGACCAAGATGATCAACTATGCAAAAATAATATTTCTGGCAAAACACTTCTAAATTTTGTTGTATCAATTTTTTCTATCTCTGTTCATCGAGTCTTGGATGACTGTGAGTACACAAAAGTAAAAGAGATTAAATTGGTAAAAGAGAGAAATATTTACATCCTTATACTTGTTACAATAGATATAAATTCAACATCAATTCTAAGAAACTTCTAAATCCATGTTGATGTTAATGTGGTATTAGCACCAACTACAGTCAATACTCTGAATTAAATTAATTCTTTGTTAGAAAGGAAAGAGAGAAGTGTTGTTAAGATTCTGAAATAAATTAAGAGCACAATAAAAATGTATCTAAAAAGGTGGCATATCCTTCAAAAAAAAAATTAGTTATCTAGGTTGAAGCGCAAACACCTAGCTATAGAACTCCATAAAGGAGGTCGTTGAAGATTCTGAAATACATTAAAAGCAAAATTAAAATTAACTGAAAAGTAGATATATCCTTCAAATACAAAATTAGCTATCTAGGTTGAAGCACAAACACCTAACTATATAACAACACAAAGGAGACCGTTGAAGTATGTCAAGTGGAGGGATGGAATATTGGGAGAAAAAGATCAGATTAATGAAACATATCAAAGGTTTATGTTGAGCTTAAAAGATTTAAATATCTGAAGGGTATGGATAGCCTAAAATAATATTCATATCATCGAATCTTTGGAGAGTTAAATTCACATAGCAATCGGTCATATTTTTTATGGTTTCTTAAAAAGTAGCCAAATGGTGTTATAACAAGCAGATATGTTGATGAAAGATAAATAATCAACTAGAAGAGCTTGAATGTTTGTTATTTAATTGTAACCGGCCTCCAAGTTCAAAATGGGTAAGAACCAGAATTTTTTCATGCTATATTTATTCTTTGCGCCAACGGAAGAAAGGTGCTTGATAGTCTAGGGTGGGGGAGATCCCCATGTGTGGTTGTGTCAATAATAATAAAAAATGAAGAAAAAAAGAAGATTCGACGTCTTATTTATTTAAAGACTTCACCATAAAATAAAAATGAAATGACATCATATTTATTTCAATTTCTATATTTAAATTTTATGAAACTATAAACTAACATAAATCCATCTTATCCTTGGATTTATTAAACATCAATAGGGATAAAAGGGGCAAGGTGAAAAAATCAAACATTTTTTCTTGCACTAATGGATATTGTTTTAACTAAAATTAGGGGATTGTAGTTGTACCTATACAACTTGTTACAACAAAAAAATGGGAGAATTATATCAGAAATACTCATATCCGTCCATCTCCATCTCAAGATGGGCAGGACGGTGAAACTGTTTTTCACAAAATCCATGCTCTAAGTTCTAACATAGCTACTTGGAAACTATTTTACAAACTAATTAGATAACAAGATACATAGATAGATCAAACCTAAATTTTCAATAGGCCTCAAAGGAAGTATCCAAACTTGGTGAGCAAGGATTTTAATCCCAATGCTTTGTTCCATTTAGATTCTTGTTCTTGCATTTATTTCCCATATTTCCTCCCTCTCATGATTGGTATAGAGCTTAATGTTTATTTAACTACACTTTCATAAGTGATAGTTCTAATGTCTTCCTTTGTTACCCCTAGGCTAAGGGAAAATATTCCCTCACTATCTCTAATCAGTGTTCCTCCCATGGATTATAAATTTGTTGTTTCACTATTTTTCCCCTGTATTTCTTCTCCATTTTTGCATTTTTTACCTTTTTTATTTTTTTCACTTATCTTCTTCCTATCAATATTCTAAGGACTTCTCGTGGCTCATTTCCCACTCCTCGCTCATATCTTTATATACCAATACATTATAAAAATATTTATATTTCATATGAGGAATATACATATTTCAGTCCTTGAGGGATTGCTTGGAAAACAAGGTTCATAGCCATTACAAGAAATACTCATTATGAGTTCATCACTTCGTCACATGTAGGATTTCTACCTACCACCTGTGCTAAACCTAATTGGCTTTATATTCCTTATATTCCATATAAGGAATATACTTATAAGGAATATGTTGTTTTTGGTTCTTGATGGATTGCTTAACAAGGCTTCAAGTCACTACAAGAAATAATCGTTATGAAATTTGCTAGCCCTTTACAAAGCCTTTATTATTTAGTGAAAGATTCGCCAAGATCTTACAAGATTTTATAATTCAGTGAAAAATTTGCCATGATTTTACAAGATAATATAATTTGGTGAAATATTCACCAATATATATATATATATATATTATTGATAAAATCGCCTTCCATTTTTCCTATGTATCATGGGGATTCACCCATTTATTATACTTATAAATTTAGGGGGGTTCTTAAATTTTTCCTTGTTGGTGTTATAGGCCAATTCAAAGAGTGGCCTTCATGTGACCTTCTAGAGTCCCTCAGATCTCAGTCCTAATGTGAATGCGTTTTTAATATGTGAATCAACAGGCCAAGTTAGGACCTTTCCATTGATGAAGGCAACCCTCATCCCATTATCTTCTAATGGAGATATAAAAATCAAATACTTCAGAAGTCCCGACACATACATAACATAATTTTACAATATTGATTCCCCAGTGTTTAACTGAAATTTAACTGATCCAAATCCTTTTACAGGATGAGTGGAGTAATCTCCAAGAATTATCCTTAACTTAGTCTCCCTCTCTACCAGATTAGAGAGTACTTCTTTATAACCAGAAAAGTGATGAGTGGCCCCACTGTCAACTAACCAGTTATCCCATGAATCTGGTGGAGAAGAACTAGCAAGTGCATAAATAAAAATATATTCATTTTTATCCACAATATTACTTTCATACCTGGAAGCTCTTGACCTCTTTTGAGTTGGACAATCTTCTTCACGGCCGCTTGATGAATCTCTTCTTCTCCTCTCACAGTTTTTGTCATGGTTGTTTATTTGATTGTATTTCCTTCTTTGATCATAGTTTTTGCTTCTGTTGTTGTATCGTGGCTTCTTTCTCTTCTTTGGACAATCACTGGTATAGTGACCTTTCTTGTGGCAGTTGTAACATTCAATGTGAGCAAGTGATATGCCATTTCTTCCTTTTGAGTTTTGACTAGGAGGTCTTCTAGATGGCCTCATTTGGATCTCTTTCTTATGTTATGGGAAACATAAGCAACAAGTTCTCCTTCTTCATGTTTCTGAATCCTCCCTCTTTCTATCATTATGGATTCTTCCTGAGTCATCTTCCCAACAACTTCATTAAATAACAGAAGAATGTTGTTGTTGCTGATAGTAGTAATGAAGGTTTCCGAAACAGGAGGGAGACCTCTAAGAGTCACGATAACTAGCTCGCTGTCGAGTACATTCTCTCCAACCCTCTGCAGTTGATCTTTAAGACGAGAGATTTGCGTGATGTAAGACTGAACAATCTCACCCTTTTTCATCTTCACTTCCTTAAGTTAGTCTTTTAATGTAATAATCTCATTCAAATTGTTAACCTCATACATGCCAACTATCTTGTCATACATATCTTCAGACTTCTTCACATTCCCAACATAAGCAAGTGATCTTGTGACCCATCAACTAAGATTTGCTTTGTTTTGGACTCACCTTTCTTGTACATGTTCTTGATGGTGGCGGATGCATCTTCTAAAGACTCGGGCATGTTTCCTTGAATGTATTCCAACACATCGATGTTGTCAGCAATGATCTCTAATATGACTTTCCATGCAACAAAATTAGAAACGTCACCCAGTTTCTCATGCTCCTTGAAGGTAGAGGAAGATGTCTCAACCTTGGCTTGTAGATCTGCTTTCTGATAGACTTGTAGATCTTTTCTATGATAAACTTGTAAATTTTCTCTTTGATAATGTAGGCTTCACTACTTGTCTTCTCTTGGGCTTGTCCTTCACTTTAGCTCTATTACCATGTTAATTTTTCAATATTGTTCTATGTTGTATCAATTACTTAATTATCATATTAGATTTAATTAATAGTATATTCAGATCTATGCAATATAAATAACCATAAAATGTAACTGAAGATAGAAAAATGCATGTAATGATATAGAAGAAAACATCACAACCATGAGACACAAAGATTGGTCCAAGACCAGGGAAAAACCACACTATGGGGGAAACCCTTTCAAATCTTCTTCTTTATAGATTGTCTTCAAAAGATTTCAACGGAGAGTACAATGAGCCCAATACATAATTTGCAGCGGAAACAACCAAATTAGATCTATAGATTTGCAGATCTATAATAGAAAAACATGAATCCAATGTATCACCAATACCAAGTGATCTCAGTTGCCCAGATCTAGATCTGGATCCAGAATATTGTCAATGACTATTATGATTCGACTATGACTGCATGAAGAATGAGTGATGATGTTGTGCAAGTAGCTGACTGTGAACCAAATCAGATCTACCCAGTAATTCTTTTAGCCACGGCCTTAACACGCTCAACCTGTAGCTTTAGGGCTCTGAGCTACTACCTCAGTGTTTTTTTCCCGTGGCTGAGGGTTTGAACACCCTAGAACCCTAACTGTGCCCTGAAGCCTTCCTGCCAGGGACTTTACCAGCTGAGTCTTGGCCTCAACAAGCCTAGCCTATTGCTTTACCTCAGCAGAGCCGCTACCTCAGCCTTTCCTTCCCACGACTTTGGCCCAAAAGACCTAGATTTGAAATGTGCCTCTGTCTGTGATCCCGATCCACTACGCAAGCCTCTCATGACGTACCTGTGTGAGCCAGAAACAGGTCTCTTGTGCTAGAACTTTGGTAGAGGGCCTCAAAAATTATGATAAAGAGGGTGACATCCTCATTA
The DNA here is from genome assembly GCA_034641835.2 of Pinus albicaulis. Classification (NCBI taxonomy): domain Eukaryota; kingdom Viridiplantae; phylum Streptophyta; class Pinopsida; order Pinales; family Pinaceae; genus Pinus; species Pinus albicaulis. The sequence continues at coordinate 1,017,985,217 of CM076570.1, forward strand.
TGCTGCAAGACATCTCTAGTACCCCTATTTTGGGCTTGGGGCACCAAATGGGTCTCACGGGTCTCCAAATGGCTCAAAATCATGTCCATGCTCCATCAATGAGGGCTCAAAGGATGACACATGCCCTCCCATGTCTCCTTAGGAATAGACACAACCTCCTTTGGGCCTTGGATCACTTGCCAAGTATTGGGTGCAATGTGTAGCCTATGGGTTTTGGTCTAATGACAATCGAGATTCCAACAAGTGGTATCAGAGTGACAGGTCTCGAGTTTGAAACTTACCTGGCTCGCGTTGGGGGGGAGATTGTTGGACATTGGTTCAATGCTCCTCTTGTGTTTCGCGACATGGACTAACCGCCTCTCATGGATCCTAACTCTGGCGATTGTAGCAGAGACTAATGCCTGTGGGTTTTGAACTAACAATAATCGTGATTCCAGCATCCAATGTATGAGAGCATGTGATGTATGATATAACAATGATTACCCCCTTTAGGTGGGGTACTTCATCGCTCACCAAGGTTTGGGACATGCATGGGTTCCTTAATGATGAGGGGGCACTCATAGGGGCCCTGAGAGCCAGGGAGATGGCCATGATGATAAGGTGTAAACCTCATATTTGGATTTTTCCCAAGTGCTAATTTTATTGTCTCGACCATCTTTTGCATTTTGTGGTCTTATTTCCTTTTGTATGTGACCATTTATTCTCTTATCCTTTTTTTAGCTTCATCAACCTCCAAGGCATCGTTCTAGGCCCAACGCAAACATGCAAACAAGGGGAGGGGGAACCATAGCCTTATTGACCGAGTGATCATGTGGAGCCATAGAAGGAAAATTATGGCATAGGGCCATGTAATGCGTGGAGGGGAGTGAAAAATGTTGAACGAGAAAATGGAACCATTCAAGGTTTCCCAAGTAGTGCCCATCCTAAAGCGATATGCTAGTAAGGTAGATCCCACAGGACTAGGGTTGAGGATTAAGCCCCTAGTTAATGTAAGGCAATAAGACTACAATCAAAACTCTTCCTCCTTGCAAGTCAACTAGTAATCCATGTCCAAGTGTGCCTAAGAAAAAAAAGCATAGGAACCCAATTACATAATGAAAAATGATACCTTTAGGATTGGATGGCCCACCTTCAAACATACGATCTCAATAGATAGGTGAGGGTACATGATGGTTGACTCAGGTGGCCAAGATAAAGTAGCACGTCAAAGCTATCAGGTGGTTGTCAGGGCTTGTTGTTGCCAGTTGAAGGATAATACATCAGAAAGAAAAGCTCTCGAAAGAGGGTACCCACTTTTGGGGGGCTACATCTGGCTCCAACTAGGGCATGAGTTCATCGTGTTGAGAAATCCATTAGGGAAACATTATGGTTTTTATTAATTTGATTTATCTTAAATTGAAAATATCTTGTGATGTTCTTATTACTTCTTTATTATTGTGTTCTTATCATCAAGAAAATTTCCAAAGAATGAAAATCACATCCATACAAAGATGAACACAAGATATAGGTTCCAACCATGGCAAACCCTCTCCAAGGGGGAAACCCAGAAAAAACTTCTTTTCTTATAGAATCAATTCAAAGGAGATTTCCAAGACCAAAACCAAGACCTGGGATACCACCAAGAACCAAGCCAACCAGTCAATCTTCCTCCTTTAATGCAAGACATAGTCCCCATGGGCAGCGAAGCAAAATCTCTTCAAGATGATGGTTGTTTCGTCCCTACTAAAACATTCTGCAACACCTTTTGCAATTTGGGACCAAAGATAACCCTAGAAATCCTAGCGTTGTCACATATGTGAACAATAAAAGGCAGATTCCAGACCTTCACTCTTCTTTCCCAATCACAGACCAAAGAAAAGACATAATGTGCTAGATGTGTGTCCTCATAGGTCGAAGTTCCACCTTTTTATAATCTTCCAAGAGGCTCCATTAGCCCTCTCTAAACTGACTTCACATAGGCTGGTCGACTTGGTCTTGGGAGCCTTCTAGACATTTCGAAAAATACAAAATAATTTTCTCTTTTTGATGCAAGTGCCTGAAAGGGTCTTTTACAATAAGACAAGGACTTTTTGACTCATGTAAACCCTAGAACCATTAAATGAATTCTTGACCTAGTAACAAATGACTTGAGCATGAAACCCATGCTTTACAAAAATAATTTTCTTGTGATCTTTACATCATTTTCTTTCTTCTTTTGATGAGTACATAAAACTTACGTCATGACATGATTCAAGTGACAATTAACTAGTTACATTCTCCAAAAATCTCTCTTAACTAGGGAGGTATTCATAATTGGTCAACCGGCACAAGGACAATACTCACTTTGAAAAGTTCTCATAATAAGAGTCGGATTGGTAAGCCATCCTTAAGCTTCAACATCATATCATCATAACCAACATTGTCAACATAACAAGGCCTTGACTAACAAGCTCTATCTCTCCATAATATCATAGCACAATGCTGGGAGGCTTTATGTGGGACACCACACTACTGCTCAAGGCACATAACCCATCCATATGTTCACAAGGTATGTCCTTCAAGGACTATTCTTGTCTTGGATACCCTATCCAATCCTCAAAGAGTGTCGGTCCATGAGACCACTTCCCTATCTTGGATTCCAAATCCTCAAGGAGTACCAGTCTCAGATGCTTACCCAATCCTCCGAATCCCATTCTTTCTCCATGGCCTTCACTAGATGTACGACAGTTAGTCCTGACCTAGTGCATGCCACATGAAGTAGATAAATATGTCCATCATCACTCCCTCTTAGCTAGGGAGGGTATACCCATTCCCCCCCACACAAAGGCAATATACCCAAGCTCCCTCTCAACTAGGGAGATGTGTCCAACATCAGCTACTTGTTCTTTCGTGGAGATCATGGTAGTAGCTGCAGGGGCTCCTCCTTTATCATGATGTCAAGTGTGAATGTGTTCCTTTTTGAACATTATGTAGCCATCCTCTTTCACAACATACCATTAGGACATGGTACATACCATCACTTTCCATATCATTAATCGTCAGTTGTATCTTCTCATACTAGTCATTGTAGAGCTTAGTCATAGTTCCCATGGAACATTAGGAAAGTGATCAAAACATGACCATCAAGCTATCTCATGTCTTGCTACCTTTCCTGCCAATCTGGTGTACACAATTTATCATACATATCTTTGGGCCATATGCCAAATTCATCCACTCAATCCATGCACATAGAATTGAATAACAACCTGACAGTTCCTAACTGTCTCATCAATTCCTGCAACATATTGTTTTGGGTAGCAAAGTAATATTGAATCATCAATGCCAAATAAATATTAGAGTTACCGAGTCGTGATGGCTTCTTCATAAGATGTCATGTATTGCTTCATCATGGTCCACCTTCATGCATCTAATCATTAGTAAATTGGAGTCTTCTTAAAATAGGCCTCAATGTCACATTGATCATAATTTCTGACTCCTTCTGGAATCAAGTCTTACATACTTCCAGAGACCATATTGGATGTTGATTACTAACATCATGTATTTAATCAGAAGAGTCCCACAAATTTATCTAAAGCATATCGTGCTTATTCAGCTAAGCATATTCCTGCAATATGCTCTTCCAATAATAATATGAAAACATGAATCAACTAAAGAAGAATTCAAAATATTCATACCTCTTTATTCATCTAGTCACCTAGTCCACTGCTTCTTATCTTGAAAACGAGACTTCTTTCATGCTGCAATTGAAACTACAAACTTCTAGGTGTTGAAGAATGTAACTAGTGTTAGTCTTCATAATGTAATGTATTTAGAAAGAGAGAAATTTAATTATCAAAGAAATTGACTTATCAAAGCATGGGTTCATGCTTGGGTTAATTGTTTTTATGTCAAAGCCTCCATTGCAGGCTTCTAAAGTTTATGTCAAGTTTTTTTGTCCACGTCATATTGTAAAATACCCTTCTTAGGCTTTATTTGTCAAGAAAGAAATTTATTTTAATGTAAAATAGGTCAATTAGGCCTCCTCCACCAAGTTGGCCTCAAACTGGACAAGACAACCTAAATAAGGGGCAAAAACCCCTATATAAAGGCAACAACTCGACCTCATTTGTCACACTCACTCGTCAAGTTCGATCTAAATATTTTGGGTCCAGAAAAAGCGTGAAATTCAAGAAGGAAGAAGAGAAGGACTAGTGAAGGAGGATGACATCATTATCTATTTAAGAAAGTCGAAATTCTCTCTCTCATCTCACACGTGTGAAGGAATTGGAGCTGCTGAATGGCCAAAATTGCAGTTTTGTTACTAGGCCGAAATTTTGTTGCTGGGGGTCAAACTTTTGTAGCTGGGAAGTCAAAATTTTGAATTGTTGTTGGGTTGAAGCTGTTGGAAAAAGAAGAGACTACTGAAGTGTGTTGAATCATATTGGAAGGTTGGCTTGGTGGAGGAGGAAGGTATTTAAGTCTAAGGTCTTGGTCTATCTAATTTTGAATCTACTCAAGGAATAGTTTTGACTACGCTTTCCCCTATAAAGGGGTTTTAGCTCTAGATGAGTGCCTACTTCTGGTGTCCCTGATCTTCATGTTTTTACTTTGATGATTGTTTGTCGAGAAGAAGATAAAATAAGAATATAAAGAGGTTAATAAAAACATAATAATATCACAAGTAATTATCAATATAAGAATTTTTTTTTGCTTTTCTGATTTTCTAACATGGTATTGAGCTAAGGTGAAGAAGAAGGAAAAATACATACTACAGATCTATTGAAGAAAAAGGGGATCAAACAAAAGTCATTAAAGGAAATGATTAGATAAGAAGAGAAGCTTATTGTCTACAAGAACTATGTCAAATTCAATGAAGGGAGAAAACAAGCGAGAAGGAGCCTCCAACTATATGGAATGGGAAAAGAGGATATATCTTATCCTTGAAAAGCACAAAGTTTTGAATCTTGTTCAGGGAAAAGTTAAGAATGTGAAAATTCTACTACAGTGTATTGGTTTATTTTCTTCTACTTGATTTCATTTATACAAGTTATTTCCAGAATTTAGATTCAGAAAATATTGAAAATAAACACAACTACAACCTACACATGTAGATCATTTACTGAATAATTCACTCATGCAACAAAGTGACACATGGATTTTTGGACATAAGTCCCCGGAAAAAACTAAAGCGGGAAAAACGGTTCAACATATATGAGGGTTTTATTATTAAGTAGTTCTGAGTATAGAAAATCTGGGTTCCAATCTTGGAAAACCCGACAGAGAATAAAAGATATAAAATCTACAGCTAACGTGAAGATCTAGTGCCAAATATCTAACTGATCCACACCCTCACGGGATTTACAGGACTCCACAAAGATCTGAGCCTAGAAACCCTCAGCGCTGCTTCTAAAGCCCCAATGTTTCCCTGGAGGGACTATGTCAGCCTCTGCATGGCTCTAGGAGGGCTTGCGTCACCCTAGGAGGGTCTACGCTGCCCTTGCATTGTCCCTGCTTGGCTAGCGTCAGCCCAACATGACCCTAGTTGCCTATGCGCTGTCTCTACTGCTCTGCGTGGCTCTGAAGCCTCTCTACGCTGTCCTTGTGGCTGCTCTTGCCTCTTGCTGTCTCTTGGCCTTGGAATCAGATCATTCCCTTGGCCAATACTACCCCTCACTACAGGAATTTCCACTGGAAATTCTTAGCAAACCCGCCCTAGAATTCCAGATCTATTCCTCAGTTCTATAGAAATTGTGTGTCCTCAACTAACCCTCAAGCCTTTCTCTTATAATTTTTCGTTGAAACCTTCAACGACCAAGATTAAATAATCCACCAACCACTGAGATTAAAAGACTGCTTGATCCATGTGACTTAAGGCAATTTCAGCACATGTGTTAATTAATTCACTTTAATTATTTTATTTTCCTACGTTAGACTTAGGAAATCCATTAATAATAATTAATTATTTGAATAACTTCAACACAACTTGAAATTTTTCAAATCCATTTCTGGGTCTTGTAGATCAGGTGTACTCTAGTCCCTCCACAAAATTTGGGAGCTAGAGCACAACTGATGATACTCCAAATACACAAAATCTCAACACTACCTCTTAGCATCAGAAGTGTGCTCTAGCAATACATCACACCATGCATTACAAGATCTTGAGTACTTGGTTTGTGTTGTTGATGCTTGACCTGCTGCCCTCCATCTACTGCACTGATGCTCTTTGTACTGTTGCCCATGCCACTGCCACTGACACTGCCACATCTGTACTGCAACTCCCTCTCAAATTGTTGCGTCATGTTGCCCATAGAACTGCTACTGCTAACTGTTGCACTCCAACTCAGTTGCTGAGAAGTAAGCAACTGAAAGACTCTGCCCAACTGTTTGACAGATAAGTCAAGTTTCCCTCCATCACTAAAGCTCCCTGGATGCTGAATCACACTGTCCCCTTGGAGACACTATTATGCTGCAACACTCCACTGCGTGAGCCCAACTTTTCTCCGCTGTTGAAGTCCCATCAGCCTCTCTGCGCTGCTCCCTCCACGCTGCTGCTGACTCTGCATCACGCTGCTCATTCTTCAACTCTTTAACTCCCTCTTGCTCTTCAATATGGCAAATATCTCCCGACTCATCCCGCTACTATCTTAAGGCTCCCGTAGCTCGTATGTGATCCAAGAGTAGGGTTGACTCAAGGATCCTGCCATCAAATATGGATACTCTATATATCCATGTCACCCCACCTCTTCTCTTGAGGTGCATGAGCACTCATGGCTGCATCATCATCAGAACCATCTTCATTTGCTGCTGCAGCCTTGGAATCAAAAGCTCCTTTGTCCTTCTTCTTAGGACAATTGTTGGCGCAGTGACCAAGATCACCATAGTTAAAGCACCAGACCTTGGAGAGGTCCTTCTTCTTCTTCCCTTGCGTCTTTTCCCTTGATGCAAGGGCTGAATCCTCCTCCTCTTCTTTCTTTACTTTGGTTGATCCGCTTCTTCCATTGAAAGATTGTTTCTTGGTGATCCTCTTGATCTCCTCTTGGCGGAGAATAGCCCACATATCTGCCCATGATAATATTCTGTCCTTAAGAATACTGCGGGCGGGGCTGCATTCCTTAGAACGTGTTCGGGCCGTCCTCACCAAGAACCCTTCATCGAAGAATGCCTTTCGCACGATCGATTGGTCACGGATATCTTGAAGTCTGAAGAGAAATGGATCTATCTCCGCGCCCTTCACCATTTGGAACATCCGCATCTGATTCTCAAGAAGCATTCTTCTTTGCATAGAGCCTCCTTGGTACATCATTTCCAAAGTCGTCCACATAGCATTTGTTGTATTCTTACCAGCAATATGCAGAATCACGTGGTCCTTGACTCAGTCTATGATCAACTGCTTTGTCCATGCTTGATTTTCTTCATACTTCTTGAGTGGATCTGCATAATTTGGTACAACAACTGTCTGCTCTGCATGATCTTTAAGACCATACTCATCTATAACTGAGAGGATTATGGCCTTCCAGATGACATAGTTGGACATGCCATCAAATATTTCTTGATCTCTCAGTCCATATCGAGCCATCTTTGCTCAGATCTGAATAAAATGACTTCCCTCCTGGAAATCTTCCACCAAATTTCAAACGGACAGTATTCTACGATCATCCTAATCGAATCTTAGATCTATTTGGCTCAGATTTGTTGAATAACTGTCTTCCTCCCACCTTTGTTGCCTTATCTAGGCACAATTCTACACTTGCAGAATCTCTACCCCACCAAAACTGTTGAAGATCTGAAGCATTGCTTCCAGAACTTGGCTAAATTCTTCTACAACAAGATAAGTGACTGGACAACGTCCTCCTGGCTGGCCCAACGCAGTCCCAACGTGGCTCAGAAGTGGATTGCGTAACCCCAAACTGGGTGACGCAGTCCTTACATTGCCCTGGGAAGGGTCTGCGTAATCCCAAAGGCCTTCTACGGCTTCAACGCTGTCTCCTAGACCAGCTTTCCCTTGCTGTCAAGATGCTCATTCCAGATCTATTGCTTCTTCTGCCCTTGCAGAAAAAACAATTCTTCAGTTGATTGCTGGAGATTCAACTTGATCTGCTATCGCTCTGATACCATGTGAAAATTCTACTGCAGTGTATTGGTTTATTTTCTCCTACTTGCTTTAATTTATACAAGTTATTTCCAGAATTTAGATTCAGAAAATATCGAAAATAAACACAACTACAACCTACACATGCAGATTATTTACTGAATAATTCACTCATGCAACAAAGTGACACATGGATTTTTGGACATAAGTCCTCGAAAAAACCCAAAGTGGGAAAACCAGTTCAACAGATATGAGGGTTTTATTATTAAGAAGTTATGAGTACAACAAATCTGGGTTCCAACCTTGGAAAACCTGACAGAGAATAAAATATATAAAATCTTCAGCTAACCTGAATATCTAGTGCCAAATATGTGACTGATCCACACCCTCAAACGGGATTTACAGGACTCAGCCTGGATCTGACCCTAGAAACCCTCAGCACTGCTTCTGAAGCCTAGCGTTGCCCTGGAGGGATTGCGTCAGCCTCTGTGTGGCTCTAGGAGGGCCTGTGTCACCCTAGGAGGGTCTACACTACCCTTGCGTTGTCCTTGTTTGGCTAGTGTCAGCCCAAGTAGCCCTAGTTGCCTTTGCGTTGTCTCTATTGCTATGTGTGGCTCTGAAGCCTCTCTGTGATGTCCTTGTGGTTTCTCCTCTTGCCTCTTGTTGTCCCTTGGCCTTGGAATGAGATCATTCCCTTGGCCAACAGTACCCCTCACTACAGGAAGTTCCACTGGAAATTCTTAGCAAACCCGCCCTGGAATTCTAGATCTATTCCTTAGTTCTACAGAAATTGTGTGTCCTCAACTAACCCTCAAGACTTTCTCTTATAATTTTTCGTTGAACCCTTCAACGCCCGAAATTAAATCATCCATCAACGGCTGAGATTAAAAGACTTCTTGATCCATGTGACTTAAGAAAATCAGTACATGTGTTAATTAATTCACTTTAATTATTTGATTTTCCTAAGTTAGACTTAGGAAATCCATTAAAAATAATTAATTATTTGAATAAATTCAACGCAACTTGAAATTTTTGAAATCCATTTCTGAGTCTTGCAGATCAGGTGTAATCTAGTCCCTCCACAAAATTTGGGAGCTAGAGCACAACTAATGCTACCCAAAATACACAAAATCTCAACAAAGAAGCATACCGACGAAGTAGAGAAAGAGAAATTCAGAGAAACTGAAATCTTGGCCATGAACCTAATAGTGGATGGAGTTAAGGACAACCTAATTCCATAGATATCCAACATAGATTCTTCTCAAGAAATTTATTAGTCTCTCTCCAAATTATTCACCATCAAGAACATTGGTCAAATAACATGCCTCAAGAATGAATTAAGAACTATTAGGATGACGAAAGACAAAACTGTATCATCCTACTTTATAAGGATATCTAGAATCAGAGATGAGCTCTAAGCGATAGATGAAATTGTATCAAGAAAAATAACTTGTAATTACTACTCTTATAGGTCTACTGAAATTTTGGAGTGTCTTTGCATCACGAATTAATAGTTGGAAGGATACTCCAACATTTGAACAAATGTGGAATACTTGCAGTCAAGAAGCAACCCAAATATCATTAGTAAACAACAAGAAGGAAGATGAAGAAGAAACTATCTCTAATTCCTATTATGCTCATCACAAGTATAAGGGAACCTTCAAAAAGTTCAAAGGACGAAAGAAGAAATTTGACCTATCCAAGGTTGAATGCTACAACTGTCATAAGATGGGTCACTACAAAAGTGATTGTCTTGAAGATCTAAGGAATAAGAAGAGAGAAATAGAACATGCGGATGTTGCATATGAAGCTCCACCTAAGAGAAACAACACTAAAGAATCCGAAATCAAAGATCTATTTACCAAAGACTCTTAAGGAATACTATCTCTCGCATATCCTTTTATCTTAAGTTTTGCAATGCTTTCTTTTATGATTTGATTTGTAGAGTATATATTCTAACATGTCTTAGAGCATTTTTGAATTATTTTGATAAGTTGTAGGTATCCCTATGAAAGATTGGATTAAGAGGGAGCCTTCACCATTTTACCAAAGATAAGTATCTTGTTCCTTCTTTCATATTTTATTTTTGGATTTCCTTTCACATCGAGATCTGGTTGTATTATGTGCTAATAACTTTTCTCTTTATATTTTCCTTGGTTAGGAAAGCTTTCTAAATGCTCAAAGGTTATGGAGGAGACTTCAAAGAATAGACTTGAAGCATGGAAGAAGATATGCCCTTCAAGAATTAATTTCCTACAAGGTTTGTTAAGGAACAACTCAAGGCATGTATTAGACTATAAGCTTTGTTATAAAGTTCACTTCATGTTAAAGGTATGATCATTATTCTTTTGAAACTTTCTTTACATTACTGACATCGTTATATCTAGGGTTTTGAATCACAAAGATTCTTGTTAGGGTGATTAATCCTTAAATTGAATCTACCCTCCTAAGTTGCACAGAAGGGGGAAACGGAAACAAGTTTTTGAAACGGAAGCAATACGAAACGTGACCTCCCCAAATTTTGGAATCAGGGAAACACGGTATATATATTTATAATTTAAATTTATATTATAATTTAGGACATTTAATAAATGTTATGTGAAATCATACAAGTTTAAAACATACATGATAAATCATAAATTCAAAGCATAAACTATTACAAATTTACAAGTTACGACACATTTACTCATGAATGATCATTGATAACAGACACATAATGAAAATAGCAATATGAGAACCTCCAAAACCAACCTTATTATATATCAAAATCTTAAAATCAGCCTTTATTATATATATGAGACTGCAAGTACTATAAAGTCAAAAGACTAATACACTATCAGACTCCTCATCAAATATAGCAGTAGAAGCATGCTCAGCAGTGGATGGTGTAGCTGAAGAAGATGTTTGTCCAATTCCACTTCTATGATCTTGGTCCTCAGTATTCAAGGCAATAAGAGAGAGATCCAAATCATGATTTTCTGGATCCACATCCCACTCCTTAGAAGGACCATTGTCATATTTTGGACCCCTACAAGATGCAAGCCAAAGGTTGGAGTGCACATAAACAAGATCCTCTGCCTTCTATGAGCCCAACCTGTTGCGCTTCACAGAATGAATAAAACCATAGGTGCTCCAATTCCTTTCTGCTAATGAAGAGCTTGCCACTTGTGAAAGGACGCGAATGGAAATTTTTTGCTAATGTACACCATTTTCTCCATGAAAAATCCACCACCTAACTAGATTCATGGTGCTTCTCTCCTCCAAAGATGATATATTCGAATAATCATCTATACCTGTAGCAATATTGGAAAATTCTTCTTTCACCTCCCTGTGTAGATGAGCTAGAAAAATTCTCATAAGAGCTTCTTTCACCCCTTTAGCCACCTCTCTATCCTTATGGGGTGCCTTCCTCCTCCCATTGCTTTGAGCAATAATTTTCTCATCATAAAATTTTGGGTTCAAGGCATGTGCTAAAGTATGCAATGGAGTGTTGAAATTTTTCCACCTGTCAACAATGATTATCTTGTTTAATTTGGAAAACTGACCATCTACAAACAAAAGCAGTGGTGACTCCTGTGAAATTATTTCCATATTTTTCTCAACCATGGAATCCATGCAATCATATACCTCTCCTAAGAAAGGTTGGTCGGTGTCAGCATGCCGAAGAAGCTCAAATGCAGGGGTTGTGAACAATTGCAAGAAATCTATCTTGCTCCACCAATCCTCATCAAGGCACAATCTACACACCGCAGTTCCCTGCTTTGAATCTGCTCATCTCCACTCGGCCCAAAGCTGACTCACCACCATAGACACTAATGCTTGCTTAACCTCAACAAGGTGGTGCAACATATGAAGTTTGAGGCATATCTTGTCTCAACAACTTTTAACAACTCCAATTTGGAGTACTCTCAAAATATTGCTTGAACCTGGTGGTGGTTGGTGATGAATTTCACAATTTCCCTTGCTTCCCCTATGAGTTCCTTTATCCATGGAACTTTATTGTCGATCTCCTCTAAGATCAGATTCAGATTGTGGACAATGCAAGGTGTACAAAAGATTTGGTCATACCTCCCCTTAATCAAACCTGCATCTTTGCATACTGGTGCATTATCCGTGATAACTTGCACCACCCTTTTAGGACCAACTTGTTCAATAGATTTGATAATGACATCTGCAATGAATTGTGCATATTTTACCTCTCCTGAGCAGTCTTCCGCCTTTAAAAACATTGCTCCTTTTGGTGAAGTGGAAATGATGTTTATCAATGGTCTATGCCTTGTATCTGTCCATCCATCTGAGACTATGGTAACCCCAGAGCTACTCCAAGAAGAACGAATTGGTGATAGCACATCCTCCACAAGATCCTTCTCATTTTTTAGAAGCTAAGTTCTTACTTTCTCATAGTTGGGCCCCTTGTACCCTTGAGGAGCTTTGTTAACCGCCCTTATCATATCTTTCCAGTAAGGGGAGCGAACAACATTGAATGGGATACCACATACATAGATGCATTGAGCCACCCTGGAATCAACTTCTTCTCTTCCTTGCACATTCACCAGTTTAGGAATCTTGTTATCTTGAACTGTACCAGATGCCCCTCTGGATGGTGGTTGTTTTGGTTGTTGAGTGCCTCTCCTCTTCCTTGCTTCAATTACAATCCTTGGCTCACTGTTTGCTGGATTTTTACCTGCTTGACTAAAATCATCATTCTTTCTTTTGATTCCATAAGCTTTATCTTTCTCTCTTTGATATTCCTTCCTTGCCATAGGGTTTGATGTTTTCATGCAACTTGCAATCCTCCATGCAAAATATGTGCCTTCACTCTTGGGTAAGAGCCCTTGTAACAATTATTGCAAAGAGTACACCGCCATTCCCATGAGCCACCACCTCCACATATTTGCAGCTTCTCAACATGCCTCCAAAGTGGATAATATTCAGCCCTTGGGTTGGCCTTGGGGTTTGTACTTGAACCTTTGATGGAAGAAGCCATTGCTGCAAAAAAAAACAAAAAAAAATCTATAAATAAAAAACCGTTTTTTATAATTTTGGTAGCATAAACCCTTGAAAAATAGACAAAACAATGAGAAAAAACAAATAAATTGAATGCTTCTTACCCAAATTAATTTTCTGTAGCTGAAGCTACCCCAAAATGCCAAAAAAGAAGAAGCGAAATATGGCTGTAGCTAAGCCAAAAACCAAGAATGTCATAGCTGGAAACTTCACACTCCAAATCTGCTCCTCAAATCTTTAGGGTTTTCCACTAGACACTTATTCAGTTTTTATTATGAAGAAAACCACCATAAAAATGACACTTAGGAAATCAAGGAGGCAAAGATTTTGTTTTACTTACTTGATAAAGGAGGAAAGAAGCCTTTGCTGAAAGGTTGAGAAGGTTTGAGGGTGTTTTGATGCTTCTAGTGCTTGTTGGGCATAAGCGCAACGCACTAGGAAAAAGTGCAACACCTTTCCCAGGAGTGCGGCGCATGAGGTAAAAAAGGAAGCACCAAATGCTCTAAGCACAATTCCTCTCCTATGCACAACGCTAATTCCCTACGTGCAACGCCACCCTCCTCTAAGTGCAACGCCTCAAAATTTTTCTCTTTGAATCTGCAATTTGATTTTCTCAGGCTGAGAGAGTGCAAACTCGACCTTTGGATGTGAAAATGAGTTTGAATGGGATATCTTGGTGGCCTTATACTTCATGAAATGGATGATTTGGGCCTTGGGACCCACTTTCTTCCTTTGTTATTCACTTAACCTTTTGAAAATTTACCCTTTGCTTGACTATTTTCTTTGACAAATTGATCATTTGATGACTTTGAAAACTCTTTGGATTTGACCTTTTAGTGCTTTGGCATGTTGAAACTCTGAGTTAGCAGTTTGGGATGGTGAAATTATTACATTTGTAAAGACATAAAATTACATAATGAAAATATTAAAAATTACTTTTAAACTCAAAATTACATGTTGAAACAAGAAATTTTCTTCACAAATCATCTTCATGTGGTGAAGAGATGTTTATTGGATCACCCTTTACTTATTGGTCTTATGAAGTGGAGATGAAGTTTTATTGAACCTTGGAAACCCTAAGAAACATAATTTTTCAAGATTAAGATTAAGGGATCATGGGAATTTAAGGCTTCTTTATTAAATCTCCAAATTTGTCCTTCAACAATCATCCATTCCATTATTATCTTCATCAAGGACAAGGGAATATTCGAAGGCTAACGCACAATGCATTCTATTTTCCAATCATTTATCCATGCATCATTATATCATTCAAGATCATGTATTAGCATCTAGGGCTTCATTGTTCATCATGTAGATAGGGTTATATATAGGGTTTGTAATTATGATTCAATATCCATGCTTAGGGGACCATCTTAGGGTTTTCATAATGAGGTTAGGGTTATTCATGTATCACAAGAATATTTTCCATCTCAATAATTTCATATTGACATCAATGACAACTTTGACCAACAATGAGGTAGGGCATCCAATAGGTAAGATTCGTTGAAGAGGAGATTCCACAAGGATGTGTTAATCCAAGATGGGAATGGTCCTAAAAGGACATACCTTGTGAACATCTGGATGGTGTATGTGCCTTGAGAGACAATGATGATGGTTTCTATTAGCCATTGTCTCCTCAACTTGTGCTCTATTCTTGTGGAGAGATAGAGTTGTTAGTCAAGGCCTTGCTATATGAAATTTTTTTTTGGTATGATAAGATGCACTAATATAATTTGAATAAATAGCTTATGAGATGGTTTACCAATCTGACTCTTCTTATGTGAATTATTTAGTATGAGAATGTCTAAGTACCTTGTATGAATTATGAATACCTCCCTAATTAAGAGGGGGTGTTGAAATGTGTAACTAGGTTCAACATTCATAATGTATAATGTAATCATGGTTTTATGTATTTGATGAAAAGATAAAAATAAATTTTATTATTATTATTATGGCATGTGTTTCATACTCAAGATTATTTTATTTATAGGTCAAGCACTCGTTGAGTGCTTCTATGTTTTTTCATTGAGTCAAAAGAGTCATTGTAATATGTTGAAGACCCTTTTGGGCAGATTGTATCTTGTCAAGAGAATTTATGTGAGTCAAAATAGAGTCATATTCTCCCTGCAAGGCAATGCGACCTGCAGTCAAACAAGTCAACCTACAAAGACAAGTCGACCTATAGGAAGTGACATGAATCCTATATCAACCTCATTTGGAAAGTATCCAAGTTGTTCATACAAGCACAAGAAATACCAACAAAGGGGAGGAAAAATAAAGGAAGAAAGAGAGAAATTTTAAGGACAAATTTCAGGCATAATTTCCCACACATGTAAAGAAGGATTAGGGCATCATTAAGTTGCAATAAAATAGAATTGCAAGCACCAAAGAGTAAAGTTTTTGAGGAAGAGAGATAAAGTAAAGAAGCTGAATTAACAAGGAAAAAACATCACCTCTAATGAAGGAGAAAATACCTATAATTATTCCCTAAACTCTCACATGTGCGAAATTGCAGGAGGCATAAACAGGCAAAAATTGTAGTCCTAAAGCAACATGTCGCAATTCTGAAGAAGGGTCGAAATATGAAGTATTGGAGCATTTGAATGACACTGACTTTGTGGAAGAAAATTTCATCAAAGGAAGGTTTGAATTGGTCTTTGAGGGGCCTTTTTCAAGGGTCATAGGTCTTGATATTCGTCATCTAAACATTCTATAAGAAGAGAATAATTCTTGTGGGTTTTCCTTGTTAATCAAAGTTGTCATTGATGTCAATATAGCATCATTGGGATGGAAAATATTCTTGTGATTTCATAACCTCATGTATCCTTGCTCTTGATGAAGAAGCCTAGAACCAAGATGATGTCCTTAGCCTTAATGGATACTGCACTATTGAAGGACTATACATGAATAACCACACTTGATGATGTCATACGTGATGGCACTTGATGAAGGTCTTGATGGTCATTGGAAGACTACCTTGAAGCTCTCTTGATAACAAATTAATAAATGTTGCACTATGGTTGATGATATATCACTGCACTATTACATGATGTCATGATGACATGGATAATTTACATGATGACACTATGATTAAGAACTTGGAAACACATTAATAACCTCTTGCTATCCTAATCATCAAGCCCTAATGACCTCTTGCTGTCCTAATCATCAAGCACTAAAGATTTCAGAAACAGTCACAAAGAAAAACAAATTTGGAAAACTTGGAGGCATCATTTCCAAATGAATCCTACACCATCTTAAAGAGGAATTTTTCCTCTTTCTAACGAGCCCTTACTTGCCCTCAAACTCCCAATAGTTTGTGAGAAATTGAATTTTTAAGTTGAAAAATATATATATATATTGCCTAGCCGACTTGAGTCGACTTGTGTAGGCTCATACTCCTTCACCCAACCGACATTTCTATTCATCATAAGGTCAAAACCTATATAAATATGATGCCCAATACTCCTTTTCATCATCATTTTTGGTGGAGATATTTTCAAAACATAACACAGTAAGCAAATTTCAGAGCATAACATAGTAAGCACATTTAAAGACATCGAGAATGGATTGAAGGATTAATTGCTTGGGGTATATCTGATATGAACTACCTGTAGCTTGATGTTATTACTGTTGAAAAAACCACAGTCCATCATTAAATAACCTCATACCTGTAAGCTTGACCTGTGGACAGCTACCTTGTGATGTCATCATGTTTTGGGCAATTCTTGTTGTGGTAACTCAGATTTTAGAGCTTGGATCATAAGATTATTACAGCCTCAGACAAGACTTTAAAAGCTCGGATTACATGCCTAGAATCTGTTGAGTGGAGAACCTTATACATCACACAACTGTGCCTCCATCTTCAAACTTTATCTTTCTACTTCAGACCTGTAAAAATAGTTTTGTTGATTTAGACCAAAATAAATTATCACTGTCAGTTCAGATCTCTTTTAAGGAATGAACTACCCTATAGTTGACTCAGTTATATAACAGGTCGGACCTCTATATTGTAGTCTCTGGCCAGAATACTACTGCAGGACCTTAGACTGTCCTTATAATAAAAAACTCAGATAGATATCTCCTTTAATATGAGATAGATCCTTCACCTATGAGCTCGGTGCTGGTGTTAAGAAAGTCTGTTGAGTGGTGTATCTCTTGAGCTCGATCAAAACAATACTTGAAGTATTATGGAGATCAGATAGAACACTTTTGTGGATGACTCAGTGTAGTATACTTGTGGAGATTCATATTTGTGGTTTGTCATCATCAAAGTTTGTTGTGGACATCTAATGGAGGTATAAACAGTTAAAACACAAGAGTTGAAGTGGTGGAGGCTTAGACAGGTTAATAACTTGAGGACCCATGGACAGTAAAGAATTGAAGGCTCAGGAACAATGAACATTGACTCAGAATTGGTGACATTTATATCTTGGAACCTCATATTTGGAAGATTAGTTTTTTAAGACACTTGGATCACTTGTGAAGTGACCTTGAAGATTTGTTTGTGAAGACTTTGCACTTGGAGCTAACTTTGGAGGTTTCTTTGGAGCACATCTTGAGGAGTATTAATTTGACCTTCATTTGAGTAGCCTATAGAAGACACCTTGTTGAGAATCCTTAGCTGATATTGGATCTACCCTTGGAGACCATGATGTACTGAAGTCATCATGTGGTGACCTTGGAGAAAGTGTTTGGGTGAGATGAAGAGCAGTGGTGACACCTATTGATAGAACAAGGTTGTCATTGATGAAGTGACGTAGAGACTAAGTGAGGGGATAACTAAAGATTGTTAGGGTTCATTGAAGAAGACATTGGGAGCCATGAAGTATAACCAAATATATCTTGACGAAATGAAGCAGGAGGTTGGAGCCTCATAGAGACAAGGTTGGTGCCTTGGAAGATAGGGTTGGAGCCCGAGAGGATAGGAGTCTTCAAGAGACCAGCTTGGAGCCCTAGAGGTTTGTGCCCCAAATTGACAAGGTTGCAGCCTTGGAAAGACCAAGTCGGTGCTTGGCACAATACAGGTTGGAGCCTGGAAGATTGGAGTCTTCATCTAGGGTTGGAGCCCTATATCATTATTGTACTTTACTTATTGTAAATAATAAATTAATAAAAGTATCTATTCCATAATTGTTAATTTTGTGTTCTAAATATAAGTGATTTAACTGGTAAAATTAACAATTGAAAAGAAATACTGATTCACCCCCCTCTCAGTATTTCCAACATTCCTCTCAAGAGGAGAGGTTTTGTCCCTAGCTAGCATCCTACATTTTGTGTCCTCTTGTCTCTTTGATTTTCAGATTTTGGTCATTGTTTGATGAAAAGAACATAATAATAAGCAACTGAAAGAAGAAGCTAATAAAAAATACATCAAGTAAAGTAAAAGGACATCATAAGAAGTTATCAAAGTAAGGGAAATAACCCTAGCTAGCTACCCCTAGATTTCTCAAAAACTCTCCCTCAAGGCATATGAGTTAATCCTCGTTTATGATTCGAACTCCTTGGTCCTCATATATATATATATGCCTCATATCCTCTCTTCTTACTTGTGCATTGTGAAAGGGAAATTCAAATTTGTGGAAGATAGAGTTGGAGACACTAGAGAAGGATTGAGAGAGAGAGAGAGAGAGAGAGAGAGAGAGAGAGAGACTTGGAGAGTAAGATAAGAACTTGGTGAGACAAAGTGATTCAATTTTTGCATCAGATACTGCTATCAAATATCTTCTTGCTACAAATATTTTAGATTTGGATGAGCTTACTTATTCTCTTGATATCTCATTGTATTATATTTCTCTACTAAACAATTGATTTCTAATAATAGAAGAACTAGGTTTGGTTTTCCCCTTGTGGGTTTTTCCATGGTCATTGGACCTAAATTCTCTGTGTCTCATTGTGTTCTTGGTTTTCTTATTTTTATCTATATGGTTTATGTTCTATATACAATTTCTTAACTTCTATTGCGGCAGAAATAAGTTTCATTACAAGTAATTGTTTCAGCATCGAACATCAAATTTTCAACACTTAATGGGTCCAAAGTCTATATATTAGTCCAAGTCAGAGTTAGAGGACGAACTTTAGTTCCGTAAGAAGTTTTTAATTCTAAGTTACTAGTTGATAAGTCTCGTTTATACATAAATGACCTAGTCAAAGTGCACTACAAAAGGGGATCCGACCTAATCAATTTGGAAGATGATGTTGACTATCATTCACCATGTCTCCCGACCTCTGTAGAACAATCAAATCAGTAAATACTCTTGCTACAAATTTTAAATTAATTAGATAAATTTTGTGTTCCTCTTATAATATTTGGATATCAAGAAGAGACATAAATAACTGAATATGTTGTGATCTAAAGGAATTACATATTTGGATAAGAATAATAAGGTTTATTGCACTACGAAGAGGAAAATATTATGATAATTGCAAGAAGTTATTAATAAGAAAGTCCCAGGGTTTGTAGACCAAACCCTAGGACTGATATTGATTACGAAAATTATGAATATTGCAAGAATAAGTGTCATTTGATCTTTTGAAGAAAAACCTAGGGTATTGGAAAGTTTTGGACATTGGTTTGAATAGGGACAAATCCCTAGGATTGATAACAAGAATAATGAAGTTGGGAAATGCAAGTAGGAATGAAATATCATTAGGGTTGGAAATGAAAGCCTTAATTAACTGCTCCTGCATAAGTGAAGGAACCCTAGCTCCTAGAATATTTGACATCTTGATGACGAGTTTGAGTTGTAGGTGGGATTCAAGAAGGATGAAGATGTTACTCGTTTTTTCAACTTATCTCCCTACGGTTTTACTAAAATTTCAAGTGAGAGAACTTATTGGATGCAAAATTTAATTCCTCATCCAAGGAGTACCCATGTTGCATATTTTGATGGACCTTGCTACACAAAAAATGAGAAATACATGAATTTTTTTTTTCATGTATTGCCTATTTTTTTGTAGTAGTGTCCATCAAAAGTATGGAACATGGGTACTCCCTGGATGATGAATTAAATTATGCATCCAACGAGTGCTCCCACTTGAAATTTGAGTAAAACCATAGGGAGATAAATTGAAATCATGAGTTGAAAAATAGTTTTTTTTTATTTTTTATTTTTTAATATTTGTACTTTTTTACTCCAAAAATGGTGAATCACCCCCCATGGTTCATATTATTATATTGAATCATATTGGTTCTTATAAATTTTATTTTGGTTGTGCATTCTTATTTTGAAGCCCATTTTTTACCTCAAAATTTCTCTAATGAGAACCCCTTAATGATGTGGATTTCTTGATGATGATGTGGATTCAGTGACTTGTTGATGATGTAGACTCGTTGATGATGATGTGGAATCCTTGATAATGATATAGACTCCTTGTTGATTATTTGGCTTCCTTGATGATGATGATATAGACAAGAATAACTCCTTGATGAGTTGAACAAGGTTGACTGGACATAAGAAGACTAAGATCCAGAGGGAGTTAACATATTCTCAAGAGATAAATACTTTCTTGATTGTTTCTATTGTCACATTGTGAGTTTCTTGTATTTGTATATCTTGCTTGGTTGTACATGTTCTTCAATTACCTCCTATTAAGGATTGCAATGCCATAAGGAAGACTACGAAGGTGTTAAATCATTGGAAATGGATGGAAGAAAAATGTGCCCAGAAGATTCGTGATTGGATGGGATTTTAACTTAGAGGGAGTAAACAAGATCAGCCTGATTGAAGCACGTTTCTGATCTATGTGACCTATAATATGAGTATGGCTAGAAGTTTTGAAGAACATTGTTCATTTGAATATGATGAGGCTCAGCCCGTGAATTTTCTATGTATTGATGATATGACAAGGACTAAGATCCTCTTCGTCTAATGTAAGGAGTTGATTGAATAACTCTAATATCGAAAGTATGAAAAATCCCTGCTTAGGATGTTACATGATGGACTATGAACACTTGCTTAATGATCAAAGTTGAAAAACTATGTTTTTGATTTGATGAATGCCTCTGATTGGCTTGTTGAACATGACGCATGGAATTCCTGACTATATCTAGTCTAAATGACATGGATGTTACTGTTGCATTGAATTTGGAAACATAGTTGATTTTTGAAGCTAGTTGCAGATCTATTGGATCTTCTGCATAAATAGACTATGATATACATATCTTCCTACTTCTGTGAGAAGCCATTGTTGTTGCTTGCTTCTATGTGAAGCCACTTACTATTTGCTGGATGTTGAGAAACCAAGTGGTAGATAGTTTAATGTTTGATTCGTCTTATTTGATAATTACTTGTGAATGTTAGCAATATTATTATTAATTTTATGTTCTCTTCATAAATAAATTATACAAAATTTCAAAGCATAAAGTCACAAAGAGACAAAGAACATCATAAATCAGGCTCCAAGCCAAAGGAAAAACCACACAAGGGGGAAAACCCAACCAATCCTTCTCTTATAGAATCATATAAAAATGAGATATCCAAGACCAAGATCAAGACCCAATACTGCCACCAAAATGTCAAGTCCAACCCTCCTCCAAATATGGTCAACTCTAGTCAAATTCAGTGAAGGTTAAACTTTCCAAATCTATCATCTTCCTAAAATTTTGGTCTCGTCTTGAAATTTCGAGCCTGCAATGATCACAAAATAATTCAACCTTTTTCCATATAACTTCATCCACATGTGCAGGCTCTTCTTCTCCTTCTTTTTTATTTTCTTCATTAAATAAGGGCAGAAGATATGTATGATGTGATATGTGTGTGTCCACCAAAGTGATCGAACTTTTCTCTATATACATATGTCCGGGAGTTTGAATAGGTGGATTTTGAAGGCCCAAGCAGACTTGTTCCCAAGGAGGGTCAACTTGAAATTTTTTGGTGGAATTTGACTCAATAAAATTAGAAATTCATTTTCTTTACAATTGTTACTTTTTAGGGCTATATTGTTCTCTGTTGTAGATAATTTCATTTTCAAACTTTTTCAACATTTACATATAACATTCACCCCATAACATAATTTCATTATTAGCAATTATGTAGAGATAAAAATAACATAAATAGTGCAGTGAAACAATAAATAATAACAAAAGAAAGAATACACAATAGAGACACCAATATTTAGGTAAGAGACCAGGGAAAATCCCCACAAGGGGGAAAACACAACCAGATTATTCTTTTATTAGATATTCATCAATTGTTCGGTTGTGATACAAATTACAATGAGAATGAGATACAATAGTCACATCAGGCCTCCTAGGGCCAACCAAATTCAATTCACATTTTTTTTTGTGAACTAAATGAAACAAGTCCAAGAGATCTACTATCATCTCACTGTCATATACAATATCAGCTCTGCCATTCATCATGTTATCACTATATCATCAAGAGTATGATATCAATGTCATTGTCACTACCATCCTGTCATGTCATGGACACTATCATATCAAGATCACTGTTATGCATCATTCATCAAGGTCACTACCATAATTTTACTGTCATATTAGGGTCACTGTCACTATCATAGTCATAAACCAAGATCTCTGTTATGTATCAAGGACACTTCTATATATGTCAATTCAAGCCATAGTCTTACTGCTTAAGGATACTTGTCAATTATTATATCATCAAGTCATTGTCATATATCAAACTTACTATTATATCATAAAAGTTTCATATGTCAAGCTTTATTGTCATGTACCAAGGTCACATTTGTGTCATACCAGATAATTTAACTCGTACAACTTTCATGCCATGCCTTTGGAAAAGACAATGAATAGAATTTTTATAACTTCACATCATACCTCAGAGAAAGAAATTCAGATCACAAACATAACTAGAATTATATCTTAGAAGAGAGACTCACATTACCCAAAAGAAGTAACTTATATTAATGTCATACATTAGGATTTAATTCACACTATTGAACCATCAAGGATAAGCTTTGGATCACAGAGCATAAGTTTCTTGGATCAAAGTCATAAGCTACTCGCATTGCACATGGAAATTTAGATGTCTGTTGAAGTATCTTGGGAGAAAAAGTATTTTAGATCTCTATCAGATAGATGACATAGCTCAGATACCATAGTAACTCGCATTTTCCCACCATTTGTCTTAGATCAATTACTCATATCACTTTCATAACTTGTATGACTATAGTTTCAAGGAGATCTGCATTTCATTCAAGGAAACTCACATTATAATTGTACCATGGACTCACATTACAGTTAAGGAAATTCACATTGGATCTACATAGAAACTCATCTTAATTTTCCTTACAAACTCGTACTAGTTCGCCACATAAACACATTAGTTCTCACTGAAACTCACATAGGGTTATCCACAAAAACTTGCATTTTTTCTTCACAAAAACTCACTTTAGGGTTCTCCATAGAAACTCGCATAGGGTTCTCCACAAAAACTCGCATAGGGTTCTCCACAGAAACTCGCATAGCCTCCACAGGAAATCATATTATTACTTCAAAAAATCATTACATAGGATCAACGAACCGAATTGTTAAATTATGGAACTTAGATGCCAATATATAGTTGTTTCAATGTGGGAAAGGTCACAACCATATTGAGATTAAGGCTGACTTATGGAGGGAAATTCAAATTCGAATTTTATCAATAATAAAATTTATTTCTTTAATGATTGCATGCCACATTAATAATAATGAGAGGAGTTACCAATACATTAATATTAATTTTCCTTTGACCAACATAAATTCTCTTTGGAGCATGATGGGTATTTCTTGGGGAAGACAAAGATAAGTTTTATAAGAAACATAATTTTTCAAGACTAAAAAATTAAAGAAAGGAATACATGTGTGCTTTCAAATTCTCTAGCATAAATTAGGTTTTCAAAACAAGAATGTGCCATAAATTTTTAATAACTTAAGATAAAGCAAACTGAAATCCACATGATTATGTTGAATCTATTTCACAGGAGATATCGAAAATTTTCAAGAATTTTGTGCCACATTTTGTGATGCGCTATATTCTTCCCCCAAACAAGGCATATTTAGGGTTTTCACAACCAAGAGTAGGGTATAGGGATGTGACTCATGGAATGTCACTATAAAAAATAGAAGAGGAACTGAAAGAACTCGATCGATAAAGAAGTAAAATATTAATCAATCATAAAGAAGATAACTCAAGTATCCAATAGAGTTGAAAACATAGCTTTGATACCATATGTAACAACCTGTAAGTAAAAAATACAACTAATTAAATCAATTTGTGCGATTAATAATCAACACCCAAAATATTCAACTAATTAGCATATAATTTTGAAACCATTAGCAGAGAATACTTACCGGTGGCGATGTTATATATTACTGGTAATTTTAGAGTTTTAACACTACCCAAATCTTGTTGACTGCAACAATGTTTTGGGGATGGCTCTCCACCCAACCGTAGGCACAATTGTATAGTTGTTTTCTATAGTTGGCCACCCCTTAGCCCTTTATCAACTACTACTACTAGGGAATCCTTTGTCTCACAATATTCTCTTTCGAAAAGAATGAACGTTTCTCATCTCCTTTTTCTTCCATTAAATAGAACAAATTATTCCAAAAATGGAATGGGATTGGAAATGGATCTGCATGCACACAATCCATGTGTCAACATGTAAACTTTTATTTCTTTGTTTAAAATTTACTTAACTCAACTTTTATCTTAATTTAACTCTTATTTCTTTTATTTCTTTTTACTTTTTGTTAACTATATTTATTCTTACTTTATGTCAATATTTATTTAGAACTTCAGTTTAGTATTTGTTATTTTATTTATTGACTATTATAATATTTGTTTCTTTATTTATTATTTATTTTCTTTATCATTCATTGTTTTATTTATTTATATATTAATATTATTATGTTGTGTTCTGATGAGAGGTTAAGGATGTCATGCAAATGTGTTTCTTAATGATTTATTTTGTTATGATAATCATATTGAATTTTCATGATGGATATGGTATGTTAGATAAGACGTATGGATTATTTTATATTATGTTAATATTATAACTAATGCATTGGTTGCATGTTGAGATGTGGTGATTGATAGGAAACCCAGAAATGAGCTGAGATGACCAATTAATTTGATGATCTCGTGGGAGCCCATACCTACGAGGAAGAATATGTCACACCATATGGGCCGGGGACAGACTCAATCAAAATTACATATGCCAGTGGTTTTGTTTCCTTGTATAGCTCTTGATGGATAGCTCTTTAGGGGTTATGGGACCATCTTGAGGAGGATGAGTGCCTGATATTGGATTGGGATACCGAAGTCCAAATGTGTATGCAGGTCTTCGAGGCTTGGGGTTGTTCACCTTAGTGAGCGAGTGGAGGGAGTTGGGTCAACCTTTTGAGATTCATGTAATATTGAACTGAGATTTTTCCTTGGGGTAGATGAGGTATGAGCCTTGGGGATATGGTACAGATTGATGAGAATTTATGTCTGGTTCTGAAAGTTGGGAAAAAAGAAATGATATTTCTTGGGATTTCCCCGGTGTTGTGTAAGTTTCGATGTATGTTTGTATACTAGTTCAGTAGAGGGTGTAAGGCAAACGTGAAGTAATAAATAAATAAATAAAATAATAAAAAAAGTAAATATTAAACTTAACTTTGGGACAAAATTCATTAAATGAGGGGAGTATGTAATGTCTCATAATAATAATAATAATATTAAAATATAAACAAATAAAACAATAAATAATTAAGAAAAGATAATAATAAAAAATAAATAATAAATACCAAACTAAAATTATAAATAAATATATATTAAAAAACTACAAAAATAGTAAGAATAAATAAAGTTAACAAAAACTAGAAAGAAATAAATGTTGAATTAAGTAAATTTAAAACAAAGAAATAAAAGTTAGCATGCTAACACATGGATTGTGTGCATGCAGATCCTTTCCCAATCCTTTTCCATATTTGGAACATTTTTCTTTATTTAATGGACAAAAAGGAAGATGGGAGGCATTCATTCTTTTTGAAGTAGAGTGTTGTGATACAAGTAATTTCTTGGTAGTAGTAGTTGATTGAAGGCTCCAGGATGACTAGATATAGAAAGAATCTGTATAATTGTGCCTACATCTGGGTGGAGAGTAGTACCCAAATGGTTTCAAAATTCTATGCTAATTAATTGAATAATTTGGGTGTTGATTATTAATCACATAAATTGATGTAATTAGTTGTATGTTGAATTACGGGTTGTTATAGAAGTTGTATGAACAACTGGATGTTGTTTTTTTCTAAAGTACCGAGATCCACCATGGCTACTTTTCTAATATTGAGCTAGTTGTTGATGTTCATATAAAGAAACTAGAATCCCTTTCGGAGAGGGAGCATTGGTTACATAACATCATGAATCTTCCTTAGGCCACGACTTTGAGACTAATGGATTGGTCTGGAATATTGTTCCTCCCTTAGGTTGTGTGTTGTGATACCTTGTGGTCAGGGAGATGCATTGAAATGATGATTCCTCCCTTATTTTGTGTGTTGTAAGACCTTTTGGTCGGGGATATGAATTGAGATGATGATTCCTCCCTTAGGATATGTGTTGAGAGACCTTGTGGTTGGGAAGATGCATTAACAATTCCTCCCTTAGGTTGTGTGTTGTGAGACCTTATGGCCGGGGAGATGCATTGACGATTCCTCCCTTAGGTTGTGCGTTGTGAGACCTTATGGTCGGGGAGATGCGTTGAGATTAGTTGGATGCTATGTATATTTCATTATCATGAGACTTGTGATCTCTCCCTTAGGCTATGTTTTTGAGACCTATGGATTGGTCGAGGAGATTAACCTTTTGATAGAGCGATAATTTTATTTGCGATTTCTTCCTTGGGCTATGGGTTGTGAGACCTATGATTGGTCAGAAAGATTGATATTGAGAGAGAGAATGAAAAATACGTCCCTAACTAAGAGGGAGTTTTGGAAAATATGGTAGCCATGGTCATTATTTTCATCAGGTAGAAAATCGAAAATTTTGGATTTTTATTTTTTCCTCCAATATATATATTTAGGTCGTCCTCCTATTATTTTAGGTCAGATGGCCCCACAAGAGGCACCCATTCAATCCCCTTGGAATTCTATATAAAGGATAGGTTTTCTCCTCATTTGTTGCATCCATCTATCATTTTACGAGCTTTATTCCAATAAAGAAAAAGAGGAAGAAGGGGGTCGAAAATTTCAGGAAAAAGGCTTGGAATTTCATCTTGTTCTTTGATATTCGTTTGGCTATTATCCTGATGGTGCTTCTGATGTATTGATGAATCTTGAACTTTCTCTCTCTCTCTCATAAGGAAGAATTTTTGGTTTTCCCCTTATGGGTTTTGTCATGGCCTCGGGCCTAATTTTTGCTTCTCTTTTCACATAGTTTCATGGTTATTTCTCTACTAATATTTCATGTTTTAATGGTTGAATTTTCTTTTGTATAACTACTTAATGATATTAAATGAATGACATGTGAAATTAATGCTAATTGAATCATTGGAAGTACTTATTTGTGGAAGAGAATTTGTTTCTAATCCATGCCCTAAAAATCTCAACAAATTGAACTATTAAATGAGAAACATACACCTTATGAACAATAGCTTTAATATATAACCATCATATAATATGTAAATAACAACATCAAATCAACACATAAAAGAAACACATGGAGACCAGATATAAGTGGAAACCCATAAAGAGAGAAAACCACAAATTTATTATTGTTGCGATGCAAAGGAAAAATCATACTCCCTTATTGCATTTGATTTTCTATAGGCTCCAACCTACAAGAGTCTACTACTTCAAGTTTTCCGCAAGATTCAACTTGCAAGGAAGCTCCAACTCCCACAATTTTTTTGCAGGCTACAATCCATAGGAGGTTCCTATATCAACAGGTTCCAACATTTTATTTATCAATATGCAACTTGAAAGGAGACTGCAATCCTCTAATTCATATAAAATTAATTTGTTGGTTTACCTAGTATTAAGTTTAGCATACCCCCATCTCTGTTTTTGTCTCTTCTCATCTTCAAATATGCTTCATATTTGCTTCATATGTGTTAGGTAACTCACGAACTAAAATTCAATCAACTCTCATATATTCTCTAACTCTCTGAAAACAGTGTAGCCTTCCAACCTCACATACGTTTATAAACAATATTTGATGGTTGTTAGTATTCCATACAACAATATGAAGTGAAAAGACTTGTCTCTTTGAATTCCACACATTCGTTTCACACCTTTTGATATTTTTGAATATTAAAATAAACTAAATTATTCACCAAATATTATTTTCAGCCACCTTTAATGATTAAATTGCAAGCATAATGAACCATATCCTTTTCAGCATACATTATCAATACATCAACAACTATAACACATCACATCATAATCATAACAACATTCTTCATGCATTTGCCTTTGTATTTTCCTTATACCTTTGCCTCTACCTTACATTAGGCCTTTGCCTTGGATCACAACAATATCTGCAAAATTTTTTCATCATTAACCAACAAACATGCGTAACCAACAAGGATGTGTAACATAAGAACTCCAAGCCAACCATGCCATCAATGAAACCCTTTTCCATCCTAATTTGAAGCTCCTTTGCCATAACAATATATGCAATGCCATCAACATGCAAATATCTCAACATGCAATATCAAAATATGAAAGAAATATCTAATAATCTGTTCTCCTTCACCTCCAAAGCATAATAATACTTGCATCAATAAAAGCATACCATCAACAATGCACATTTAAATGTGCACACATTAATTGTGCATATTTCTGAACCTCAAAATTGTTCCTAATTTGACATCCTTTTCCATCATTTCTTCTTCCTTTTTCACAAACTCATGACTTCAATCAATGATAATTGACATATTCCACATGTGAGAAGGCATTTTTGTGATCTCTAATTTATATTATAATGTTTATTATTATTTATATGAATTGATATTTTGAATATTTATGTGGTGTGAGTTTTGAGGAGGGGTATTCGAAATCTCCACAGTGTCCATTTAGATGAATTTTTATAATTAGCTACATAATTCGTGCAATTCTGTAGCTAACCTTTGTTTCTGCAACCACCATTATTGTTTGATATATTTTTAGAAGCAAATGAAGAAGTGATTCATATGGGTCTCTCTGAAATGGTCCACACATGGATCGAATCCCACTTACTTGTTTGAATTCAAGAATGAATCATTCCTACACTCGCGGTCAAAGATTAGTCAAGGAACGAGATCAACGGATGAAAGACTCTCGATTTTCTCTTACGTAGAAAATCGAGAGAGAGCCATGCAAAATTTTATTCTAAATAGACTTCTAATTTTAGTTTTATTTTGCTATCTATAGGCGGAATTTCCTCAGACAGTTAATTAAAAAACCTGTATAGATTCTGGTCTGTTGAAACTAGGAATAAACTTATTTTTTGTGATAATATGGTGTTACGCTTTCAAACTCTATTTTTCTAATAAATAAGACTAGTTCTAGATCTCTGATGCATGGATAGTTTAAGTATATTTCATACTCATTCCATTGCAAAGGGCTCCTGCACAGAAATGAGGTTTTTATAGTTTTTTGTAGTTTAATTTTCAGTCAATTTCATAGTTTAATTTCTTGTTGATTCGTAGTTATATTCTCGTCAATTCATAGTTAATTTCTCATTATTTCATAGTTATATTCTTATCAATTCGTAGTTTAAATTGATCATTGTTTTGTAGTTTAATTTCATGCCAATTAGTTTTTAAATGTTTCTTGAATTAGTTATTTACATTTACAGTTGACTTTTGGATCTTATGTTCACCTAAATCATCTCATGAATGTGACTCTGTCATCTTCCAATTGAATAGATTCGTGCATTCGGTTATATAGCAACCATAGATTTTAAGATTAAACATGTTTTGCACAATAGATACTTTGTCATTTCTTTCTTGCCTTAGTTAAATTAGATTTCAATCAGCGTAGTAATTTAATTTTTTAGCAATAGAATTTATGCTTTCGTTGCATGGAATGTAGAATAGAATTAGATTAAATTTATCTTTCAATCATTCTTAGATTTAAAACTAGGAAAAAGTTAAATTAGAATTCTGTTTTGATTATTTTAGAAATAGATCAAATGCTTTGTTTTCATAGAATTAATTATTTCAATGGATAAGGTAGAAAATGGTTTCATTATTGTCATGTTGATAGATAGAACAACATTTAAATATTAGTAGAATGCAATTAGATTTAAAAATAGTGCTTTGTTTTGAATCAATTTAATTAGATACTTTCTATAGATATTTTACCGGCCTAGATAAGTCTAACATAACTTAGATTTTAACCATTCAAAGTTTGATTTATTTTTATGCAAATTAGATTAGTTAATCAACATTTCCTTTTCTTCCTTCTTTTAGATTTTATATTTCATTCATTTCATTAAAATCAATTTGCAATTCAATTCCTTTTCTTAGAATAAAAATAAAATTTCCTTTTCTTTCTTCTTTAAGTTTAAGTTTTCATCATTAAAATTCATTTAGATTTGGTTGTTCACTAGCATTTAAGATTTCATTTAGAAGCATAGATTTCATTTCTTAGATCAATTTCAGTTCTTAACTTTATGCATAAAATACAAAACCCAAAAACAATATAAAACATACACAACGAAGTAAGGAAGAAAGTCATCTAAGCATATATAGTGCACCACACTTCATCAAATTACTAACCTCGGTCGATAATTTATTATAGCAATTTAAGACATTAAATTGACTAAACATTTTGGCACCATTGCCGGGGAGCTGTAATTAGGAATCCTTATTTCTTACATCTAAAAAAAATGATATGCGTAGAGAAAGAGACTCTAGGGGTTGATTCATAGCTAGAGGTAGAAGTTTGATTCCAGTAACACCACTCACTCCACCAAGACCACGTAGTGTGACACCACCATCTCAAACTCATATTCTATTTTTCACCACAAGAGATAGACTCCCTGAGTCTTAAGGTCAGAAATCCAACCAGGAGATTCTCAAACTTCATCTACTGAGGCAGTCTTAGAAGAAGAATATCCTAGATCTCCAACAGAAGGAGTAACCTTTTTCGCCTCTATAGGAGAACATATTCTAGCTAAAGAATTAGAATTCCCTAGTGAGGAGGAAGAAGAAAATTTCTTCAATATCCCATTGATAGAAGAACCAAAGGAAGAACAAATAACTCTATAGTTAGAACCTTAGCTTAGCTTTGAGGAATCTACAATGGCAGGAGAGAAAGAAGGAGGAGGAGAAGTTATGAATGGAGATGCCTTAAGAATAGGAGGAGGAAGAAGGAGGAGGAAGAAGAGGCGGAGGAAGAGGTGGAGGAAGAAGTAGAGGAAGAGGAGACCCTAACTCTGTTGGATTTCCTATAGTTGATGAGGATACAAATTCCATAATGAAAAATATTTCACCTTCCATCCTTCCCAATTTCCATGGATTAAGGAGTGAAGATCCTGAAACATTTTTATTTGAATTTGAGGTTTTATGTAGATCCTATGACTACTTACAAGACTCTAAAAAACTGAAACCATTTCTTGCAACAGTCAAGGGTGCAACTTTAAAATGGTTCATGGGACTAATAACACAATATATTAAGACATGGGATGAGATGAAAAGTGCATTTTTACAAATATATCTTGATTATTGCACACCTATTAATAAGAAGGATGAAGTATTTAAAATGATGCAAAGAGAGGATGAAAACTTGGAAGACTTAATTGAGAGATTCAATTAAAATATAAAAAGAGCTAAAATGGAACACCTAGATCAAGATAATTTGAAATCTCTCTTGTTGAAGGCCATCAGAGATGAATGGATATATATTCTTAACATGATGGGAAAGGGAGATATCTATCAACTACCATTACCTGAAATTGTTGAATTATGCATTCATCTCTCAAGAGGAAAATCAAAAAATGGGAAAATACAAGAGATCTTATTCTCTCTAGGGAGTATAAATCTGCAACTGGAATAGTAAGTAGGGCAGAGATTGGAAATATGCTTGATGAATTTAAGATAAATAACTTAGGGAGTCCCAGTGAACAAATAAACACCCTGAAATTACAAAACAAGCAGAAATCTGAAACTGGTGCCTTAACTATTTTCTGTCCTAAATGTAGGAAGAAACATGCTTTAAGAGAATGTCCTCTTGATCTAAAATTCATAGAGACTTATGTTATTTGTGCGGAAAATCATGAAATAAAAATATCTCCCTCTATACCAGGTCTTAAGGTTGTTTTCCAACAAGAAGTAGCTCCATTTTCAGTAGAACCTCTTTGTTTTTTCTCTAGAAGACCATGGAGGGGGCCACAAACTCAAGGTTTTAATAATCAAATGTATAATCATCCCCCACCAAACAATTGGAATTCATCATGGAAACAACCTTGGTCCCAGCCTCAAACTTGGAAACAAGGGATGAAAAATCCTTATGGAAGATACTCTCAGTATCACCAGTATCCACAATCCTATCCAAACTATCCTCTCCAACATTTTCCACAACAAAATCAACAACCCCAATTCCAAAATCATAACCCACAACTTTCATTACCATTTTGACAAAGACCAAATCAACTACCTGCCCAACCATTTCCAAACCAAAGTAATAAAAATGCTCAAACTGCTTATCACATAGAAATAACTATGTCCAACTTAGATCTGGTAGGATATTAGAAAGGAAAAAAAATTCTACTGTTATTTAAGAAAAGATGATCATGATGAAGAAATTTCTCTACAAATAAATAAAAATTCTGGAGAAGGGACATCCCTTCAACATAATCAAAATACTAAAAATCAAAAACAAGAAAATTCAAGAAAATCAACTCGTATCATAGAGAAACCTTCAGTATCTATTTCTAACCCTCCTTTTCCTGAAATATTGCAAATCGATAGAGGGATAGAAAAACAAATTTTGTTGTCTAACTATAATTTTTTAAATGAATTGAAAAATTTCCGTATCAAAATCCATTTGTTACAAGCCATTAAAGAGATTCCTATTCTAGCTAAAACAATAAGAGAGTTGAGCATGAAAAAATCAGGAAGAAAAACAAAAGAAGTGAAAATGATTCAGTTAGTAGGAAAAATTGTTGACATTATGATGGGAAAAATAGCTATACAAAAATATTTGGACCTAGGCAGTCTAGTTGTAAAAACACATATCAATGGTATTGAGATTCCAAATACATTAATTGACTTAGGAGTAGCCATAAACATCATGAGAAAACAAACCATGGAACAACTTAGGCTTCCAAACCTTCAATATACACCAACATTACTGAAATTAGTAGACATATCAGTAATCAAGCCAGATGGTGTATTAGAAGACATATGTGTCCTTAGACTCTTGGTAATATCCAGTTGACTTCATGATCTTAACTCCCAAGAAAAACCTAGGGGGACATCCATTGACTTTAGGAAGACCTTGGTTAGATACAACTAATGCTTTCATTATTTGTAGATCCGGTGATATGTTTATTTCTGATGGTAATTCAACAAATAAATTCACTCTATATCCTCCAGAAAAAACAATCATAGAAATAGAAATTGAAGAATGGATGGATGATGACAATGATCTACAATCTCTCTTTACTATTTCTCATATTAGTGAAGAAAGTCAAATTTTAAATTCAATAAACAATTTTGAAACATCTTCACAATGTGAAGATGAGCATAATTTTCAAGAACAATGCAATATTGAATACTTTTCATCCAGAAATATGTCTTTATATTCTATGGAAGAATTTGGTAACTCTGTAGTTGAAATATTTCCCAGAAAATCTTTAAAATAAACAAAAACTTGGAAAAATTCCAACAAGAAGAGTTAATCAAAACATTTCAACAACATTCTTCTGCATATGCATGGGAGTAAATTGACATGAAGGGAATTAATCCTAACACTTGCATACGTCATATCTACATTGAGGAAAACTCTAGGCCTATCAGAAAACCTCAAAGAAATATGAATCCAAATTTTAGGGAAATTGTGAAAGAAGAATTGCAAAAATTGCTGAATGTAAACTTCATTTATCCAATTTCAGACAGTCATTGGATTTCTCCCTTGGTAATTGTACCTAAAAATAATGGTAAATGGAGGGTATGCATTGATTATCGAGATTTGAATAAGGCTAATCTAAAACATGATTTCTCATTTCCTTTCATAGATCAAGTATTGGATACATTAGCAGGTAAGAAATATTTCTCATTCCTGGATGGTTTTAGTGGTTACATTCAAATTTAAGTTGTTGAACCCTTAGTTAAACTGAGAGCGGGGGGGGGGGTTGAATCAGTTTAACACATTCATGGATTTTTAATCTTTTCTTTTTAAACTGATTTACACTTTTTATACTCCTCACATCATCATTTTGTGATCAACTTAATATATAATGGAACAACAATCATAATAAATGAGCAGTAGGTATTAAGCAGAATAAATGCAGAGTATCAACACATAATCATCATGCATATAGACAACAGATATAAGTGGAAACCCATAAATGGAGAAAACCACATCTTATTATTGTTGTGATGCAAAGACAAGCTCCAAATCCATCTCACCACTGATTTTCTGCAGGCTCCAACCTACAGGAGGCTCCTACCTCAATTCTGCAAGCTACAACTTGTAAGGAAGCTCCAAATCCCATCAATTTTCTGCAGGTACCAACCTACAGGAGGCTCCTCAGCCAGCTACAACTAAATTCTATCAAGCTACAACTTCATATGGAAGCACCAACTTCCTCACTTTTCAATAAAAACACATGCTGATTTACCTGGATATCATCTCTGTTCTATTCCTTTTTCACTGCTGTCCACCATCCTTCATATCTGCCTTATATAATTTCTGAGTCTTCACAGCATCTCTACTCTATCTTCTCCTGTTTCTTCTTACACTCTCTGCATCATTTCTCCATTCTCTAACCTCTCTATGCATATCAATGTGATATCATTTATAGAGTTCACCTTATGACTGTTTGCATTCCACCGGGAATTCGAAGTGAACATTCACGACTCTTTGACTTCTGCCTTCTCATTTTCTTGCCTAGCATATTGAGAAAAATATTACAATTTGTATACATTTCAATATTACAGTGGGATTTTTCTTTGCCTACGAAGACTTGCCTTTGCATCACAAACAATATAAAATCAATTAAATCATTTACAATTTCAGTTACAATAAGAATTTAAATTCAATCCATTTAGTTCTTGGCTCGCTGTGTGTTTGTCTTTTCTATTTTTGTCTCTGTCTTTCAGTTTATGACTACTCTCCTATTTTCCATGCATGTAGAATGCATTTCCCAAATTCTGTTCCAAATCTGGCAGCTTTATCAAAATTCACAGTATTTTACATTGTATAAGTTCTTCATATGGTTCAAAACTACTCAACGCATATACACTACTTCTTCTATAAAAACCAAATAACTCTTGGCATATAACTATAGACCCTTTTTAACATAGTACATAACCTTTCAGGCCCACTTGCCGAACTCTTTCTATTTCCCGATGCGATGAGCCACCTCCGATAACTTCTGATTACGATTACTCCCTTTGCGATGGTTCCGATGCGATTAATCGCAATCACAAACTTGAATGGTATGTTCCACTGCTCTACCTTCATGTCGATGCGATGACCCCACACTGCATAGATATATGTATATATATTGGTTTATATTTACTTACCGCCTTAACTTTTATTTATTCTTTAGCTTTGATTAAAAATCTCGGTGCAATCATATATTAAAACTTTTCTTTTACATGGAGCCCACACTACAAGGATACTCTGCCTCATTTAACTTTCCAATCGCAATCGCAACATTCAGAGATCCTCTTGTGCCTTCAGTCATCTAATTTCCACTGATGCGATTAGCGAAGGTCCCACCAGGCAATATGAGTCAACATTTCTATTGTTATACGTTATATTTATCTTTTATCTGTCGAAGCAATTTAACAAAGGAAAATCTTGTATTTTTGTGTTTGAATCTCCGCCGATGCGATGGGTCACTGTGGACCCCATTCCGACTTACTTTATGATCCAACAGTTGCTATCGACTGTGATCCAATGGCTGTGATTGGATCGCACCATCACAATCACAACATTCAACAACTTGTTCACTTGCACTTCCACTGCGCCGATGTGATTAGAAATCTCTAATGCGATCACTCACTGTCAATCCAACGGTTGCTGTTGATTGGGATTGGATGGTTGTGATTAAATCGCTCAATCGCAATCCGCAACTTTCAAACTGTCGCTACTTTGTTCTTCCATTCCATCGATGCGATTAGATCTCCACCGTTGATCTTGTATTTCTGATACGATCTCCATCGTCGATCTCCAACACTTCTGAAAGCCGCTTCTACTGTTCATTGCACGGTTCCACTTATATTCATGGTTCCGCCTTTTATCAACACATTGGGTTATGTTCATGCTCCTTTGTATTTTATTCGAAACTCCGACCTTGGTTTAAAACATAAACCATTGCATGATCCACCTTTAATATTGGGTCCCACCATTCTTTTAGTGTACCATTCACATCCAACGGTCTATCTGCTCTCGCGCTCCAATAATGCTTTAGGCGCTCATCCAAGGGCTCTAGCGCAATATCGTGCAATTTAAATGTACGAAACTTAATGCCCAAAAATTACGCGGTGTAAGTGGTTTTTGAATACCACTCATTTACATATGTCCTCCAAATAATGATATCGCATTTGAAAAGTGAAAACAGCTTACCACTTGACGAGTCGCGCGAACCCACTGGTATTGGGTTTTCAAAGACGCTTTGCTTGCGGGCCCCACTATCCTTCCATTGTTTGTTTAACTGGTCCATAGCGTTAATTCCTTTTTAAACATTTTGGCAATACATTTCTTAAATGAAACTTTTTTGTTCCCAACCTTCGGAATATTATAATATACATTTTCCCTGTAGGACCCATGTCCTTATATCATCGCATCACATCGCATCTTCATTACTCTGCCTCTCTATTTCTTTCGCCGATTGCGATATGCGATTGCATTGCATCGCAAATACAAATATCGCATCGCGTTGCATCTCTGCTTCATTTCTTTGCCTCTGCTTCTCTTCATTACTCTGCCTCCGCTTCTCTTCACTACCTCTGCTTTGTCTGCTGCCTCTGTTGCTATCTCTACTGCTCTCTTTGCTGCCTCTGCTACCTCTCTGTTTCTTTGCTGCCTCTGCTTCTTGTCTTCTCCTTTGCCATCAATGACAATATTTCCAACAGTCTCCCCCTTTGGCATTGATGGCAATCCTCCACCTATACTCCAATACTTCCTTCAGGACTTCCTCTGCTTGTCTTCTTTTGCTTGCTTTTCCTTCCCCTTTGACATCAATGGCAAAGGGTCGCACATTTCCTAGTGTGGTTTCCAAACCTTGTCCATTATACTCTAATATTTAGGACCTGTTCCATGCACTGCTCACTTTCTCTGGCTCTTTTGTAGACTGATCTCCACCTGGAATGATGTTTTCTTTTCTGTTCTCCCCCTGGAATGATGCTTTATTTTCTGTTCTCCCCCTGGAATGATGCTTTCTTTTAATGTTAGAGAGTAACATCTGCAGACACTACCCCTAGTTTGTCTCTCAGATATTCAAAAGGTTATTTAGCAAGAAGTTTTGTGAATATGTCTGTTGTTTGTTCCTTTGTTGGTACATATTCCCACTTCACTACTTTCTGTGCTACTTGTTCTTTGAGGAAATAGTACTTGATTGGGATGTGCTTTGTTTTTGAATGAAGTACAGGATTTTTTGATATACTTATTGCACTTGTATTGTCACATTTGATAGAAATAGGTTCATCAATGCTTACCTTCATGTCTTGGAGAGTTTGTTTCATCCACATTACATGTGTGCAACATGTTGTTGCTGCTATGTATTCTGCTTCTACTGTAGATAGAGAGATAGAATTTTTCTTCTTGCTTAGCCATGCCACCAGAATTTTTCCCAAATAGAATGCACCTCCACTTGTGCTTTTCCTGTCATCCACAAAGCTGGCCCAATCTGCATCTATATATGTTGTCAAAGTGAAGCTCTTGCCTTTTGGATACCATAGCCCATAATGTGCAGTTCCTTGAGATATCTAAATATTCTTTTGACTGCTAGTAAGTGATTTTGTTTTGGTGTTGCTTGATATCTTGCTACAAGTCCTACTGCCAACATAATGTCTGGTCTAGACGCTGTTAGGTATAGCAGACTTCCTATCATGGATCTGTAAAGTTTTTGATCTACATCTGTTGATCCATCATTAGCACAGAGTTTGCATCCAGTGATCATGGGAGTTGACACAGGTTTGCAGTCTTCCATTTGGAACCTTTTCAACATCTCTCTTAAGTATTTTTCTTGTGAGATGAATGTTCTCGTGTTCTTTTGTTGAATTTGAAGTCCTAAATAGAAGGTGAGCTCTCCAATCATAGACATCTCAAATTCTGATTTCATTTCTTCAGCAAATCCTTTTGCTAACTCATCCTCATTGCTTCCAAACATGATGTCATCTACATACACAACTACAATAAGGAGATAATTTTCATTACTTTTATGTGCAGATTTCTGTCTACTCCTCCTTTCTTGAACCCTTGTTTTTGCAAGTATTTTTCCAGCCTTGAATACCATGCTCAAGGAGCTTGTTTCAGGCCATATAAAGCTTTCTTTAATCTGCACACATAGTCATGTTTATCTATTAAAGAGAATCCTTTAGGTTGTTCCATGTAGAATTCTTCCTCTAGATCTCCATTCAGGAAAGCAAACTTCACATCCATTTGATATACCTTGAAATCATGATAACATGCAAAGGCCAGAAAAATTCTGATTGCTTCCATTTTGGCTACAGGGGAAAAGGTTTCATCATAATCAAGACCTTCAATCTGTGAATATCCCTTGCATACAAGTCTGGCTTTATTTATGATTACCTACCCTTGTTCATTCATCTTATTCTTGAATATCCATTTTGTGCCAATGACATTTTTCCCAGTGGGTCTTGGAACTAATTCCCAGGTATTGTTCTTCTCAATTTGGTCCAATTCTTCATTCATAGCATTCACCCAATATTTGTCTTTGCTGGCTTCTTCAAACTTCTTTGGTTCTATTTGAGATAACATGGCAAGGTATACTTCTTCTGTCTGTTTAGCTAGTTGTCTTCTTGTCTGGACTCCCACACTCTTGTCCCCAATGATTTGATCTTCTGGATGATTCTTTTGAGTGTGTCTTGATGGAAATTTTGAGCTTAATTCAGTATCTTCTGTTGTCTTGCTTAGTTCATCATCATCTTGGTTCTCTTCTTCATGATATTATGGAGGATTGCTGCAACTTGTACTTCTTGTCTTGTTTGGTAGATCTTCATCAAATCTTACATCAATGCTTTCCACAATTTTGTGTAGTATTTTTTTGTAGCACCTATAACCCTTACTCTTGGATGCATATCCTAAAAATATTCCTTCATCCGCTCTTGCATCAAACTTTCCCAGATTTTCATCATTATTTTTAATGAAACACTTGCTTCCAAAGACTCTAAAGTGCTTGATTGATGTTGGTTTACCATGCCATAGTTCATAAGGCGTCTTGTCACAGTTTGGTCTTAAGTGAGCTTTGTTAAGAATGTGAACAACTGTGTGTACTGCTTCTGCCCAGAAAGTTTAGGGAATGTTACTTTCTTGCATCCTTGATTTGGCAATCTGTTGTACTGATCTGTTTTGTCTCTCTGCCACTCCATTCTATTGAGGTGTGCCTGCAATTGTAAACTGTTGGTTTATCCCATTTTCATTGCATAGATGTGCAAAATCATATTCTGTGAATTCACCTCCTCTGTCTGATCTAATGAACTTTATAGCTTGCATCCTGTTTGATTTTCTGCCAATGCCTTAAATATCTTGAATTTCTCAAGTGCTTCCGATTTATATTTGAGAAATGCTACCCATGTCATTCTGGAAAAATCATCTATTATCAGCATGAAATGGGATTCTCCACTTGGTGCTTTAGTTCTTGAAGGTCCACACAGGTCCATGTGAACAAGCTGAAGAGGTCTACTTGTAGATAGTTGCTCTTTGGTATTGAAAGATGTGCAGGTCTGCTTGCCTAGTTAGCAGGATTTACATATGGTATTTGAAGGCTTCTTTATGACTGGCATATCTCTGATTGCATTCTTCTTTCTTAGGCTTATGATGTGGTCAAAGTTTAGGTGTCCCAATCTTCTATGCCATAACCATGATTCCTCAAGTTTGCTAAGGTGGCATGCTTCATTCTCTTCTTTCACTATGTAGACATTACTTTCTGTTCGAACACCTTTGATCAAGGTCTTTCCTGTGGTGCTTGATATTACTTCACAGTCTTGTGCTCTAAACAGGACTTCACAGCCTTTGTCACACATTTGACTGACACTTAGCAAATTTTCTTTCAGTCCATCCACAAATAGTACATCTTGGGCCTTTCCTCTTCCATTATCCAGACTGACTGAGCCTTTTCCTTTGATTTTCCCTGCTTTATCATTACCGAAAGTTACATTTCCAGATTTCTTTTCATCAAAGGTTATAAAATTGCTTCTATCTCCAGTCATATGCTTTGAGTATACACTGTCCAAATACCATTGGCATTTCTAATCTTGGGCTATTAGAGCCAACTCACACTTATTCACCTTCTTTTTCCACTGTAGACAACTATTTGTTTGGTACATTTTCTAAGAAGTTGGACCACATTCTTTGAGAGGACATTGGGAAGACATATGTTCGATTTTATGGCATACACAACACTTGATCATATGTTTACCAGGATTTTGAGTACGAGTGAACTCTCCATAATTCATAACTCTCCTTGAGGTTTTGAGCCTTATTTTTTGACCATATTTTCTGCAGTCCTTGGAGTTATGGCCGAATTCCTTACAGTAAAAACAATACCCATAAAAACAATGAGCGTACCTGATGAGGGGTTGTCTTCTCCATTTGCTTGCTTGAGGGGTTCTTCTCATTTTTTGCATCCTTTGCTAGTTGGACCTGATTTGATTTGTCTTACA
Source organism: Pinus albicaulis (assembly GCA_034641835.2). Lineage (NCBI taxonomy): Eukaryota > Viridiplantae > Streptophyta > Pinopsida > Pinales > Pinaceae > Pinus > Pinus albicaulis. Next base: position 1,018,026,282 of record CM076570.1, read on the forward strand.
AAATGCTGCAATATGTCCAGGTTTGTGGCAACAAAAACAAGTGACCCTTCTCATAGGAGGAAAGAACCTTCTTTGACAGCTTCAATTTATTCAATTCTTCCTTAGGGGCATATGAGCCTTTAGCAGTTGATTGTTTCATTCTCTCATTCTCTGTCCTTTCATGTTGCTACTTTTTTCTGTATGTTTCTTTAGCAATCATGTTCTTGCTGGCTTCTACTTCAGTAGGAATATTTTGAGCTGCTTCATTATCCTTTACAACTTTTACAAAAATGATATTCCTGTTATCTTCTACCTTGATCTTTCTTGTTTCTCCTTCATAGCCTATCCTAGTCTTTATCAGAGGAGACCTTTGAACATTTAGAATTTGGTCCAATTGTCCAGAGCTTTTCATTTGAGTGTTCATTAATAATTCTCTTTGGGCTTTTTCTAATTTCTTTCTCAGGCACACTACTTCTTCTTCTAATTTCTCTTGCTTCTGAATTTTATCCTTAATTTTCTTAAGTAGAGTGTCTTCTACCTTCTTGGCTTCTTCAAGCTCTACTTTCAACTGAATGAGGTCTTCTGAGTTTTTTTCTTCTCTTACATATTTTAGGAGAATGTCTTTCTGTTTTTTGCACTTTAGTTTAAGTCTATCTTTTTTCTCCATGGCACTTCGTAGCTCCCCCTCAAGATCTACTTCACCTTCTTCCTCATCTTCTAGAAGGAATCCTTCAAACTCTTCCTTAGCCATCAATACAAATTCAGAGGTTCCCTCTTCATTGGAGGATTCATCTGAGCTTTCAGATGCACTGCTCTCTTGCTGAGCATAAATTTTTTTTCTATTGAATTTCTTCCCTTTCTGCCAGTTCTTTGATCTGGTTTTCTCTGATTCTTGAGTCTAATTCTTTGTATTCTTATGAGGACACTTAGATGTGCAGTGTCCAACTATTCCACAGTTAAAGCATTTAAATGGAAGTTTACCTTTATACTTGCCTGAGCCTCTTTCCAATCTTCTGACAAATTTGGCCTCTTCTTCATCAGAGCAAGAGCATGTATCTTCTTTTCCTTCTTTGTTCTTCTATGTCTTGAAGGCTACCTCCCTCACATTTGACTTCCTCTGTGGTAGTCCCATCTCATAGGCTATTAGGTTTCTAAGTAATTGGTTCATGGTCAAATTTTCCCAATCAGTTGTTTCTTCTATGGTAGAAACCTTAGGGTTAAAGCTGGATGGCAAAGATCTTAGAATCTTTTGAACAATTACACTTTCTTTTATGGTTTCACCTAGAGATTTATTGTTATTCACAATTTATGCAACCCTTAAAAAGAAGATGACAATGTCTTCATCATCATTCATTTTTATATTTTCAAACTGAGCTCTATAGACTTGAATTTTGGCTATCTTCACCTTTTTGTCTCCCTCATGGATGTTTTCTAGTGTATCCCATATTTCTTTGGCAGTCTCTTTGTGCATTACTTTGATGAATTCTGCCTCGCACAGTCCATTTAAGAGTGCATTCATGGCTTTTGCATTAGCTACAAATCTTGTTTGGCTTCTTTCTCTGAGTCTGTCGCCTTTGGGGCATATCCCAATTCCACAGCAGCCCAAACTTCTATTCCTAGAGACATTATGTATGTCCTCATTCTTATTTTCCAGAAGGAATAATTTGCACCGGTGAACAAAGGGGCTTTATTTGTTGAGAATCCTTCTTGACTATCCATCCTGGGGACCTAGGATCTCCTTCCAGTTGTTAAAATGATACAGAAGGAACCGACTCTGATACCAATTTTTGAACCCTTAGTTAAACTGATAAGGGGGGGTGAATCAGTTTAACACATTCATGGATTTTTAATCTTTTATTTTTAAACTTATTTACACTTTTTATACTCTTCACTTCATCATTTTGTGATCAACTTAATATACAATGGGACAACAATCATAATAAATGAGCAGCAGATATTAAGAAGAATAAATGCAGAGTATCAACACATAATCATCATGCATATAGACAACAAGTATAAGTGGAAACCCATAAAGGGAGAAAACCACATCTTATTATTGTTGTGATGCAAAGGCAAGCTCAAACTCCCTCTCACCACTGATTTTCTGCAGGCTCCAACCTACAGGAGGCTCCTACCTCAATTCTGCAAGCTACAACTTGTAAGGAATCTCCAACTCCCATCAATTTTCTGCAGGCACCAACCTACAGGAGGCTCCTACCTCAACTAGCTACAAATGACTTCTATCAAGATAAAACTTGATATGGAAGCACCAACTTCGTCACTTTTCAATAAAAACACATGCTGATTTACCTGGATATCAGCTCTGTTCTATTCCTTCTTCACTGTTGTCCACCAGCCTTCATATCTACCTTATATCATTTCTGAGTCTTCACAGCATCTATACTCTATCTTCTCCTGTTTCTTCTTACACTCTCTGCATCATTTCTCCATTCTCTAACCTCTCTATGCATATCAATGTGATATCATTTATAGAGTTCACCTTATGACTGTTTGCATTCCACCGGGAATTCGAAGTGAACAGTCATGACTCTTTGACTTCTGCCTTCTCATTTTATTGCCTAGCATATTGAGAAAAATATTACAATTTGTATACATTTCAATATTACAGTGGGATTTTTCTTTGCCTACGGAGACTTGTCTTTGCATGACAAACAATATAAAATCAATTAAATCATTTACGTTTTCAGTTACAATAAGAATTTCAATTCAATCCATTCAATTCTTGGCTCGCTATGTGTTTTTATTTTCTATTGTTGTCTCTGTCTTTTCAGTTTCTAACTACTCTCCTATTTTCCATGCATATAGAATGCATTTCCAAAATTCTGTTCCAAATCTGGCAGCTTTATCAAAATTCACAGTATTTTACATTGTAGAGTTCTTCATATGGTTCAAAACCACTCAACGCATATACACTGCTTCTTCTATAAAAACCAAATAACTCTCGGCATATAACTATAGATCCTTTTTAACATAGTACATAAACTTTCGAGCCCACTTGCCAAACTCTTTCTATTTCCCGATGTGATGAGCCACCTCCGATAACTTCTGATTGCGATTACTCCCTTTGCGATGGTTCTGATGCAATTAATCGCAATCGCAAACTTCAATGGTATGTTCCACTGCTCTACCTTCATGCCGATGCGATGGCCCCACACTGCATAGATATATGTATATATATTGGTTCATATTTACTTGCCGCCTTACCTTTTATTTATTCTTCAACTTTGGTTAAAAATCTCGGTGCAATCATATATTAAACGTTTTATTTTACATGGAGCCCACACTACAAATATACTCCGCCTCATTTAACTTTCCAATCGCAATCGCAACATTCAGAGATCTTCTTGTGCCTTTGGTCATCTGATTTCCGCTGATGCGATTAGTGAAGGTCCCACCAGGCAATATTTCGGCATTTCAATTTTTATACATTATATTTCTCTTTTATCCGTCGAAGCACTTTAACAAAGGAAAATCTTGTATTTTCGTGTTTGAATCTCCATCGATGCGATGGGTCACTGTGGACCCCATTCTGACTAACTTTATGATCCAATGGTTGCTATCGACCGTGATCCAATGGCTACGATTGGATCACACCATCGTAATCGCAACATTCAACAACTTGTTCACTTGCACTTCCGCTGTGCCGATGCAATTAGAAATCTCCAATGCGATCACTCACTGTGAATCCAATGGTTTCCGTTGATTGGGATCGGACGGTTGTGATTAAATCGCTCAATCGCAATCACAACTTTCAAACTGTCGCTACTTTGTTCTTCCATTCCGCAGATGTGATTAGATCTCCACTGTTGATCTTGTATTTCCGATACGATCTCTGCCGTCAATCTTCAACACTACCGAAAGCCGCTTCTATTGTTCATTGCACAGTTCCACTTCTATTCATGGTTCTGCCTTTTATCAACACATTGGGTTATGTTCATGTTCCTTTGTATTTTATTCGAAACTCAGACCTTGGTTTAAAACATAAACCATTGCATGATCCACCTTTAATATTTGGTCCCACCATTATTTTAGCGTACCATTCACATCCAACGGTCTATCTGCTCTCGCGCTCCAATAATGCTTTGGGCACTCATCCAAGGGCTGTCGTGCAATATCGCACAATTTAAATGTACAAAACTTAATTCTCAAAAATTACGCGATGTAAGTGGTTTTTGAATACCACTCATTTACACGTGTCCTCCAAATAATGATATCGCGTTCGAAAAGTGAAAACAACTTACCACTTGACGAGTTGCACGAACCCACTGGTATTGGGTTTTCAGAGCCGCTTTCCTTGCAGGCCCCATTATCCTTCCTTTGTTTGTTTAACTGGTCCATAGTGTTAATTCCTTTGTAAAATTTTCGGTAATACATTTCTTAAATGAAACTCTTTTGTTCCCAACCTTCAGAATATTATAATATACATTTTCCCTGTAGGACCCATGTCCTTATATCATCGCATCACATCACATCTTCATTACTCTACATCTCTGTTTCTTTCGTCGATTGCGATATGCGATTGCATTGCATCGCAAATACAAATATCGCATCGCATCGCATCTCCACTTCATTACTCTGCCTCTGCTTCTCTTCACTGCCTCTGCTTTGTCTTCTGCCTCTATTGCTATCTCTTCTACTCTCTTTGCTGCCTCTGCTACCTCTCTGTTTCTTTGCTGCCTCTGCTTCTTGTCTTCTCCTTTGCCATCAATGATAATATTTCCAACATAAGTAGCTCCCTAAGACCAAGATAAAACCACATTCACCTGTCCATGGGGAACTTATGCTTACCGAGTACTTCCTTTTGGATTGTGTAGTGCACTTGTAACATTCCAAAGGGAAGTATTAGGAATTTTATCTGATTTAATACATGATTGTGTGGAAGTATATATGGATGATTTTACAGTTTATGGAAAAGGTTCTTAAAAGATGCAAAGAAGAAAATATTTCACTAAGTCATGAGAAATGATTTATGATGTTTATTGAAGGAATTGTTTTAGGACATCACATTTCACTGTATGGAATTAAATTAGACTCATCCAAAGTTGAAGTCATCTCCAAATTATCAATTCCAAGTTGTCAAAAGGATGATAGAAGTTTTCCAGGTTTTACAGGGTACTATAGAAGATTTATAGAAAACTTCACAAAAATTGCATCCCCACTTTCCAAATTGTTTACCAAATATTGTGAATTTAGTTGGAATCTTGATTGCCAATTGGCATTTGAAACTTTAAAAGAAAAAATATCTAAAGCACCCATCTTAAGAGGACCAAATTGGAAAATACCTTTTCATATTTCAACAGATGCTTCAGATATAACTCTGGGAGATGTATTAGGACAAAAATATTTTATCCCCTATGACATCTATTACATAAGTAAAATTTTGACTCATGTCGAGTTAAATTACTCTGTAACTGAAAAAGAGTTTCTAGCCGTTTTCCATGCTATTAACAAGTTTAGACACTATATCACTAGCTATGAAACCTTTATTCACACCAATAATTCTACAATTAGATATTTAATGAATAAATCTATCAATAATACCAAAATCACAAGATGGTTATTACTCCTGCAAGAATTTAACATCACCATTCTAGACCAACCTGGAAAACAAAACACAGTTGTTGATTTCTTGTCTAGAATTCAAAACAAAAATAATGATACTCCAGTAGAGGATAATTTTTCTGATGAATATCTCTTTGCAATATCTACTAAATCTCCATGGTTTGCAGACATTGGTAACTACTTAGCTACAGGAAAATTATCATTATACTTGTCTCCTAGAGAAAAGATAAAAATAATTCAAAAAAGTGCATTACACACATGGGTTAATGATTAATTGTATGAAACAGGTCCAAATCTCATCATCAGAATATGTGTCTGAGAAGATGAAATGTTTGAAATTCTGAAATCATGCAACGATGAACCTTGTGGTGGAAAATTTGTTGATAAGAGGATTGCCTATAAAATCCTTCATTCAAGATATTATTGGCCATCCATCTTTAAAGATGCCAAGGAATATGTCAAAAGGTGTGACAGCTGTCAGATAATGGAGAAACATGTTCCTACAGATGAAATTCCCTTACAACCTCAGGTACTCATCGAACCCTCTGAGAAGTGGGCCCTGGAATTTGTCGGACCAATCAATCCACCATCAAAACAAAAGAGGTACATTGTGGTTTGCATTGATTATGTCACTAAATGGGTAGAGGCTAAAGCAATTTATTTTGCCATTGAAAATTTTGTAGTTTCATTTCTCTTTGAGGATATTTTCACTTGTTTTGGTGTCCCAAGGGAAATTGTGACAGATCAGGGATCTCAGTTTACATCTAGTGTGGTGCAGAAGATTGTGAATGAATATAAGTGTTGGCATATGTTGTCCTTGATGGCAACTTAATTGATGAAATAAGATGATTGACAATATGTTGCAGAGTGTTGTCCTTGATGGCAACCTACTTGATGAAGTTATTCTTGACTTGATGGACTTGGTAATGATGTAAATCTGATGTGATATGATGTGTCTACAGAGCAACTCAGATGTAATGATGAAAGGAATTTCAGTATGTGCAAGAACAATGATGAAAAGTGTGTGTCTCAATGAATACGCGGGTTTGTCTAGAGGAAGTAGCGTATGCACGCGGAAAAGTACGTGCCAAGTCGCGTATGCTCAATTGCGCCCTAAATTTGTAAAACCAGGGGTTACTACCATGGTATTGACAAATTGTATTGAGCGTTGGATTGTCTATGTGATCCCGTCCAGGAAAACCATTGGATGTTGTGTGGTTTTGGCTCATGGTATTGACAAAAGCTAAATCTATATAAGGAGAAGAAAATAATTGTGCAAAGGGTGTGCATGTGCCTGGGTTTTAATGAATACTTCACTATGAAGTTTATCTGCTTGGTTGAACTCTGTTCTTAATCGATAGATCTGAATCTATGATGCACCTGTAATATGATGAAGGTCCAAAACTGTAGATCTGGAAATGATGAATCTCTAGGATGACCTGAAAAGAAGTAATGAAGACATGAAGCAAATTTATTGAAGATATTGAAGAATTCTGGGTAAGTCCATAGATCTGGTCTGCTCTGCAAAATTTATCTTTTATAGATCTATACGCAGGTTCGTTTCATGAAAAGCGCGTATATACGCAGATCTGTTCAAACAAAGGAGCGTATGTACTGTTAGGGTTTTTCTGAAAAGTGCACAGATGTATACGCAGGTTGTATTTATTAAAAGCGCGTATATACGTGGGTCTGTTGAAAGAAAAGCGCGTATGTAATTTGAACTGATGGTTGCTTGAGAGTCTGTATATCTATTCTGAAGTCTGGGCTATCTCTGATATTCTGGTTACAGTGGTTTCACTGTTCTGTTTTGATGCAATGGGAAAAGGATGTTTGTTGATAAGTGAAGGATTGTGTTGAAGTTGTTTGATCCAGTTTTAAAATTGATGAAACATGGTCTGTAGTGGTTCTGAGGGCTGAAGCCTTCAATCTAAAAGTAGAAGCTTTCTGCCAGTGGAGGCTGGTGTTAATATCTGGGGGTAGAATCTCCCTTCCAGGTGAGGCTGGTAAACGAGAGCAGGGGGTTGTTGCTCCCTTCCAGGAAAGGCTGGTAAATGAGAGAAGGTTGTAGCCTTCTGCAGGTGGGTGCCTGCGTGCTGGTATGAGTCTGCGCCAGTACATGTTGTAAGATTTTTTCTTAATAATAAATATTGAAGACTGAGACGACGACAGCGGTGGTTTTCTCCCGAATTGGGTTTCCACCTAAAAATCCTGGTGTCCATGTGTGTTGCTTATGTGTGATGATTATTCTATTCTTTCTGCACCTGTTTACTGTTGTCTAAACATATGATGAATGATTAATGCAATGATCTGAGTCAAGAATTAAATGCATAATTAAATCACTGGATATACGCGAGTTCTGTAAAGGATATCCGCGTATATACGCGGGTTGGATTCAGGAAAGTAGCGTATGGGTTTTTAAGAAGAAAATATCAAATTTTTATTGTTTGCACTAAATACTGATTCACCCCCCCCTCTCAGTATTTTTCCCAACAATTGGTATCGGAGCAGGTCCTTCTGAAAAGGCTTAACCGCTAGAAGGAAGATCAAGCAAGATGAGCAATCAAGAGGGAACAACATCTATCAAGCCTCCGCTCTTCAACGGAAGAAATTTAATCTTTTGGAAAATAAGGATGAGATCTTATCTTCAGTCTATGGGAGCAGATATATGGGCCATTCTTGAAAAAGATATCAATATCCTGCTGCTACACCAACAGATCCAACTGAAAGGAAGAATTATGAATCAAATGCAAAAGCGGTCAATGCTATAACATGAAGTCTAACTGAAGCAGAATTTGTCAAAGTCATGCAACTGAATACAGCAAAGGAAATATGGGACAAAATCATTTTAATTTATGAAGGTGATGCAAAGGTAAAAAGTGCAAAACTTCAATCTCTCAGAATTGAATATGAAAACTTAAGAATGCATAGTGATGAGAATATTTCCAGTTTCTTTTTACGTGTTGATGATGTTGTAAATTGTATGAGAAATCTAAGAGAAACAATAACCAAATCTACCTTGGTTGAGAAATCTTAAGATCGCTAACGGCGAAATTTGAATCGAAAGTCTCTGCTCTTGAAGAAAAACAGGATCTTCAAACTCTTACTATGGTACAACTTCATGGCATACTGACTGCATATGAAATGAGGAGAGGAGGACCATCTGAAGTCAAAGAAGCTATTTTTAAAGCTTCTACAAAAGGGAAAGAAGTTCAAAAGGTAGAGGGTTCAGGATATATCTCAGAAGAAGATGAGGCAAATTTTGTGAGAAGACTCCAACCAGGAACCGGAAGATTCAAAGGTAAGCTTCCTTTCAAATTTTTTGATTGTGGAAGAGTTGGTCATTATGCTGCAAAGTGTCCTTATAAAGAAACATCTGCTAAAGAAGTAGCAATAAGGAATAAAAACCGATCTAGCACTAAGAAAAGTTATTATACTAATGAAGACAGTGATGGGTTATCTGATAGTGAGGAAGAATGTGAACAAGATCTTAGACTTCTCATGGCATTTGAACAAAGAGAAGAAAAGGATACTTTTGTGGATGTTCTAGAGGACAATGATTTTCTTGAGGAAAACAATCAACTCAAAATATACTTAGAAGAAAACAAGATAATCATAGAGACGCTGAAAAATCAAATTGAAGAAGAAAAGAAACACAGGGAGAAAGCAGAATGTGAAGTGGTAAGTCTAAGAAAGGAATTGGAGAAAGTAAAGACTCTGAATCTCAGATTTGCTAAAGGATCGGAAACCTTAGATGAAATTATCCAGGTACAACGTTCTCCTCTCATAAAAACAGCTCTTGGATATATTGGAGAATCCTCTCAGGCTTCAGCACCGAACTATCTAAAGGCAACAACAACTGGTTTACAATATTCTGCCACTCAACAAGGAAGTAAGGAATCTTTACAGGTAAAGCAGGGTCATCTCGATTCAAGGAACACTAACAGGAACAACTTTCAAAGAAGCTCCAACCAACAGGTAAATCCAAATAGAAGATTTCATGATCGCAAAAATTTCTACTTCAATGGACAATGTTTTACATGTCACAATTTTGGTCATAAAGCTGCTCAATGTGTTGCTTATAAAACCATCATGAAAAGAGAAGCAAGAAAGAAAAGGTTGGATACTGAACCAAAGAAGAATACCTATAACAAATTTTCTCCTCTTCAAAATGAAGTTGAATGTGCTTATTGCAATAACTTTGGCCATGAAGAATCTGAATGCAGGAGCAAAGTCCAGCCAAAAGAACATGTTCCTTCAAGCTCCAAAGTATGGAAAAAGAAGGAAATACAGGTTGAAAATTGTGGCATATCTTTATTTGCAGAAGGAGAAGAAAATCAATGGTATATTGACAGCGGATGCTCAAAACATATGACAGGTGACAAAAACAAACTTCATGCATATAATTCCCTAGAAAAAGAAAAGAATGTTACTTTTGGAAATGATACTCCTGCTGTCATTAAGGGTAAAGGGTCTGTTTTTCTAAAAGAAAAGGTGAAAGCTAATAATTTCATGTATGTGGATGGATTAAGACATAACCTGTTAAGTGTGAGTCAAATGTGTGATCAAGGAACTGAGGTTGTCTTTAGTTCAAAAGAATGTGTGGTACGTGATCTTGATACAGGAAAAACAATTATAAAAGGAAAAAGAACTCCAAACAACCTGTATGTATTGAAGAACAACAAAGATCAATGTTACTTGAGAAAATCTTCAGAAAATTGGCTATGGCATAGAAAGCTGGGGCATCTGAGCTTCTCTCAAATCAACAAATCAAGCAGACTTAAAGCTGTTCGTGGTCTTCCCAATATTACTCTACCAGAGAGTATCATATGAAAATCTTGCCAATTCGGTAAACAGACCAGAGTACAATTTAATGCCAAGGAAGGCTCATCAAGAAGGCCTCTTGAACTCGTTCATACTAACATATGTGGACCTATGAGGAAAAAGTAACCATGTGGTGAAGAATACTATATCTTATTTATTGATGATTTCTCTAGAATGTGTTGGATTGGGTTGATCAAACACAAAGATGAAGCATTTGAAAATTTTCAAATATTCAAAGCATTGGTTGAAAATGAATTAGATCTAAAAATCAAGTGTCTTAGATCTGATCGAGGAGGAGAATATACATCAAATGAATTCTTTGAATTTTGTGAACAACATGGCATAAAAAGATAGTTTTATGTAGCAGGCACTCCACAACAAAATGGCGTAGCAGAAAGAATGAATAGAACAATTCAACAAATAGCTAGAGCTATGCTTGATGATTCCGGAACACCTGACACCTTTTGGGGAGAAGAAGCTCACACAGCAGAAAATATTCTTAACAAGGCACATGTTCGGGTAAATAGTGACAAAACTCCATATGAACTCTGGTATGGTAACTCTCCCTCTGTGAAGCATTTTAGAGTTTTTGGAAGTAAATGCTTTATCAAAAATAATGATGAAAAGCTTGGAAATTTTGAACCCAGATCAGATGAAGGAATTCTTCTTGGTTACTCTTCTACAAGCAGAGCATACAAATGTTATAATAAAAGGCTTCGGAAGATTGTTGAATGTATTGATGTTGTTATTGATGAGTCTCTTGCAGCCCCTAAAGAAGAAAAACAAACAACAGATGAAGATGATGGTGACTTTTGTCCTTCTGCATCAAATAGAAATAATATAGACAATGGATCTGATGAAGAACCTGAAAATGATTTATCTGGAAAAACTCCATCCAGATATGTTCAAAAGAATCATCCTGAAACTCAAATTTTGGGAGACAAGGAATCAGGTGTACAAACAAGGAGGACTCTTGTGGGATCTTCCAGCTATCTTGCATTTCTATCCACGATTGAACCTCACAATGTCAATCAAGCTAGCAAAGATGAATGTTGGATTCAAGCCATGAATGAAGAGCTTGATCAAATTGAAAAGAAACACACTTGGGAATTGGTACCAAGACCACATGATAAAAATGTCATTGGAACTAAATGGATATTCAAGAACAAGTTAAATGAGAATGGGGATGTTATAAGAAACAAAGCTAGACTGGTTTGCAAGGGGTATACTCAACAAGAAGGAATAGACTTTGAAGAAGCTTTTGCTCCTGTAGCTAGACTTGAAGCTATATGGATGTTTCTTGCTTTTTCAAGTTCTCAAAAAATCAAAGTTTATCAAATGGATGTTAAATATGCATTTCTCAATGGTGATCTAGAAGAAGAAGTATATATAGAACAACCAGAAGGATTCATTTTGGGAAATGATAAAAATCTTGTTTGTAGACTTAAAAAGGCTCTATATGGTCTCAAACAAGCTCCAAGGGCATGGTATTATCGTCTTGACAAATATCTTCATCAACAAGGATTTTCAAAGGGGTTTGCTGATAGCAACTTATACACAAAGGTTGAAAATGATAAACTATTGATTGTGGTTGTATATGTTGATGACATCATTTTTGGGAGTAATGAAGAATCTATGAGTAAGAAATTTGCTTCTGTCATGCAGCAAGAATTTGAAATGTCCTTACTTGGAGAACTAACATTCTTTCTTGGCTTGCAAGTGCATCAAACTACAAATGGTATATTCTTATCACAAGCAAAATATCTTAAGCAAATTCTGAAGAAGTATGGCATGGAAGAATGCAAACCTGTAAGTACACCAATGATAACCGGATGTAATCTCAGTTCTCATGATGATTCTCCTGCGGTGAATCAACCAGAATACAGATCAATGATAGGAAGCCTACTTTATCTCACTAGGACTAGACCAGACATTATGCATGCAGTTGGGATTGTTGGACGATTCCAAGCTAATCCAAAAGAGTCTCACCTTCAGGCTGTTAAAAGAATTTTCAAATATCTACAAGGAACTCAAGACTTTGGTCTATGGTATCCAAAGAATGTTGATCTTACTCTTCACGCTTACACTGATGCAGATTGGGCTGGAAGTGTTGATGATCGTAAAAGCACTAGTGGTGGTGCATTCTATATGGGACCCCGGTTAGTATCTTGGTTCAGCAAGAAGCAAAATTCTATTGCCTTATCTACAGCAGAAGCAGAATATGTGGCTGCCGCATCTTGTTGCACTCAACTCCTTTGGATGATGAAAACCTTACAAGATTTTCAAATCAAATGTACACCTCCTATCTCCATTATGTGTGATAATACAAGTGCCATCAGTATCTCAAAGAATCCTGTTATGCATTCAAAGACCAAGCACATTCCCATCAAGTATCACTTCTTACGTGAACAAGTGCTTGAACAAAAGGTGAAGTTGGAGTATGTTCCCTCTAAAGAAAAAGTTGCTGATATATTTACCAAACCTCTGCTCAGGGAAGCGTTTGAATATCTCAGACAGAAGCTAGGTGTTGTCTCTGCCTCTCAGAAGAGCAGATCTGATTAAACTCAGAAGATTAAATTGGATACGCGGGTTTCCTAAAAGACAGTCGCGTATATACGTGAGTTTATCCACATAAAGACGTGTATGGTTAGTTGCTGACAAATTTTGTTTGGGGTCAACATTTTTCAGCACATTTGTAGTATTGTGTGAAATCTCTGATGTTGTATGGTATCTCTAGTAAAGTTTTATCTCTGTCTCATTCTCTGATATTGGGTGAAGATGCATTGATGATCTTCTGTTGAAAATGTTCAGGATGCACAAGCTAAGGGGAGATGAAGGAGTAAACTGATGTATAGGTTCAGGGGGAGAATTAGCCTTGCTGAGTATTATGCATTGTTGGCATTATGATTCTGAAATATGATCACCTTCTTGAAGTCCTTTTTGGTTTTGGTCATAGAAAGTCATATTTGTAATTTGATGTAATGGTCATGTTGAGACCTTTGATGTAAATTGTTATATTCAGTCATGTCAGGACTTGTCCAAATCTGTAAACCCACTTGGTTGGGTACTTGAGTTTCATATGTAAATACACTTGGTTGGATCTTTGATGTAAGTATAAGTATTTGGTGATAAGAAGGTCATAGAGTCATGTACTTCATTGAAAAATATATTTGAAGATTCAGCATGAACTCAGGGGGAGCATGGTAACTTCAGCACACCTCAGATCTACAACGCTCTTCTCATGAGAATGGTTTTGATCCGCCCTTTGCCCTTGATGTCAAAGGGGGAGAATGACATGGTGGTTGAATGACATGGTGGTTGGCGTTTCATGGTATCTATCTGATGTGGTGATCAAACACCATCGTGGTTGCCATAAAGTCCAAAGGGGGAGATTGTTGGCATATGTTGTCCTTGATGGCAACTTAATTGATGAAATAATATGATTGAAAATATGTTGCAGAGTGTTTTCCTTGATGGAAACCTACTTGATGAAGTTATTCTTGACTTGGTGGACTTGGTAATGATGTAAATATGATGTGATATGATGTGTCTACAGAGAAACTCAGATGTAATGATGAAAGGAATTTCAGTATGTGCAAGAACAATGATGAAAAGTGTGTGTCTCAATGAATACGTGGGTTTGTCTAGGAGAAGTAGCGTATGCATGCGGAAAAGTACGTGCCAAGTCGTGTATGCTCAATTGTGCTCTAAATTTGTAAAACCAGGGGTTACTACCATGGTATTGACCCATTGTATTGAGCGTTGGATTGTCTATGTGATCCCGTCCAGGAAAACCATTGGATGTTGTGTGGTTTTGGCTCATGGTATTGACAAAAGCTAAATCTATATAAGGAGAAGAAAATCATTGTGCAAAGGGTGTGCATGTGCCTGGGTTTTAATGAATACTTCACTTTGAATTTTATCTGCTTGGTTGAACTCTGTTCTTAATCGATAGATCTGAATCTATGATGTACCTGTAATATGATGAAGGTTCAAAACTATAGATCTGGAAATGATGAATCTCTAGGATGACCTGAAAAGAAGTAATGAAGACCTGACGCAAATATATTGAAGATATTGAAGAATTCTGGGTAAGTCCATAGATCTGGTCTGTTCTGCAAAATTTATCTTTTATAGATCTATACGCAGGTTCGTTTCATGAAAAGCGCGTATATACGCGGATTTTTTCAAACAAAGGAGCGTATGTACTGTTAGGGTTTTTCTAAAAAGTGCACAGATGTATACGCAGTTGTATTTATTAAAAGCGCGTATATACGCGGGTCTGTTGAAAGAAAAGCGCGTATGTAATTTGAACTGATGGTTGCTTGAGAGTCTGTATATCTATTCTGAACTCTGGGCTATCTCTGATATTTTGGTTACAGTGGTTTCACTGTTCTGTTTTGATGCAATGGGAAAAGGATGTTTGCTGATAAGTGAAGGATTGTGTTGAAGCTGTTTGATCCAGTTTGAAAATTGATGAAACATGGTCTGCAGTGGTTCTGAGGGCTGAAGCCTTCAATCTGAAAGTAGAAGGTTTCTGCCAGTGGAGGGTGGTGTTAATATCTGGGGGTAGAAGCTCCCTTCCAGGTGAGGCTGGTAAACAAGAGCAGGGGGTTGTTGCTCCCTTCCAGGAAAGGCTGGTAAACGAGAGAAGGTTGTAGCCTTCTGCAGGTGGGTGCCTGCGTGCTGGTATGAGTCTGCGCCAGTACATGTTGTAAGAAGTTTTCTTAATAATAAATATTGAAGACTGAGACGACGACAGCGGTGGTTTTCTCCCGAATTGGGTTTCCACCTAAAAATACTGGTGTCCATGTGTGTTGCTTATGTGTGATGATTATTCTGTTCTTTCTCGCATTCGTTATCATTTTATAAACATCTAATGATTAAATAATGCAAAGATATAAGTCAAGAATTAATACATAATTAGTTCACCGTATATATGTGAGTTCGTAAAGGATATCCGCGTATATACGCTAAATATTTCCGTGAAAGTAGCGTATGGGCTTTTAGAAAGGAAGAAATAAAAGGTTTTATTGTTCGCACTAAATACCGATTCACCCCCCCCTCTCGCATTTTTCCCAACACACTTAAAAATTTACACTCGCCTTTTCACTTTACACACCGCCGTGTAATAAAAAATTTACGTACCGTCTATAAAAAACTACTGCTTTTTTGTCCTTTTTATTTTTATATGTTGTAACAAATAAAACATATTATAATAAACCTCTTTAAAAAATAAAATTAAAACTAAATTCTATGGCCCACCTTTCTCGTGATATGATATATACATAAAATATAAGCTAAAACATATGTATATATAAAGCATACATAAAATTTACCAAAACATTAAAGAACTCCTTTCGTCGACTTCAAAAGTCTCGAATAGATTGAATTTCAAACCAAATTCGCGTTCCAAAATGGGATGTCGACGTCCGCCTAATTTGTAACACAAATTCGCAATCCAATGTGCCTTATAAAAAATTTGGGTCCCAAGCCAAGTTTTTATCTCCTTCAATTTCATGCGATCCAATATTAATGCTCCACTTGTCCTCCTTTGAATTTACAAAACTCGGGGGTAAATTTCTCGTTTGTTTAATTTCCGGTTTGTGAATTGCGTTAATGCTGTTGTTGTGTTTAAATACAATCCGTACGTAAATATGGCTTGCGGCCATCTACAAAAAAAAAAAACTTGGCAGGAATTTTAAAATGCCGAATTAAATTTTTTGGATGGCGTGCAAGAAACTCCAAAAAAAAATGTTGTCGCCGTATCCGTCGTTACTGCATAGCTTGGAAGTTAAATTCAACAAGACAGGGTTTAATAAGGAGGGTGTAAAGGTAACTTTTGTCGATAGTACTTGATTAAGATCATCTATTCATTTTTGTAGGGTCTTATGGTGTTTGGTTTTTAGTTTTGGGTTGGGCTTATTGAGTCTAAGATAGTTTTTGAGTGAAAAATTGCTATCAGTATTAAAAAATTTTGGTTCTTTTGTCAAAATTTATGAGCTTGTTAGGAAATACAAACCGACAATGGTTGTATTCAAAATTTGTGGAAAATAATTTGAAATGAAACCTTTTTTTTTTTTAGGCTGCTGCGCAGTGCAAACCCCGTTCAAATTACTAGGGGCATCGACAAGACAATAAAGGCCCTTGTTTCGGAACTCAAAATTTTGTCAAAGGAGGTAAACGCTTTTGCCTTTTCGAGTAGGCCGGTTTTCCTTTTTTGCTGATGGTTTGGTGTATCTAATTGAATTAGTTGCCTAAGGTATTTTTGGTTGCAAACTCCTTTTCATTTTTCATACGTATTGGCCTCAGGAATACATTTGATTGTGTGGTCTTGTTAGATCTACAACATTTGTAGTTGTTTAGTCTTATGGCCAAGGTGCACTTTTATTATGGAAATAGTTGATGCAATATTGTCATTTAATCCTTACCGTAGGGTAGCATGTTGGAGAAGTTTCTTGTGAAACATTTGGTATTCAAAATGACACTTGATCCTATACAAAGATCATGCACTTCGACTTCAAAATTCATATTCAAAGTGTGCGACAATTCTTGCAAAATTTCAAATATTTATGTTGTTTTAAACCATTATCTTTTTCATGTATTGGATGTGCCTAAAATGAGAAAAAGACTTTGGTATGAAACCAACTTCCGGTGAATAATTTGAAGAAACAACCACTTCCAAGACATGATTTAGAAGTAGAACATATGTACTTATGAAGCATAGAAAGATATCCTTGATGCATTGTCAATGTTTGGCTAGGGTTATTTTTGGAGAAAATAACTCCTTATTCCTAGAATAGTGATCTTCAATACAAGTAAATGCCGTAGAAGAGAGATCATCGTAGGAGATAAACCTATTAACAAAAGTGAACAGGGAATGATTATTAATTATGGCATACTAAGTTGTCGCTGATTTTGACTATTTGTCTTTAACATGTAAAAATGTTAAATTCCAAACTTACATCATCATGGTTTGGCATCATGAGCTTGACTAATTGTCCACCATGCTCATAATTTTATTTTTGACTTCATATCTATAAACAACGTTTCAAATAATAATAAAAAAGTTCTATAAGAAAAATCCGTACCTCCATGCTACCGGCCTCGTGAGACAAAGTCAAAATTGCATTACATTAACTGGACACATAAGAATCTCCTATATCCCTGGAAAGTGGGTCCACCCCTATAATAGTGTCTTCAAGATCTATGTTGACATTACAACAGATATTTAAGCAAATAAAGATGGAGCCTTCTTCATTGTCAGATATGTAACAAGCCTTTTATTAATATAAAGATCGATGGTTTTGTCTTTCCGAAATGAAATGTAAAAATAATTTATTGTGGTCAATTGAAAAGTTTTTTTTTTAAGCTTTTCATTATGGAAGGGTGACATAGATATACATGCCATTCTAATTGAAATTCGGACCTACCCTTCAAATTTGATCACCGTGTGAGACCTTAACAAACAATAAAACTATTCCACCACGTTATATAAAACATATAACAAAACCTTTGTCAAAACTTCAAAACGAACCCTTTAGCCGTGGGTATTTTATCACGAATTGATCATTTTACCATGTACCTTATTCTAGAGGAATATTCTTCCACTTGATTAGGTACTTCCATAATGAGCATATATGTCGTAGGATATAGAATGTTTATTTATAACTTTTTGTGTTTCAAGAATCAACTTTCATTCTTCATCTAATTTTGGAAGTTCTATTTACATTGGCATATTTTTTCCAAAACCTTTTTTAGGCAAGATACATGAAAAACCTTATGAATGAAAGAAGAAGGAAAATATAACTTTTGTACCACTTGTGCAATCCTATGAATAATTATTTAGGCCATAACATTTTTGAGCTAATTCTTTATTCTCTTTTTCTTGAATGAATATTGCTTATAATGCTATAATCTAAAAAATACCCAATTACCCTCTTTAAATTATCTTTCACTTCAATGTTGTTCCCCTTGTTGTTTTATCATGTTTCATGTCATTTGAAGGTTTTCCATAATAATTTTCAAAGTTTCTTTAGTATTTTCCATATGTGACTCGTTTCCTATACTTTGGACTTATCTTGCAAAAAGTATGAGATACTTTAGGAGTTGATATCCGTAAAGGGCCTTAAATGGGGAAATTTTAGTAGGATGTGTGATAGGTAGTATCATGTTACCATTCTCCTTGATGAACCCACTTCATCCATTAAGATTGCTTTTCTAAAGAGTAACATTGTAGATAACCTTTTAAAAATATTTGTTAACCGTTTTTGTTTCGACTCATTTGATTGTGTTCGATATGTAGAACTTATGGCAACTAGTGTTTCTCCACTCATATTAAATAATTATTTCAAAAAGTTTCCTCGTTAATATTACTTTAGGAAAACCATGAAGACTATGAATTTCTTTCACTTCGACACTTCTCGCCACTTGGCTTGTTGTTTATGTACTTTGAGCTCTACAAAAAAAATCACAAATTTATGTCTATATAAATGACCACAAAAATAATACTTACCTTTATATTTCGTTAACCCCGTAATAAAGTCTATTGATATATCTTCTAGTCTTTGAATATGTATGTGGAATGGTTGAAGCAACTCAGGAGATTTTACTATCTCTCTTTATTTATTATAAACTCCGATCTTCTTACAAAATTTTGAATATCTTTCTTCATTCCTTCCAAAAATATATTTTTTGATCCTTTGAGATGTTTTAAGGAACCTCATACGCTCTACCATCGTAGAGACATACCTCTATTGTTTATTATCTAAATATGTTAAATACAAAATAGTCCCATTTGCACCAAAGTATATCTTTTCACTCCCACGTTCCATAGTAGAGTTCATCCTACTATAAATTTAGTTTTGTTTAGTACACAGCGCCCATTACAAAGCTCTTCCAGCCACCTAGAAATAAAATGCACTTTGATATAAATCTGAGGCCCTTCTACCAGAAATAATTCAAAAATAAATTTTCTCCAACTTTGGGTGCATTATCTCAATATTAAAACTTTGCATTTTTTTCTCCTCATTTTTGTTAATCTTCCAATGAAATCCATAGCTTCAAAAAATACTTTATGCTATCATGGTATATCTTGACTTTAAAGTACCTCCCAGTGATATACTATCCCCATTTTTTATTGCACGTAATATTGCTTCCATTTATTTTCATACGTAGATTTCACCAAATATTTTCTTTGAATTCCTTACTTTTAAAAGCCAATGATATCCCTTATTGTGTTAATGTTACGTAAATTCCTTGTCCTAGTGCCTCACACTCTACTATGAATGTTTTACCAAAAGTAGGTGCAACCGATGTTGGTGTAGAAGACATGTCATCCATTAAAAGAGAGAATGCCAAAGTAGCCTCATCATTCCATATAAATGATATTTTCTTCAAGAGATATGTGAGTGGACTTGAAATGCATGCATAATTCTTAACAAATGATCAATAATATAATGTAAGTCTAAAAAATCTTCTAAGAACCTTGATTTTCTTAGGAATAGGTCATTTTGTAATAGCTTGCATCTTTTGAGGCTCCAACTTCACTCCTTCCTTTAAAACAATATGAACAAAATACTCGAATTCTTATTTCCCAAAAGCACATTTGGATATTTTTACATAAAAATGATTGTTCTCAATAATTTATATAACTTTTCCACATGTTTAGTGTGGTATTCCCATGATTTATTGTAAATATGTGTATTATCAAATAAAACCAACACAAATTTTATAAGATGGGATCAAACAAAATTGTTCTTAAGTCAAGCCCGCCGGACTTCAAACGGCGATAAACCATAATTCAAACCAAATTCGTGTTCCAAAATAGCCTGCTGACATCGGCCAATTTTGTGACACGAAAACCAAATGAATTCCGCCCTAATCTTTTTTGGGTCCGAAGTTGGGCTGGCGTACGGAGGGAGAGTTGTGACGCAAATTTCTTATCAAATTCGACCTAATCTTTCTCGGATCCGGATTTCCACTGCACGAGCAGCCCAAACAAATATCTGCTCCAATCAATTTCTGCCACGTGTCCTCAATAAAAACTTGCCCTGCTCCCAGCTGCGGGTGCATTCGATGGCGTTTAAGGCGATGGGACATGGATGTGACGATTTCATATCAATCGCATTAATTTTTAACGCTGTTCAATTAAATTCCAAGGTTTTCACATCTAATCGCATTAAGTTTTAACACTGTTCAAGATCGGACCTTCACTCCTGTTAGCGATTCCACATGCTCCAATATGATCCAGCCTTCGGCTCTCATTAATGATCATAGATTAATTATGATGGGCATCCTTCGATTGCATTGCAGTCGGGTCGAAAAAATGGCATTTCACTATGGTTTTTCAGACGAGCTGGTTGCTGGGTTACACTGCCTGCTCACTGTGATGAGGAGAAGTGGCCAGTTGAACTGCTGCGTAGACCTTGCTGCATATCTGAATTTCTCTCGGTCTGGTCCTTGTCTATCTTCCTCTGTTTCTTGGAATTCTTCTTCTCTGTCTCCTCTTGTGCCCACTACTAGTGAGACTGCACCCATGCCTCGCGTGCGTCAAAGGATGCATTGTCGCAGGGGGAGCACTAGAGGTCAACCGTTGCGCGCTCCCTCCAGCCCCTCAACCGATTCGTCTTCCGACCAGTCCAGTGATTATTACGCAGGTCGCTATCCAAATACTAGGAGTGGGCGGGGTCGGGTTGTAGGATCTGGCCACCGTATGGATTCCCCTTCTCCTCGTTTCCCCACCGCTAGTTCATCTTCTCCCACGACGCACACTGCGCAATTTTCCTTTAATTTCTCTCTCAACCGCCCACGAATCTTAGCTTCAGTCACAGTGGTTTTCCATGAGGAGGCCCAAACAGAGGAAGAATGCACCCGTCCAGCGGGTCTGAGCTCGGAAAAAGCCGGCCAGCATTCGAGCCTTCAAGAGGGGAGCCATGGCATGAATGTGGAGGTAGCACCTAGCGATCCTGGACCTTCAGAAGGATGGTGCCGAATCGTCGAGCCGGAGGAGTAGTTTGGTTAATTTTTTTTTCTTGCTTTGCAACCCACTTAATTGGGCTGATTTTAGATTATTTTACTGTGCTGGACCTTTGTAATATTTTTGAATTTTGTAAATTAAACGTTCAAGACTGGTTTCCCCGTATGAGGCCAGTCTTCTTAATTTTTTGATTTTTTGATGACAAATTTTCCATGAGTCTAGGAAATGATTTTGACTTCAGTGTAATTTTATTCCCACTATTAATAGATTAACTTTACTTAGAAAAAAAAAATTTCCCTGTTTCTATTTTAAACCTGTTTTTTGAAATACAGAGCCATGTTTATATGGTCTACGTATTATACTCTTTCTCTGTATATCTACAGGAACCTTTTTGCTATGAACATGGTGGATGCTGTAGCGGGCTACTAATGGAAACAAGCGAGCCTGAACCTTACATCTCGGATGCAACAGATGGTTACCAATTTTGGAATCAAGCGAGCCTGATCTTACAAGCGAGCCTGGGTTTCTGCAGATGGTTATCACACTCCTCACATGATTAGCGTTTTTATCTGTTCAAGGATTTTGGGTACTTTAATTTGTATTTGGAACAATGGACGTCGGTACTCTATCTGTTGCTTTACTATTCTACATACTGCTATTTCACTTTCTTATAGATGCCTCGGGCATATTTGGATGCTTTCTCAGATTGTCGATAATCTCCATGTGGACCGTTACTGGGTTTTATATCATGTCCCCGTATGTGACATGGGGTATTTTTCTATCATTGTCTGGGGTGGGACTTCCACTTTTCTGGATGGATATTTGGGTGGAGGCCCAAACAGAGGAAGAATGCACCCGTCCGGCGGGTCTGAGCTCGGAAAAAGCCGGCCAGCATTCTGGCCTTCAGGAGGGGAGCCGTGGCATGCATGTGGAGGTAGCACCTAGCGATCCTGGACCTTCCGAAGGATGGTGCCGAATCGTGGAGGAACCAGCGGAGGATTAGTTTGGTTAATTTGTTTTTCGTGCTTAGCAGGCCCAGTTAATTGGGCTGCTTTTAGTTTATTTTACTGTGCTGGACCTTTAAGTAATATTTTTGAATTCTGTAAATTAAACGTTCAAGACTGGTTTCCCCGTATGAGGGCAGTCTTCTTAATTTTTTGATGACAAATTTGCCATGAGTATGGCCAGGCAATGTTTTTGACTTCGGTGTAATTTTATTCGCAATGTTAATAGATTAACTTTACTTAGAATTCTCACATGATTAGCGTTTTTCTTGATCTGTTCAAGGATTTTGGGTACTTTAATTTGTATTTGGAACAATGGACTTCGGTACTCTATCTGTTGATTTATTGTTCTACATACTGCTATTTCACTTTCTTATAGATGCCTCGGGCATATTTGGATGCTTTCTCAGATTGTCGATAATCTCCATGTGGATTGTTTTACTTCATGTTTTTCTTGCTTAGCAGGCCCAGTTAATTGGGCTGCTTTTAGTTTATTTTACTGTGCTGGACCTTTAAGTAATATTTTTGAATTCGGTAAATTAAACGTTCAAGACTGGTTTCCCCGTATGAGGGCAGTCTTCTTAATTTTTTGATTTTTTGATGACAAATTTGCCATGAGTATGGCCAGGCAATGTTTTTGACTTCGGTGTAATTTTATTCGCAATGTTAATAGATTAACTTTACTTTGAATTCTCACATGATTAGCGTTTTTCTTGATCTGCTCAAGGATTTTGGGTACTTTAATTTGTATTTGGAACAATGGACGTCGGTACTCTATCTATTGCTTTACTGTTCTACATACTACTATTTCACTTTCTTATAGATGCCTCGGGCATATTTGAATGCTTTCTCAGATTGTCGATAATTTGCATGATCGTTTTTACTTCATATAATATAATTAAAAACAACGTTTTTCTCTTTGTGAAAAAAAAAATGATTAATGTTTATCACTCGCTTCAAACTGTTGTATGCCGGTCTATGCTGTTGGTTTTGTGCGTATGAATCATGGCCTTTTTATATTTTGGACATATCACACTCCTCACATGATTAGCGTTTTTCTCTGTTCAAGGATTTTGGGTACTTTAATTTGTATTTGGAACAATGGACGTTGGTACGTACTCTATCTGTTGCTTTACTATTCTACATACTGCTATTTCACTTTCTTATAGATGCCTCGGGCATATTTGGATGCTTTCTCAGATTGTCGATAATCTCCATGTGGACCGTTACCGGGTTTTATATCAAGTCCCTGTATGTGACATGGGGTATTTTTCTATCATTGTCTGGGGTGGGACTTCCACTTTTCTGGATGGATATTTGGGTTCCAATCTTCCGATGTGAAAATGTAATGACTTCATGGACTGTTTTACTTCATATAATATATTCAAAACAACGTTTTTTCTCTTGTGAAAAAAAAAATGATTAATGTTTATCACTCTGCCTTCAAAACTAGCGATGCCGGTCTATGTTGCTGGTTTATTGATATGGTCTGATGGTCTTTTTATATTTTGGACATATCACACTCCTCACATGATTAGCGTTTTTCTCTGTTCAAGGATTTTGGGTACTTTAATTTGTATTTGGAACAATGGACGTCGGTACTCTATCTGTTGCTTTACTATTCTACATACTACTATTTCACTTTCTTATAGATGCCTCTGGCATATTTGGATGCTTTCTCAGATTGTCGATAATCTCCATGTGGACCGTTACTGGGTTTTATATCAAGTCCCTGTATGTGACATGGGGTATTTTTCTATCACTGTCTGGGGTGGGACTTCCAATTTTCTAGATGGATATTTGGGTTCCAATCTTCAGATGTGAAAATGTAATAACTTCATGGACTGTTTTACTTCATATAATATATTCAAAACAAAGTTTTTTCTCTTGTGAAAAAAAATGATTAATGTTTATCACTCTGCCTTCAAAACTAGCGATGCTGGTCTATGTTGCTGGTTTATTGATATGGTCTGATGGTATTTTTATATTTTGGACATATCACACTCCTCACATCATTAGCGTTTTTCTCTGTTCAAGGATTTTGGGTACTTTAATTTGTATTTGGAACAATGGATGTCAGTACTCTATCTGTTGTTTTAGTATTCTACATACTGCTATTTCACTTTCTTATAGATGCCTCGGGCATATTTGGATGCTTTCTCAGATTTGTCGATAATCTCCATGTGGACCGTTACCGGGTTTTATATCATGTCCCTGTATGTGACATGGGGTATTTTTCTATCATTGTCTGGGGTGGGACTTCCACTTTTCTGGATGGATATTTGGGTTCCAATCTTCAGATGTGAAAATGTAATGACTTCATGGACTGTTTTACTTCATATAATATATTCAAAACAATTTTTTTTCTCTTGTGAAAAAAAATGATTAATGTTTATCACTCTGCCTTCAAAACTAGCGATGCTGGTCTATGTTGCTGGTTTATTGATATGGTCTGATGGTTTTTTTATATTTTGGACATATCACACTCCTCACATGATTAGCGTTTTTCTCTGTTCAAGGATTTTGGGTACTTTAATTTGTATTTGGAACAATGGACGCCGGTACTCTATATGTTGCTTTACTATTCTACATACTGCTATTTCACTTTCTTATAGATGCCTCGGGCATATTTGGATGCTTTCTCAGATTGTCGATAATCTCCATGTGGACCGTTACTGGGCTTTATATCAAGTCCCTGTATGTGACATGGGGTATTTTTCTATCACTGTCTGGGGTGGGACTTCCACTTTTCTGGATGGATATTTGGGTTCCAATCTTCAGATGAGAAAATGTAATAACTTCATGGACTGTTTTACTTCATATAATATATTC
Source organism: Pinus albicaulis (assembly GCA_034641835.2). Classification (NCBI taxonomy): domain Eukaryota; kingdom Viridiplantae; phylum Streptophyta; class Pinopsida; order Pinales; family Pinaceae; genus Pinus; species Pinus albicaulis. The sequence continues at coordinate 1,018,051,479 of CM076570.1, forward strand.
AAAACAACGTTTTTTCTCTTGTGAAAAAAAAATGATTAATGTTTATCACTCTGCCTTCAAAACTAGCGATGCTGGTCTATGTTGCCGGTTTATTGATATGGTCTGATGGTCTTTTTATATTTTGGACATATCACACTCCTCACATGATTAGCATTTTTCTCTGTTCAAGGATTTTGGGTACTTTAATTTGTATTTGGAACAATGCACGTCGGTACTCTATCTGTTGCTTTACTATTCTACATACTGCTATTTCACTTTCTTATAGATGCCTCGGGCATATTTGGATGCTTTCTCAGATTTGTAGATAATCTCCATGTGGACCGTTACTGGGTTTTATATCATGTTCCTGTATGTGACATGGGGTATTTTTCTATCATTGTCTGGGGTGGGACTTCTAATTTTCTGGATGGATATTTGGGTTCCAATCTTCAGATGTGAAAATGTAATGACTTCATGGACTATTTTACTTCGTATAATATATTCAAAACAACGTTTCTCCTCTTTTAAAGTTTCATTTTTTTTTTTTTTAAATTGAACCCGCCGTCGGTATACCGACACATTGTAGACGTCGGAATTGCGACAAATCAGAAACGTCGGAAGAGCGAAAGTATAAAAACGTCGGACCACATTTCGTAGGAATTGCGACAGTTTAAAAACGTCGAAAGAGCGACGTCCAAAACGTCGAACCACATTTCGTTGGAATTGCGACAGTTTACAAACGTCGGACGAGCGACGTCCAAAACGTCGGAAGAGCGACGTTAAAAACGTCGGAAGAGCGACATTAAAAACATCAGACCACATTTCGTCGGAATTGCGACATCTTACAAACGTCAGAAGAGAGACGTCCAAAACGTCGGACCACACTGCGTCGGAATTGCGACTGTTTACAAACGTCGGAAGAACGACGTTCAAAACGTCGGACCACATTTCATCGGAAGTGTGACTGTTTAGGAACGTCGAATGCACGACGGTTCGTGAGACGTCGGAAGAGTGACGCTTGTTCGGAAGCGACGGAGGAAGTGTCGATAGTGCGACACTTTTTAGGTGCGTCGGAACTGCGACGGCATGACAAACCACGTTTTGTCCGCCCTGGAACTGTCGCTCTTGCGACGACTATGTGTCGGAATAGCGACGAATTGGCCGTCGGAATTTCCGCCAAATTTTCTAGTGTAGGAAACTAGTGGAGAATTCATCCTACCACTTTGTTCTTCAAATCTAGCCTTTCAGGAGCATCAGATCTACTTTTAGCATTCAGGCCATTGGGTTTTACCTCCATTCAGTAGCAGTCCCTTCAAGGAATGTGCAGTTCAGTCTTGTAGATCTATTGGAGGAAGGAAGTTTCCAGTATTTCAGCTGGAAATCCTATGAGGGATAACCTCCTCACATTGGATCTATTGTTTCCATCACTCAGGAGCTGATTTGACATATTTAGCAGCAAGCTATTGAGCCTCCCTCTCTGATAGTGCAGTTTTCTGAAGCTGTTGTTCATCCAGTAGCTATTTTCAGTGGCGAAGATTGGAGGATCTTGATCTTGAGCTTTCATCCCAAGGATCTAGTGAAGGGATCAACCCTTCTTGCATAGATCTGATTGTGTAACATTGCAGTCATCATATTATCAGATCTACCTTCAGATCTGCATTCCCAACAGCTTATATGTGAAGCCCGAAGAGGAAGGTTGTCTTAGACTTACAGATTTGAGAAACCCCTCCTGGGTTATCTTGGGAATCCATCATAGATCCCAGATCTACAATTTCAGCATCATCGGAGCTCCCATTCTGCCTAGATATGACTTTTTATCTTTCAGGAAATTGCAGTCCCTATAATTGCAGCAAGGGCAGTGTAGTTTACCTTCCAGCTGAGCAGCAGTTACACAGTCCCTATAGTTGCAGCAGGGGAAGTGTAGTTTACCTTCCAGCAGAGCAGCAGTTACACAGTCCCTTTTGGGATATCATTACAGGGTCATTCTAGACTACTCTTGTGGCTTGAGTGTCCTATATTTTGAGCACTATTGTACTTGATTTTTGCACCTCCAAATTAATAAAATGGCTAAGCTATTTCTTTGCATTCTGATGTGTATATAGATTTATTGTTTACTTTGGTGAAGTTCTTATATTGTGTTTCAGTATTACTGCATTCTCCCTTTTAGGATATTACAAAAATTATGACATGAGAAACATTGTCCATTGAAGAAGAAATTTCTGCGATCATGAAACCTTCTATTGTTTACATGTTGATTGAAATTTCAGTTATTTTTATTCCTGTTACTTAAGTGTTCATTATTTACCTGTGAAGTTTCTTTTTTCTTCTGTTGAATGACAAAGTGTTGTAGGTTGGCTTTTGCTACATTTAGATAGCTTGGTGCTGAAGATTGAGAGGATTCTCCGATATATCCAAGACTTTTCTTTACAAAAGGAGAGCGTTGAACCTTGATAATTTTATCTAAGGTTTTAGATCCTTTAGCAAATCTAATATTTAAAGTTTTCACTTTCTCAATTTCCTTTCTTAGACTTACTATTTCACTTTCTAATTTTTCATTGTGCTTCTCCTTTTCTATAAGCTGATTCTTTAGAGTATCTATGGTAATTTTTTTTTCTTCCAAACATATCTTTAGATGATTTATTTCTTCAGGAAAATCATTGTCTTCTAAAGCACCCATAAAACTATCTTTAGCCTCACTAGATTCTTTTTCAAAATCCATGAGAAGTCTAATATCTTGATCAGTTTCCCCTTCTTCACTATTAGATAAACCATCACTATCTTCATGCATATAATAGCATTTTCTATTGATAAACCATTTCTTATTTCCTTTAGCCATTTTCTTTCCCTTTTCATGAATATCCTTATAGGGACACTTAGCAGCATAATGACCAACTCTTCCATAAGAAAAACATTTAAAGGGAAGCTTACCTCTGAACCTTCCACTGCCAAGTTGTAGCTTCTTTACAAAATTTATCTCATCTTCTTCTGAAACATACCCTGATCCTTCTTGTGCTTCTTCCTCCTTCCCTTTTGCAGCAGCTCTAAAGACTGCTTCTTTGACTTCAGATGGACCTCCTTTTCTCATTTCAAAAGCAGTCAAAATCCCATGAAGTTGAAAAATCGTAAGGGTTTGCATATCCTGTTTCTCCTCAATAGCATACACTGTTAGAAAATTTCCTATGATTTTATCAGCGAAATAGACCTTCGGCTCTGATACCAGTTGTTAGAAAATTATATATTAGAAAGCAATGAAACACATAAAATATGCGGAAAACACAAGCACACAAAACACATAAAACTAGAGAGACACAGATATACGTGGTTCACCCAGTTTGGGCTACGTCTGTTAGAAAATTATATATTACGGAGCAATGCAACACATAAAATATGCGGAAAATACAAGAACACAAAACACACAAAACCAGAGAGACACAAATATACGTGGTTCACCCAGTTTGGGCTACGTCCACCCCGAACAACCAGTCCTTCCTTTCTATTATCTAGCAAAATGAAGAGACAAAACCTACAGCAGATCCGTTGTAATATCCTCTGTTCTCTCTTACAGTCTCCCTATCTATTTCCTGCTCAAAGAATACACCTGTAATACACATCCGCAATACAATACCCTCATAAAAGCGAGGGGTTTCCTTCTAGGAAAAAAAACCCTAAACTAAACATAACTTCTACCGTCAGATCATTTGCCTAATGAACGGCCCAGATTGACTAGAGATTACTATACTTTTACAAGGCAATTTTACATATGTTTTTAGCTTCGGGGGCGTTGCCCCCAAAACCCCCCACTAGGGGGGGGCTCCATAAAGTCGCTGCTGCCCCCCTGGACCCCCCACGACAGTGATTAATTTACGGGTGGCGTTGCCGCCCCATTTAAGGTACATGGGTTCAATGCTGTGATAAAAAGTAAAAAAGATAATCAGGCTCCACACCCAACAATGTCCACCCCGTACAACCAGTCCTTCCTTTCTATTATCCAACAAAATGAAGAGACACAACCTACAACAGATCCGCTGTAATATCCTCTGTTCTCTCTCACAGTCTCCCTATCTGTTTCTCACTCCGAGAATACACATATAATACACATCCGTAATAAAATACCCTCATACAAGTGAGGGGTTGCCTTCTAGGGCAAAAAACCCTAAACTAAACACAACTTCTACTGTCAAATCATCCACCTAATGAACGATCCAGATTGACTAGAAATTACTATACTTTTACAAGGCAATTTTACATCTATTTTTAGCTTCGGGGGCAGTGCCCTCGAAACCCCCCACTAGGGGGGGCTCCATAAAGTCGCAGCCACCTTCCCCTGGACCCCCTAGGCAACGTTTAATTTCGGGTGGAGTTGCTACCCCATTAAGGTACAGAGGTCCAATGTTGTGATACAAAATAAACAAGATAATCAGGCTCCACACCCAACAGACACTTTTGACTCGAATTTGGAAGTTAGAGATCTTAAAACTTTTTCTACTAGAGTAGTGTCAGTTATGGTTTCACCCAAGTTTCTCATACGATTTACAATATCATCTAGACGTAAAAATAAACTAGAAATGCTTTCCTCATTATGCATCCTGAGATTTTCATATTGAATTCTGAGAGTTTGGAGTTTAGCACTTTTTACCTTGGTATTACCTTCATAGCTTAGAATGATTTTGTCCCATATCTCCTTTGCTATATTCAACTACATGAATTTGACAAATTCTGATTCAGTCAGACTTCCCAATAATGCATTGACCGCTTTTGCATTAGTTTCATAGTTCTTTCTTGTCGTTGCATCTGTTGGAACTGAGGTTAGATATTGATAACCTCCTTCAACCATAGCCCATACATCTGCTCCAAGAGACTGAAGATATGATCTAGTGCTTGTATTCTATAAGATTAAATTGTTGCCGTTGAATAAAGGAGGCATGATAGATGCTGTCCCATCTTGATTGCTCATCTTAGCTGATCTTCCTTCTAGCTGCTAAGCTTCTTCAGAAGGACCTGCTCTGATACCAATTGTTGGGAAAAACACTGAGAGGGGGGTGAATCAGTATTTAAAATGTTCTGATAACTTTAAAATTTTCTTTGCAGAATACCATACGTGACTTTAATGAACCCAACTCGCGTATACACATGCATATGCTAAAAAAAACTTGTGTATACAGATATGATTGAATTGTTAGAAAAATTTTCAGAAAAAGTATTTAACTCAGCTTATCAGTTATGCATCTGTTAGTTAAACAGTAAGTATGAGAAGTAACAGCAAGATAACAGATCACAAGAGCATCACACATGAACACCAAGATTTTAGTTGCAAACCCAATTTGGGAGAAAACCACCGCTGCTGTCGTCTCTGTCTTCAATGTTTATTATATGGAAAACTGCTTACAATTTTGTACTGATGCAGAATTATATCAGTACATAGGCAACTACCCGCAGAAGGCTATTACCTTCTCTCGTTCTCCAGCTACTACTGTAAAGGAGCTACAACCCCCTTAACAGAACACCAGCTTCTACTGGTAGGAAGCTTCTACTTCCATACTAAAAGCTTCAGCCCTCAGAACTACTGTAGACCACGTTTCATCAATTTTCATACTGGATCCCACAGCTTCAACTCAATTCATCATACATATCATCAATAATAAACTTAACCCAAACTTCAATCAGAATAAATATGCAGATACAAAATTAACCCTAACCAGAACACAAAAATAACCTAGAGTTCAGAATAAATATGCAGATACAAACTTAACCCTGAACATTCATCATCTTAAAATGCATACGCTACTTTGCTTCATTGAACCCGCGTGTATACGCGCTTTCCTTCACACCAACCTGCGTATAGCTCTGTGGGCACTGCTTTTTAGAAATTGATCTGGCTTAGAATCATATCTGAGTTATTCAGTCAGATAACTTTTCAGAATTGCAGGACTCTTGATCAGTTAGTCATCATAACACATATTTTCTTACTCATTGATCATATTTATTCATAATCATCTTAGCAGCATATATAGCAATTAAGAAACCCAGATCTTCATGAAAAATTCATTGACATACAACAGACAAATAGCAGGAATAACAGAAAAGAATTTTGCAAACATCTTCAGAAAACCCTAACTGCCATACATGCCTTTTCTGAAGAAAACCCGCGTATATATGTGCTTTTACTGAGACGAACTAGCGTATAGATATGTAAATATAAACTTTGCAGAATGAACCAGATCCATAGAACTTACCCAAATTTCTTCACTCAACTTCAACTATCTTGCGCTAGGTCATAGATCTAATCATCTCTTTAATGGATCATACAAGAGTTTAGTCATTACAAGTCTAGAGATCATGATCCATCAATTTACCCATGGGTTCATCATAACTTCAGATTTATCAATAAAATAGAGTTCATCCCATGCAGATCTACTTCAGAGAGAAGTATTTTGTTATAGTCCTTACACATACACACCTTTGCACTATAATCTTCTTTTCCTTATATAAATTTAGCCTTTATCAATACCATGAGTCAAAACCACACAACAGCCGATGGTATTCTTGGACGAAATCAACTAGACAACACAATGCTCAATACTGTAGGTCAATACCATGGTAATGCCCCTTGGTATCAATTTTTTTGGAGCGCAAAAGGCATATGCGACTTGGAACGTACTTATCTGCGTGTATATGCGACTTCATCTTTACAAACCCCCGTATATATCCTGCAATATCAAAACTATCCAATATTTTGCACAATTCTTCTGATAGACTGCCGAGGTTCTCTAGAAATACACATACTCCATACTTTGACAGAGATTTTCCATCATGGACAATATTTACAATATATTAGGACATAGGAAACATATGCCAACACGTTGTAACTGGAGTAGCAGCAAAACTTAAAGTTTATTTTATTTTATTTTTATATATATTTTTAATATATTTATTTTTTATTATATATATACATATACATATACATATTATTATTAATCAATATTATATTTTTATTCAACAAGAGGTGTAGAGGAATAATTTTCTGCACAAACAAATTCAAAACCAGAATCATCAGAAAATTTTCTAATAAAGGAGTCCCTAGAGGTGAGACGATGACACAACCTGAAGTGATGTCCATTTATAGGTAAAGGAGTATTTGCACCACCTATTTTTATACGTTTAACAATTCCATTTTCAAACATTGTGTCAACCTCATATGGGCCCATCCACCTGTAGCAGAGATTTCCTTTGAAATCCTTGAATCGGGAATCATAGACTAACACCCAATCACCTTTTTGAAACACCTTTTTGTTAATAAATTTATCATTCCACTTAGTTCGCTGCTGCTGGATAGTGGAATTGTTTTGCACAACTAACAAATGGATTTCATCTAACTCATTGAGTTGATCCAGTCGGTGTTGCTGGGCTGCAGTGATATCCATGCCTACTTCAAGAGTTGTCCTGAGCATTTTTACCTTGAATTCAATCAAAACTAGGGGGGATTTCCCATACACAAGTTCATATGGTGAGAACCTCTTTGCATTTTTCCATGTAGTTATATATGCCCAAAGTTCTTCAGGGATATTTTCATCCTAATTCTGATGATGGTTAGCCACAAGGGTGATAAGGGGATGTCATTGGTGTTTGATTCCAAATTTCTTCATGAGCTCTATTGTTGAATGCGATGTAAATTGTGCCCCTCCATCTATAACTATTACTCTGGGAGTCACATATTGAGAAAATATTTCTTCAAACAATAAGTTTGAGATAATTTGTTCAATGGATTTTGAAATGGCTTCGGATTCCACCCATTTCTTCACATAGTCTGTACATACAAGGATATGGACCTTCTTATGAGATGAGGAATTAATTGGCCCGACGAAATCAATGGCCCATTTCTCAAAAGGCTCAAGGACTGGTTGAGTCTGGAGTGGAATTTCATTTGACCGAACATGTTATCCCATTCATTGAAAACTGTCACACCCCAAAACATATTTTATAGCATTCTAGAATATAGAGGAAAAATAATATCCCAAATGCAACACCTTTTGACTGGTCCATTTATCAGCAAAGTGTCCCCTCAAGGTTCATTGTGGGAATCCTTCATGACATCGTAGATCGCATCCTCACTTACACATCGTCGGATTTGTTGATCTAGTCCAATGTAAAAGAGGTACCCTTCTATCCATGTATAATGGGAGATTGGATGAATGATTTTCCGTTGTTCCCTATGTGACAAATGATAAGGTACCTTACCTACAACAAGATAGTTAGTAACATCTACATACCAAGGGGTGTGAGTTGAAAATGAAAAAATATGTTCATAAGGAAAACTATCTTCTATAGGTGTATCTTCATTGTTAGTATTCAACATAGATAGGAAATTTTATACAACCTTATCCTTCACTGGTTTGTCTACAATAGTGATATCAAATTATTGTAACAATAATAACCATCTTTCGATTCGTCCAGGAGTTATAGGTTTATTCATCAGATACCTCATGGCTGAATGATTTGTATGCACAAAACTAGGGTATTGTTGTACTGTACAACAACCCTCCCAATTTCTAAATTTCATTTAGAAATAGGTCCCCTTTTTATCTTTCTTTCTAGATAAAAATAAAAGATTTAGAAACAACCCGATCATTTTTTTTAAGAATAAGACGTTCATTGATAAAAGGATATATTGCATATTTTTATTTACAAGTGTGTATAAACAAATACAACCTTAAAAAACTTTCCGATCCGATGAGATACAAAGCTTTTATCATATCAAAATATTACATAAAGTTTTTATATTTAATAATATTTGATGTGTACAGTAATTTCAAATCCGAAATCAGAGAGATATTTAAGTTCTATATTCACTTTGTAAAACTCCGATGCGATGGAACTCAATCGCAATCGAAAATCAGATAAGCTTTAAAGTGTTATATTTGTTTTGCATACTTCTAATGCGATGTGATTCATCGCAATCACATCTCAGAGAATTAAACGTTATATTCGTTTGATTGAAAGACTCCGACGCGACAGACCCCACCTCATCGCAATCGGAAATCAGAGAAACTCTTTAACAATCCATTCCATTTGAAAATCCCCGATGCGATCATCGCAATCGGAAATTGGCAGAAATCATATTATGTTATTTTATTTACCTTTGAAAATTCCTGATGCAATTATTAGTTAATGCCCATACACTATTTATTCATCGCATTGCAAGGATTCAAAAGGTAATATTTTTACAATTATTTCAAAATATGCTGATCTCTGATTGTATGTTTACCATTAATTGAAAATAAAACAAATAATAATGATTTATTTTGTTTTGAATGCGTGAGTGTGACTCCTTAAAGGGAATTTAAGTTTTAACCAGAGAGATAATAAATGCAAATCAACGAATAAATCCTTTTGTATAGCTATTTTCATTATTGCGTTTTCACCTTGGATGAAAGCTTTTCTTTGTTACAGAATAGTAGAATTTCCAATACTTTCATTCGCAAAACGAGGGAAACGTTGCCTGATACCGAAATATTGAAGAGATCCAGGAAATCAAAAGCTTTCGTCACTGCAAAAGCTCCTATGTTTACCATGGCACCTAAAGAGAAACCAGCGAAGCTTAAGCTAGTTACAGATACCTCATGCCAAGGACTTGGTAAGATGACATCGGAAAATGTATATAACTTGCTTGAAAAGGAAAACCCTAAAGTTGTTGAGGCCAAGGCAATAGTTCCTGATGAAGACGACTCAGACTCTGATTCTGAGACTCTTCTTAGTGTATTAGCGAACTCATTTCTGCACCGAATTGCAGCTCGGGCAAACATTTTTCCATATTATGATGTTATTCGGTGAGTAATTGATAATGTGGCTATCCAAAACAAAACCTTTGTTTCAACTTCTGGAGCAATATTCGGGTCGTTCAAAGCAGAGGACATTAAAGCAATATACCACCTTCCAGACCCGCAGAAAATCTATAACAAAGACTTCATCAAGGAATACACTACGAATCATGAAAATCAGTCAGAGCCGATTAAATAATGGAGAAAGGCTCCTGAAAAGCATAGACACGAGGCATCAGGTATGTACTCTGTGGAGTCTCTTTCGCCTTTGTACTGTTATGCCGTAGCAATGATGTGCAGATTTTTTGGGAATGATAACTCAACTAGGTTTTCTATACCAATGGTGCCATTAATACATTCTGCTATTAATTTCAAGATAATGGACTGGGCTTTCATTCTTTCTGATAATATAGCCAACATGATTCTTGAGTATAGGAAAGACAGAAACTCAGGAAATACCACTCCTTTTTATTTTTGTGCATATATCCTGGATGCCCTTTGTTTCAATTCTGAATTCCCCATGTTAGGATGGAAATGGACCCCTAAAGAACCTGTTCCTATTCATATATATCACAAGTTCTTGTGGAAGGGGTGTTTCAAAAGCCATGTTTACAGAGTTGTCACGGTTTTCTTATCCCAATTTATCAAACTATTTTTGGCCGATTCCCTCCTAGGCTTTCTGAGAAGGCTAAAGTTGATTTATCCTCAATTGGAGATTGGTTCGGAGAGGAAAGGTTCACATATATCAGAGTTTTCGGAAGTATTGTAGAATCACACATTCTTCCTTTGTATGTTCCTGACAAACTGTTAGCACAGGAAATTTCGTATCAGCTGACAGTAGAAGGCATGTCTAGGACTTTGAAAAACAACAAGAAGCTTATGTGGCCTACTTTTCCTTTTAAATGTGGTGACTATACTCTCAATAATTTTGTTCATGCTGAAAAAGAAGTTGGTAAGCTAACCAATCTCAAGCTTTCAACAATCCCAGGGAGACAATATGACCCAAAGAAAGTGGCATTTTATTTTACTACTTCTGTTTCAATTGCTCGGTTCGAACATGAACCAGATATGTTTGATGATTTTTTTGTTTCTGTAGATAATTTGTCCCAAGTTTTTGATTTGGCCAAGTCCAAATTTCAGGCTGAAGAAATGAATAAGTTTTTGTTATTTAGAAGCCAGAGGTTACTCAAAGTTCCTCTGGATCAATTGAGAGTTCCTATACAGGAGAATGAATCACAACAGAAGGAAACAAAGAATACATATGGAAAAACAATAACAGAAACATCTGCCAACGAAATCATCATACAGACTCAAAAAGAAGTAATAAGAACTAAACCTGTTCTACAAAAAGAAGATATTAGCAGCAAAGTTGATACTGAAAAGAAAGAAATAGCTGCCAAACTTGATGTACATATTGATCAGTAGTCTTCAGCCCAGACAGGAAAAGAAAGCACATGTACTGATGCCAACGTGCATACTGAAAAGGGAGGCACAAACAGTAAGGCTACTGAATAGGCACCAAAAGGAGATATAAATAATAATCCAGATTCTCAACTTGGAAGAGAGGAAGCTGCTAAAAAGGTAGTTGAATATGCTAAACTTATAGTTTCTCTTCATTTGCTGAGCCAAAATGAACAATTTGCCCAGCAAATAGGACAACAGAATAATCCCCAAGTTAATGTTCTGGAAGACTAGGATATAGAAGTTATTCTTGAAAATCCCACAGGTGAAATTATGTTGAAGATAGAAGAAATCCCTCCTCTAGATGTACTTTACAGTCCTAAGCATAGGGCTGTTGTGAGAAAGAAAAGGAAAATGAGGAGAACTGATCAAGATGCACTTTCGACATCACAGGTGGAGTTTATGAATATTGTTTATAAAAATGCTGAGGTGAATCCATCTGAGGATCTCACCAAATTATCCCAATACGTAGGTGACTATAGTGCTGCAACTATAGACAAGGCCTCTGAAGTCACACAATTAATGAAACAAAAGGATTTGCAAATAACTATGTTGGAAGAACAGGTTACAGAGAATCAACATAAAATTATTCAGTTAGAATAGTAATTGCAGGATGGAGAACTCAAATCCAAACAATTAGAAGAGCATCTTGCTGTTGAAAAGAAAGATACTGATCAATAGACTTTATAAAAGCAACAACAACTAAATCAAGAGATAGAAAAATTACAAGCTCTTCTGCAAAATGAGAAGACTTCAAAGATTGAGCAAGAGAAGATGTTTCAATCCAAATTGGAAAAGTTTAAGATATTCTAATTTGGATCAATTCAAAAACGAAGCCCTGGAGACAAACAAGTTATTGTCTCAGCAATTAAATGAATTTTGTCTAAAGGTTGTGTTGAAGCCTAGAAAATCTCTGCTTCAAACATTGGGGGAAAACCACCCGGTCGGGACCTTAAGACAGCTCCTTTTCCGTTTGGGATGGTGGCTCCGACTGGATTTAAAGGACCAGTTTCCTTATAACTAAGTGGATTGAATTGAATGGGTGAAAATGGGACTAAATTAATAGAAAATAAAACTATCTAATCTAAACTAAATGCTGATAAAGAAATTCTAATTTTAACCCAGGTGATTATATGTGAATACAACTTAAGATTGTTTCAATCTAATAATAATGTGAAAAGATTATCATTTAAGCATTTATTATGGTTTATAGAATGTTTCAAATAGATTGCACTAACTTTTAGGAGAAATATATGTTGTACAAATATGTTTCCGTGCACATTCTTTCTTGTTTTCTAGGTTGAAGGCGGAAGGAGAGTTGCTAGGGGTTTGGACCCCGCGGGATCTACATCGAACGTAGGACTACGGGTGAGTCCTGCTATCGTTGTTAACTAGTTTTTTGCATTCAAGTATGGTTGTGTGTGAGTCCTTCTGAATAGCATGCCCTGCTCTGTGGAGGTTTAGACCCAACAAACCTCTAGGGTGATTTTCCCCAAAACAGAACTGGAGACTCCACTGGGGACCACATTTTTGTGATTCACCTATTGGGTGGTTTCAGCTATTTGATAGGTTTCCAATAGTTTTAACTTTTATCTCCAATCCAATTAACTTTTTCTCAGTCAGACTGAAGTCCTGGTTTCTTATCCAGGCTTGATATTTTTTTAATTTTCATTATTTACCTTTTCATACGCGGGTTAGTTTCTACACAGAGGCGTATACACGCAGTTTTTGTTAAAGGGAGCCGCATATACACGGGTTTCCTTTAGCACAGTCGCGTATGCACGCTTGTTTCTAAACTGCCTAGTCGCGTATACCTAGGTCAATTTTGAAATTTTGGGTTTTTTGGCTTTTTGGCCTTGTCTGCCTGTGGAGGCTTGTTCCTATAGTGTCTTTGTATCCTCTGGATTGTGTAGAAAGTGGTCTTTGGTATTTTCTCTCTCTGGTTTGGTTGAAAACTAGCTTATTTGGCAAAAAAAAAATTCTTGTGCTTGCATTTCTGGTTTGAGTACCAAGATCTCTTTCTGGGGATTCTTGGCTGTTCTGCTTCATCAGAACAAACAGCATCTTCTCATTTACTCTTTCCTACCTTTGTGTCTTGCTTTGCGCTTCGATTTTTGCCCATTGTTTGGTTGGTTTTCTTAAGTTCAGTTGACTAGGTCTTGTTGCAATTTTTGAAGAATTTTTCTTGGTTCTTTGAAGTTTTTGTTTGCTGCAAGGTTATACTATTCTTCTAGGCTGAGTGTTTGAGTTTCTTGTCTTCTTTTGCTCATATAAATCTTGCTACTAGCTAGCCCTATAATATTTAGAGCATTTTTGAAGTTTTTTCTTGAGATTCAGAGTTGTTTGGCTTGGGATTTGCTAGTCTTCTTGGTCTTTTCGAGCTCTTCCTTTTTATAAAACTCAAAAGCTCAAAAAACATTTGTTTTTTCCTTTGCTTTTGTTTCGCATTTTTGTTTTCGTTTTTTTATATCTGTTGAAGCTTTGTTGAGGTTTCTTGCTTTTGGTTTTCAACTTGATTTTGGAAAGGAATTTTCATTGGTTTCTTCCCCTTGTTTCAAGCGTTTTTGGTGTCTTTATATTAAGAGTTTCTGATTTAGGGAACTAGCTTTCTGGACAACCAAAAAGAGATAAAACTGAAGGATCTTTGGGAAATTTCTCTCTACTTTAGTAGATTTTGCATCTTAGAATTTGCATGCTCTTAGTGATTTGCATCAGGTGCACTTAAGCATTTAGTCATTTTCATAGTTTTTGTGAGTGTGGAGTTTGTTATTTGAAAAGAAAAATAAAATTTTTTAGTCTCGTAGAACCCGTATAGAATTTTCTTTTCATCGAAAGACAATAACTGCATTTGCATGTAGTTTGGTTTTTATTAATTTCTTTTCTGCATCAAAACACCACAAGTTTCATTTCCGTATCCCTTTGACTTAACATAACGGCCAATTAAAATAAGCGATATAATTTAAAAGCAACTAGCAAGTTTTTATTAAGTTTCATACACCAACTAGCTAGGTTGTAGGGCCTTGGATTAGGTGAGTGGAGAGTTAACTCTCCAAGGCCACTCAAACAAAACATAGAAGTTCATTAATTGAGCGAAATCCAACTCCGTTAGGTGGACCGGGAAAGCTCTCCTCCAGAGAGTCAAGCGCGAGGGGAAGTGAAGGCTGAGAAGAGTAATACCCCCTCTCTGATTTGCTAAATCTGACCTCAAGACCATTCCGCCCAGCTTCTCACACGGATTGGTGCCCATAGTTGCCACTCCTAGGTTCCACATAGGTGACTACGGGGGGGAATACCCATGGTACCTGAGGCAGACGTCGCATCACTTTCAGCAGTACTTCTGGGGGGTGCCCTTGCGAAGCTTGGGTACTTGAGCCGGCAAAGGCTGTCGTTAGGAGGTTGGCGTAACTGTTTCTGATACCTTCGCTAGCAGGCCTAGGCCATAATTATCCCAGACTCTTTTCGGAAGGTCCTATATTTCGCTTTCTTTTATTTTGGTGTCCGGTCCTAATCACCTAGAGCGGAAATACCTAAAGGTTGTTTGGTTGATTGTATCTCAGGGATTTATTTTTATAGTGAGTTCTTTTTGCTCCTAGCTTGCTTAGCTTTATATTTTTTGAGTCTAACTAAAATTTGTTAAAGTGGCTGATCAAGTGCCTCGTCGATCGAGGAGAATCTGGGGGTTATCTCCCGAGAGTCCAGAGCCTTCTTTAAGAAGGCGTAGGAGTGATTTAGTAGGTGGGTATCACCCTGTGACGTCTAACATAGTGGAGAGAGATCCTCCACAAGGGTCTGAAGGTTTCATAGTTGATTCTGGTGTTGGTTCCGAGATGAGCGTTCTGCTCACCTCGCGAGTATTATTTCCGCATGAAGAAGAAGTTCAAATAGAGGAAGTACCTGAACCATCAGTGTCACTTCCATCTCCTCTTCCTCCTGATTATCAGTTCATTGTTGAATACATCGGACCTGAGTCAGAGAAACCAGAAGATCCTCCGTATTATACATACCTTTCGATGGCCACGACTGGGAACGCAGCTTCTGCTGTGAGTGCTGCAGGCATTCAGACTCATGCTTCTGTTGATGGAGGGGGCACTATTGCTATATCTTCGATTTCTTCTAGTGCTACTACGTTTGGCTCTGGTTTCACCCAAGCACATGCTTCTCAATCTGGTCTCTTCTGTTTTGGAATGCCCACTAGTGGGATTCCTTCTTTTTCCTTTTCCGCTGTTGCAGCTGGATCTACACCCATGTCTTCCATGGCTAGAGGGTCAGCTTATTTTCAAGGGTTCCCCTTTGGAACAGAACATATTCCTACTTTGAATCCTTCTTTAGGGTCATTTCCGTTTACTTCACAGACCCAGAGTTTCAACCCTTGGTCTAGAGGTTAGAATTCGACCACTTTTACAGGTTGGAACCCTGTATTCACTACAGCGAGGGCAAGGAATAAATTTTATGCTGGCCACCAAGGGAATGCTTCTTTCCCTTCGTCGAGTGCTTATCAGAATTTTTCTCCTCTGTCTAATGCCTAGAATCCCTATCAGGGGCTTTCCTCTTCATTTCATACTTCAGTGGGGGGAACTAGTCTGGGCTTTGGTAACTCTGCGTTGGGAGGAGGTTCTTCTCCATTTTCTACGAGTCCTTTTTGGCAACCTGGTGCCTCATCAAATCCAGGGTATTCTTTTCAGAATGTTGGGAATTCATCCTATCAAGGATGGAATCCTCAGGCTCCGCCTCGTTTACCTTTTCTGGCAACGTTAAACTTGCCAGATCTCTCGAAATTGACTAATGATCCGATCCGTTATAGTCCGGGGTGGCCTCCGATTCCCACCAAACTTCCTTCAGACATTCCAAAGTTTGAAGGCAAGAATGGAGAGGATTCGGCTGACCACATCACCACTTTCCATTTATGGTGTTCTTCGAACTCCCTGATCGATGATTCGATTAGGTTGAGATTGTTTCAACGCACCCTAACTGGAAACGCTGCCAAATGGTATATTGAGCTAACTGGGGGCAGTTTTGCTACATTTGGAGAACTGGTTGTTACATTTCTAAACCATTTCCAGTTGCCTGTCCGATATGATGCCGGGACTGTACTCCTAGCTAATTTTAAACAGGATGACGCGACCCACATTTCTGATCATATTCAGGAATGGTGGAGAAGGAAGAGGCTTATTAAAGCTCATATTCCGGGTGAATTCCTCTTGGAATGGTTTCTGAAATCTCTGCAGTCAGATATTCGAAGGACGTATCCCTCTTAGGGGTATTTTCCGAGGAGCAGGCCATTTTTAGGGCCCAGCAGTTGGAACTGATATATTCTCAGTCTGGGGTCCTCCATAAGTATTTTCCCAATTCTCCTCGCTCCAAATTAGATTTATCCAAAACTAAGCCTGGTCCTCATGGTGATGGGCTTATCGGGTCGATCAATAGTGGTGCAACCAGCCTGATTACTCAACTGCAGCAGTTGTCTTTGCAATCTGCTCCTTCTGGTCAGGCTGTGCCTGCTGAGTCATCGCCTTCCCAGTCTTTGTCCATAAATGTTGTCCAAGCTTCTGATCCCAAAGGAAATCAACAATCCGAAGGGAAGAAGAAGGGACGAAATAATAAGAAAAAGGGCAAGAATGGGAAGGGTAATGCGAATAAAACCAACGAGCATGTTGGTGAGGGTCAAAAGGATAAAAAGAAAGTGAAGTTTCCATGCAAGTTGTGTGCTGGAGACCATCTTACGCACCTTTTCCCTAAAATTCAAGATGCGCAGTGCTTGTTAGCCCAGCAGGGTTCCTCTAGTTCCCAGGCTATGTTAACAAACCCTTTTCCCCAAGGGAAACAACTAGTTGTTGGCGCGAATCAAAATCCTGGGGCTTCCTCTAGGGGCACCCAGGAAGGGGAAATTCCATCGAACATATTCATGATGAGTGCTCACATGGATGTCGCTATGAGATCCCATGATTATGGCGGAGAAGAGTCTTCGAAAGCTAAGGATGCTCCTGATGCTACTGAGTCGCTTCACATTACAAGGCCTACTGTTGAGCCTATGCCTCGGATGCCCAAAGCATCCACTAAGCGTTCGACGATTAATCCAAATGCTAGGGCTACCCAGAACTACTCTATTGTGGAAGATCTGAGGCAAAGTCCTTGTGCTATGTCAGCTTTAGAGGTGCTCCAGTCTTGTCCGACTCAACGCAGTGCTTTTCTCACTGCCATTGGGGCTATTGATCCAAAAAATTCTCTTCTGATTACATTTGATATGACTAATTTTAAGAAGAGACTCCCCCATCATATGGATTTTCATATTAAATCATCGTACCGGAAGTGCAATATCTTTCGGACGGTTGTTGATGAGGGTGCTTCCACATGCGTGATGTCTCTCACATGTTGGAAGATGATTGGATCTCCCAAAGCTGTTCCATCTACCACTCTTTTGACTGCATTTGATGGTCATTCTCACAGACCGCATGGTATTGTCCTAGCTTTGCCTATCTGTGTTGGGGGCAAAACTGTGAATATAGAGGTTGAGGTAGTTGATGCAAGCTTGGACTACAACCTTATGTTGGGGAGAAACTGGATTTATGAGATGGATGCCATTGCATCCTCATTATTTCAGATTATTTGTTTCCCTCACGAAGGGAGGATTGTTACAGTGGACCAACTGGACTATCCTCCTGTAGACCCGAATGCGTCTACTGACTCATCTGTTCCAAAGTTGGATAATACTAAGGCGCCTGTTGAGAATTTAGGAGTTGGAATGTATTCTTCCTTGATGGGTACTTTTGATATTCCTCCTCCTACGGTTCATATTAATGCAATTTCATCCTCCAAGGCTCCTCTTCAAAGAGAGTTCTTCAGAACTCATTATTTTTCGGACCCTTGGACCTTACCTTCCCCTACTGCCACATTAGCGGAAGGTCAAGTGGGTGGAATGGAATTTCCAATGTCTGCAGCTGAGATTGCTTATCAGTCTATTGTTGACTCTGCAGAATCCATCCCAGCTCCTCTCTCATCAGAAGAGTTGGATGGAGATGTGGCTCCGGCTTGGGCACTTAGTTCTTCTTCTGCCCAGGATTGCCTTGATACCACTCTTCCATATGAAGAGGCCATCCTGGAAGCTATGACTGGTATAGATAGACCGTGGGATGATTTGCATCATCGGTCTTACTTTTTACCTGATTTGAGCGAAGTTGAAACGAGTTTTCCAAGTCCTCCGTCTCCTGGTCCTGTTCGCCCAGTCCTGAATCCTTTAGCACCAACACAGGTTTATGCTGAAGGGAACATGGCTGTGATTTCTCCTACTATCCCGGTGAACATTTCCAGGGATCCCAATATTATTGAGAATGTCCTCATCGGAGTTGAATGTTCCCGTGAAGAGATTCATATTTACACCGAGCTATTTAAAGAGTATAGGGATGTATTCGCTTGGTCTTATGAGGAAATGCCTGGTATAGATCCATCTATTGTCCAGCATGAGATCAAGACTTACGAAAACGCTAAGCCAGTGAGGCAAAAACTTCGTCTGGTCAATCCCTGGAAGGAAGCAGCTATGAAAGCTGAGGTTCAAAAGCTGCTTAAGGCGGGATTGATTTTCCCTGTTCCTTTGACTGAATGGGTTTCAAACCCTTTTCCCGTAGATAAAAACAAGGAACAATTCGAGTCTGCATTGATTTCAGAGACCTCAATAAAGCATGTCCTAAAGATAATTACCCCACACCATTTATAGATCAGATCATTGACGAGTGTGCCAGTGATGAGATTTTATCCTTCATGGACGGTTTCTCCGGATATAATCAGATTACTATCCATCCTGAAGATCAGCATAAGACTGCCTTTATTTGTCCCTGGGGTACTTTTGCATACAAGAAGATTCCTTTTGGTCTTAAAAACGGTGGGGCTATGTTTCAGCGGGTCATGTCATATGCCTTCCACGACATCAAAAATATTATCGAGGCATATTTGGATGATTTAGCTGCTCATTCTCAAAAGAGGATGGATCATCCTGCTCACCTCTGTCAAATATTTGAACAATGTCGTTTCTATAAGATTAGGTTGAATCCGAACACGTGCGTTTTCGCGGTTACATTCGGTTAGTTATTGGGATTCATTGTGTCTAGAGAAGGGATTAGGATAGATCCCTTCAAGGTTGAGGCAATACTTCGGTTGCCTCCCCCGTCCTCTGTTCGTCAACTTCAAAGTCTACAAGGAAAGTCTAATTTTCTTCAGAGATTTATCGTAAATTATGCTGAAGTTACCAAGGGATTTATGAGATTTTTGAAGAAGGGTGTTCCATTTCTTTGGGATGACTTCGCTCAACGCTCATTCAATGCTTTGAAAAAAGCATTGACCTCTGCTCCTTTATTGAGTCCACCTGACTATAGCAGGGATTTCCTTTTATATCTGGCAGCAGCAGAATCTACTATTGGTATGGTTCTGGTTCAGGAAGATGATGCTCTTGCTGAGCATGTTATTTACTATCTTAGATGAGGCTTGGTAGGACCTGAACTCCGGTACACTCCGATAGAAAAGTTAGCTTTGGCAGTTGTTCATGTTGTGCAGCGACTCCGGCATTACATTATTCTATGAAAAACTTATGTTTTGGCTGCAGCTAATCCATTTCAGTTTGTCCTCAGTAGGCGAGTGATTGGGGGCAAATACAATAGATGGTTTGTGATTTTGCAGGAATTTGATCTTGATTTTATGTCTGCCAAGTCCAAGAAATCATTGGTTTTCGCGGAATTGATCTCTGAGTTGCCCTGTGGGGATGAGATTGTCTATGATGAATCCTTCCCGGATGAACATTTATTTCTTATCTCTTCACAGGATCCTTGGTATGGAGATATAATTGTGTATCTTCAAACTGCAAAGTTTCCCTCTACTTTTTCGAAACATGAGCGTCATAAGTTGCATCACTTGGATAAGAGTTACTTGATCATTGGTGATGCTTTATACCATCGAGGGGTTGATTCAATCCTGAGACGTTGCTTAACTCTCGAAGAAGCTGAGGCTGTGCTGAATGATTGCCACAGTGGAGCTTGTGGTGGTCATTTATCTGGGCTTGCTATAGCCCAAAATATTTTGCGTGCTGGGTACTTTTGGCCTTCGATTTTCAAAGATTGTATGGAGTCGGTCAAAAAGTGTCATCCGTGTCAAGTTTATACTCGAAAAATGCACGCTCATCCAGCTCCGCTTTTTCCAGTCATTACTGTCGGTCCCTTTACAAAGTGGGGTATTGATTATACTACTTGTAACCCGCCTTCAGCTAAAGGTCACAAGTACATTATTGTATTAGTAGACTACTTTACGAAGTGGGTCGAGGCTATGCCTACTTTTGGGAATGATGGTGAGACTGCAGCTCTTTTTCTTTTCAACCAGGTTATTGCTCATTTTGGTATTCCTAGAGATATTGTCACTGATCATGGTAGTCATTTTCAGAATAACATGATGGCTGAGTTGGCTCTAAAATTGTGTTTCCGGTAGGAGCATTCATCTCCATACTATCCTCAAGCCAATGGGCAAGTGGAAGCCGTGAATAAATCCTTGAAGACAATTCTTCAAAGGACAATTGATAAAGCTCGATCCAACTGGCATATCATGCTATATCCTGCACTTTGGGCATACAGGACGTCAGTGAAAACTGCAACTGGCTTTACTCCGTTTCAGCTAGTGCACGGGTTGGAATCTGTATTTCCCATTGAATGTGAGATTCCTTCTCTTAAGTTAGCTGTTGAACTTCTTCCTGACACTTCTAGTCTTGAAGAATGGCTCCTTCATCTGGAACATCTCGATGAGCAGCGTCGGGATGCCACCACGATGAATGAAGCGCATAAAAACCGAGTTAAAGTTCAGTACGATAAGGTGGTCAAGCCTAGGGTTTTTTTGGAAGGTGACCTTGTTTTGGTCTATGCCCAAGAAAAAGATGCCCTGGGGGCAGGAAATTTTAAGTCTATGTGGTATGGCCCCTTTATCGTTAAAAAATTCCTTAAGAAAGGAGCATATACCTTGGTTGATTTTGAAGGGAACGAGTTGCCGGAGCCCAGAAATGGGCTCTATTTGAAAAAGTATTATGCCTAGGCTTCGGCCTGGCATGTTGCTTTTGTATATAGTAGTTTTGCTTTGTACATATCTGGTTGTTTTTCGATCTTTGATGGGTTGGTGATGTTTTTGATCTGCTTTGGCAGGTTGTGTCGGATGTCATGAGTCATTTTGGTTTCGCCGATGGTGCTAGTAGACACACCCGAAACTTAGCTTCCGCGGCTTGGGTGCTTCATTATCCTTCCAGTCAGCTGTTGGTATCAAGAGGGGTCTGCATTGGTCCTGCTTCCAATAACGTAGCAGAATACACTGCAGTCATTCATCTACTCTCGGAGGCAATATCTTTGGGTGTTGATTCGTTGGTAGTTTTCTTGGACTCCCAGCTGGTGGTGTCGTAGTTGAACAATACTTATCGGGTTCGAGATCCATTTTTACTCCGGTTGTTCTTGAGGGTACGTTTGTTACAAAGATCATTTCAATTTTTAACTTTCATTCATATTCCTCGAGCTGACAATTGGTTGGAAGACTCATTAGCTAATCAAGCAATTGATTGGCATATTAATCATTCCATACAATAAAATTTAATCATAAAAAACATCATACATTTTCATACATTTGTTACATCACATCAAACATCGTTGTATATATATCATCAGAGTGTTCAAAAATATACAAAAATTTGGATCCATAAGTCATACAAAAATTTGGGCTTATGCCCGATCATGTTCAGTCTCAAAAAATATACAGTCATCTGATACATCATATCTATCTACTCCTGAGGTCCCTGCCCAGAAGTTGTGTTCCTATAGAACACGATCGCAGTGGCGACTCGGCGGAATAACCGTACCCAGTCACGGGGTACTCCTACCACCCGTCTCTGGATGGCTTCAGGCAGATCTTCCACTGCAGCCATAGGTACCTGGTGGGTTAACCCCTCCAAGTTCCTCTGTATAGCCTGGAGGGTCCTGTCTGAATCTACTGTATTCGCCTCACCCCTGCGACGCTTATGTCGCGGGTAACCCTTAGGTCGAACTGGTCCAATATCTGTTTCATGATCATTTTAAAATTGTAAGTCATTTGAATCCAATCAAAAAACATGTTTGTTTTTCACATTTTTTCATACATATTGAAAAAATCCAAAAAAATTATATAAGTCAAAAAATTGCAAACTTACCGACTGTGCCCCATGCCGCGCCTAGTGGAAGGACAAGATCTGGATCGCCACGAAAGTCCATCCCGGCATAGGGATAGTCATCCACAATGATGATTTGTTCTCTCCACCATTGGAAGAACTCATCATCCCAAGTGGTCCGAGGAACTTCACTTCCCCCCAATCTCTTCATCATGTCTGCCCAGCGGGCAATTCTTGGGTCTCTCGGGCTGCTGATGGTAGAGATCACTCTGGGTCTTAGTACTGGAATCTTCTCGAAGAAGAATGTCATCAAAATTGTACCATATCCAAAGTGTTTTTTCTTGGCTTGGCGGATAGAGGTCAATTGTTGCTTCATGTTCATCAGTAGGGCTGTGCACCAATCATATACATGAGTTAAGCACTCCACTTCTATGCTCATTTGTTTCTTGGATGCCTGGTGTAGGGAGGCAGATCTTGCCACCTTGCCAATGGTGAAAAGGAGGATTTTCATGTGCAAATCCCTTAAATATTTGATTGCAATTTGAGTTCCAACTTTCTTGGGACCCTCTACGCAGTACACGTGGACATAATCTTCCACGGTGAGCCCTCCCAAAGGCTTACCGTGCAAGTCTACTGGCTCCCCCCTCTGGGAGAGTCCAGTAATAAAATATATATCTTCCACTTCGATGTGTATGGGCATCTGATCTATAATGAAACAGTCCTCTTCCGGTTCCCAATAGTTCACGAGAATTTCGAGCAACCGGACATTACTCTTCATATTTGGCATTTTAAAAAACTTGAGTAATCCACAATTCCGAAGAATATTTAGTGATGCTTGGTTCTGCATGAATTCTTGATCAATTGCACTTTGTTCGCGCTCTCTCCATGAGATGGTCATCCTGTAAAATTTCAATAATCCATTCATTAGCTATGCATTTTTTATATTGGGCTGTGCATACGCGACTTTATTTGTGCACAGTCGCGTGTATACACGACTTGGTCATTACCAACCCGCGTATGCGCAAACCAGCATTTTTAGCAAGAGATTCTATGGTGAAAAATTCCTAAATTTTAATTTATGAACGGAAAAAATGAATAGCAAGGATGATTGATGAGCTCACCTAAAAAATTCGGTGGATTTCGCCGGTCGGTTGCTCCTGTTTTGTCGAAAGAAGCTTTTTTCTCCAGAGCATTCTTTTCCAAATCAGCAATGTAATAATGAACCAAATATGAGGTAATTTGCCCATTTATGCCCAAAAAGTTGAAATTTTTCGCAAAAAATTGTTATGCTTATTTTTTCAATCTATCTTAAGCTGCATAACCCAGATGCTTGGAAGTGCCCAGTTTGGTATGTTTTCAGGTACATTTTGATGATTTTTGAGATTTTTTCCGGATTTTTGATCCATGACTGCTGACCCGTCATGGCAGGTATATGATCTTCACTAGCATATAGGTTAGGGAATTCATTTTCCATTGCATTGCATACTAGCCTCCATTCTGATCACTTTCCATAGGGTCGATCCCATCAGGTCATGAGTATTACACCCATTTCACTCGCCGATTTTTTAATCATGACTTGGTGGTAGAGCCTTCCTTTACATGGGCTTCCTAGTTAGTTCCTCACTATCACTTGTTGCCCATGCTACGTTTTATGTAGGCTCGGGAGTCCTCTTTAGTCCCGCCATGACTTATGTGTTGAAGCTTCATTCTTCTTCTTCCTCACTATCATTTTTCTGGCTATTACCCTAGAGGCTCCCTAGTGTTGTTGAGTTGTATTACTACATTGCATATTGGCTACTTGTTTATCCTGGCCTTTAGCTGGCTTCATTTGGACTCAATGTTTAAGCCAAATTTTGACCTTGTCTATCTGTACAAGTTAACCATTGCATGCACTTAGCTATCGCGACTTGACACCCTTATACCCATGGATGGAACATTCCTTTGAGTATCACTTACTAGTTTTCGCCACCTTGCATTGAGCATAGGATCGTTCCAATCCCAGGAACTAGTGCATCTGTTTATTGATACTCATTCTATCCATTGTACCATAGCATTCTTTTATTCCTTTTCAGGCTTATTATATGAAAAAAACAAAAAAATCAAATATAAGAAAACGAGCGGGAACAGGATGTAACTTCGTGATTTTGATGGCAGTACAGTGTCAGTTTGTCGCCCTTGAACAAAGCATATACACTTATATATCTTTCCTACATTTGGGATGGTTTTAGTTTTGACCTACGTTCAGCCTTTACCTTGTTTCACTTGTTAGTTCTCCCCCGGTTGGTTATCTCTTCCAATCATATGGAGAGTTTGTTATGCCTCCTACATAACAAACTTATACAGTGTCACTCTTTACTGCCATGGTCATCACGAGTCATGTTTTTGTTCAAGGGAAGTCTAACCAGAGTCAGCCATTCTGCGGTGTCTCTTGAATCATTATTCAATCGGCCTTCCCAGTCTTGTCAGTATCTTGTTCTATCACATCAGATGTTTTGGTCCTTTGCTCGTGCTAGTTTGAGAAGGTCTCCATTGACTTCTTGCTGGCGGGTTTGTCTCTTATCGACTACGACACATTGCTCTAAGAGCAAACCTAGAGCTGCACCCTGGCACTATTTCCATCATTGATAGGTGACCTTGTGCTCATCATTTGATCATCATTATGGGTCTTTGACTGAGTGGTTTCCCCTGTGTTCGACGTTAGCATACATTATCACACTTGGGATTCGTGCAGTACCTTGATTTCCATTTGACCCTATCGGTGGATATCTCGCCTCTGTGTCAGCTTTCATTATTGGTTGGTTCAGAGGGTTTCTTCCATGCGCTAGCTTCATCTTGTGCATGTCGGAAACGTACTTCGGTTTTGGTTCCATCACTCTACTTCGTCCGATTCCTTCCAAATCTTGGCCTACGGGTTACACTCGCGCTGGACTGATGTGGGATGCCTTAATGCCTTCCTTCCAGCAGATCTTTTCCCATCGACTCCGACTCATTGCTCTGGGAACAAGATCTAGAGTCTTTTTGTCAGTACCTTAGGGTTTGGAGTCATCAGTGGCAGACTCTTCGCTATCGACAGTGAGGATTCATCATTGCCTCCTGATTGGTAGATTCTTTCAAGTGTTCGACTTCAACTCATTCATTCACACTTGTCAGATTGTACTGGGGCACCTTGACACTCATTATCATTATCGGTGGGTTGTCTCGCGTTGGTTAATAGGAAACATCATTGCCTGGTAATCCAACGATTTCTCACATGGTCGACTTCAGCTCATTCATTCCCATTGTGTAGAATTGTGCCGTTGTGATCGGTGAAGACCTCGGGTTGCATCAGCATTTCTCGGTTCACTGTTGACAGTCCTTTCAGTTTCTGCCAGTGTTGTCGTCCACCCTTATATGTTGCAGTTCAGCACATCAGCATCTTATATGTTGGTCCCCGAGTTGCGTGATTGTACCGTTTGATCCACCTCTTATGATCCGGTACTTGGAGATTCAGTTACTTATTTGATCAGACATCCAGTTGCACCATCTTTGATCAACTTTCTATATGTGATACTTGGACATTGATTCAGACTTGTATTTCCGGGCCATGCTCAGATGATTCATTGTGTACTTTCAGTTCAGCTATACTTGTATACATGTTGGATCTATTTAGTACTTTCCATATGATGTATTTTTTACTGAGCATGGGTATGCCCGCCTCAGCATGAGTTGACTCTCTGTTTTCTTTCATTGGTTTTTGGCAGGCTGAAATCTGGTGAAGTCCTCTCTTGTCCTTGCGAAGTTCTTTCTATGTGCATAATACATTTTGGCCATCATGTACCCCTTCTGACCTCATATATTAGGGGGAATCTGTTATAGCATCATTTCTCACCTTCATATGATTCATGATTGCTTTTATGGCTTTGGGCACCCATTCCTACAGACTTGGACAAATTCACTAAAAAATAGTGTAAAAATCCCCATACGCGGTTATGCCCAGACTTTTCCGCGTGTATACGCGAGTCCACATGTACTTTTCCGCGTATTCCATTAAAATCATTAAAAAATATATAAAAATTCCCTATTTTCGGGCTGGGTTGATGGTTACTCCAGTAGTTCAACCACCCCAGCACGTGGCCAACTGTTTCCAACTGATTGAAACTACTTTGAGGGAGTATAAAAGCCTCTCATGTGCATGGCCTAAGGGAGAGAGAAATTTTATAGATATTATACTCTGTTGGAATCCCTAATTCAAGTCTGATTCCCCGTGCCTCCTGCACTTTCCCAGATTTATACAGGAAACCCTTGTTTCCTGGAGATGTTCATCCATTTATATACCATCTCGAGTGCACAAGTCTTGGAAGAATCTTAGCGAGGCAAGGGTGGGACGAATCCGGACGACGGTCTGCTAGAAGATCGTGGAAGGATTCGGGTGATCTCTCCACTTTTACTACTGTACATGCTGTTCATAATAATGAAGAACCATCTTGTTCCTGAACTCGTATGTTAATGTTTATCTATATGTGTGAAAAGATTATCATTTAAACATTTATTATGGTTTATATAATGTTTCACATAGATTGCACTAACGTTTAGGAGAAATATATGCTGTACAACTAGGTTTCCGTGCACGTTCTTTCTTGTTTTCCAGGTTGAAGGCGGAAGGATAGTTGCTGGGGGTTTGGACCCCGCGGGATCTACATCGAACATAGGACTACGGGTGAGTCCTGCTATCATTGTTAACTAGTTTTTTTTGCATTCAAGTATGGTTGTGTGTGAGTCCTTCTGAATAGCATGCCTTACTCTGTGGAGGTTTAGACCCAACAAACCTCTAGGGTGATTTTCCTCGAAACAGAACTGGTGACTCCACTGGGGATTACATTCTTGTGATTCCCCTGTTGGGTGGTTTCAGCTGTTTGATAGGTTTCCAACACTTTTAACTTTTATTTCCAGTCCAGTTAACTCTTTCTTAGTCAGACTGAAGTCCTGGTTTCTTATCCAGGCTTGATCTTTTTTAATTTTCATTATTTACCTTTGCATACGCGGGTTAGTCTGTACACAGACGTGTATACACGCAGTTTTTGTTAAAGGGAGTCGCGTATACGCGGGTTTCCTTTAGCACAGTCGCGTATGCACGCTTGTTTCTAAACTATCCAGTTGCGTATACCTAGGTCAATTTTGAAATTTTAGGTTTTTTGGATTTTTGGCCTTGTCTGCCTATGGAGGCCTATTCCTACAGTGTCTTTGTATCCTCTGGATTGTGTAGAAAGTGGTCTTTGGTCTTTTCTCTCTCTTGTTTGATTGAAAACTAGCTTTTTTGGAAAATCTTGTTTCTTGTGCTTGCATTTCTGGTTTGAGTACCAAGATCTCTTTCTGGGGATTCTTGGCTGTTCTGCTTCATCAGAACAGAGAGCCTCTGCTCATTTACTCTTTCCTACCTTTGTGTCTTGCGTTGCGCTTCGATTTTTTCCCATCGTTTGGTTGGTTTTCTTGAGTTCAGTTGACTAGGTCTTGGTGCAATTTTTGAAGAATCTTTCTTGGTTCTTTGAAGTTTTTGTTTGCTGCAAGGTTATACTATTCTTCTAGGCTGAGTGTTTGAGTTTCTTGTCTTCTTTTGCTCATAATAATCTTGCTACTAGCTAGCCCTATAATATTTAGAGCATTTTTGAAGTTTTTGCTTGAGATTCAGAGTTGTTTGGCTTGGGATTTGGTAGTCTTCTTGGTCTTTTCAAGCTCTTCCTTTTTATAAAACTCAAAAGCTCAAAAAACATTTGTTTTGTCCTTTGCTTTTGTTTCGCATTTTTGTTTTCGTTTTGTTATATCTGTTCAAGCTTTGTTGAGGTTTCTTGCTTTTGGTTTTAAACTTGATTTTGGAAAGGAATTGTCATTGGTTTCTTCCTCTTGTTTCAAGCGTTTTTGGTGTCTTTATATTAAGAGTTTCTGATTTAGGGAACTAGCTTTCTATACAACCAAAAAGAGATAAAACTGAAGGATCTTTGGGAAATTTCTCTCTGCTTTAGTAGATTTTTCATCTTAGAATTTGCATGCTCTTATTGATTTGCATCAAGTGCACTTAAGCATTTAGTCATTTTCATAGTTTTTGTGAGTGTGGAGTTTGTTATTAGAAAAGAAAAATAAAATTTTTTAGTCTCGTAGAACCCGTATAGAAGTTGCTTTTCATCGAAAGACAATAATTGCATTTTCATGTAGTTTGGTTTTTATTAATTTCTTTTCTGCGTCAAAACACCACAAGTTTCATTTCCATATCCCTTTGACTTAATATAACAGCCGATTAAAATAAGCGCTATAATTTAAAAACAACTAGCAAGTTTTTTATTAAGTGTCATACACCAACTAGCTAGGTTGTAGGGCCTTGGATTAGGTGAGTGGAGAGTTAACTCTCCAAGGCCACTCAAACAAAAAATAGAAGTTGATTAATTGAGCGAAATCCAACTCCATTAGGTGGACTGGGAAAGCTCTCCTCCAGAGAGTCAAGCGTGAGGGGAAGTGAAGGCTGAGAAGAGAGATACCCCCTCTCTGATTTGTTGAATCTGACCTCAAGACCGTTCCGCATGGCTTCTGACACGGATTGGTGCCCATAGTTGCCACTCCTAGGTTCCACATAGGTGACTACGGGGGGGAATACCCATGGTACCTGAGGCAGACGTCGCATCACTTTCAGCAGTACTTCTGGGGGGTGCCCTTGCGAAGCTTGGGTACTTGAGCCGACAAAGGCTGTCATTAGGAGGTCAGTGTAACTGTTTCTAATACCTTCGCTAGCAAGCCTGGGCCGTAATTATCCCAGACTGTTTTCGGAAGGTCCTATATTTCGCTTTCTTGTATTTTGGTTTCCGGTCCTAATCACCCAGAGCGGAAATACCTGAAGGCTGTTTTCTTTATTGTATCTCAGGGATTTCTTTTTATAGTGAGTGCTCTTCGCTCCTAGCTTGCTTAGCTTTATATTTTTTGAGTCTAATTAAAATTTGTTAAAGTGGCTGATCAAGCACCTCGTCGATCGAGGAGAATCTGGGGGTTATCTCCCGAGAGTCTAGAGCCTTCTTCAAGAAGGTGTAGGAGTGATTTAGCAGGTGGGTATCACCCTGTGACGTCTGACGCAGTGGAGAGAGATCCTCCACAAGGGTCTGAAGGTTTCATAGCTGATTCTGGTGTTGGTTCCGAGAGGAGCGTTCCGCTCACCTCGCAAGTATTATTTCCGCAGGAAGAAGAAGTTCAAATAGAGGAAGTACTTGAACCATCAGTGTCACTTCCATCTCCTCTTCCTCCTGATTATCCATTCATTGTTGAATACATCAGACCTAAGTTAGAGAGACCAGAAGATCCTCCATATTATACATACCTTTCGATGGCCACGATTGGGAATGCAGCTTCTGCTGTGAGTGCTGCAGGCATTCAAACTCCTGCTTCTGTTGAAGGAGGGGGCACTATTTCTATATCTTCGATTGCTTCTAGTGCTACTGTGTTTGGCTCTGGTTTCACCCAAGCACATGCTTCTCAATCTGGTCCCTTCTGTTTTGGAATGCCCACTAGTGGGATTGCTTCTTTTTCCTTTTCCGCTGCTACAGCTAGATCTACACCCATGTCTTCCATGGCTAGTGGGTCAGCTTCTTTTCAAGGGTTCCCCTTTGGAACTGGACATATTCCTAGTTCGAATCCTTCTTTAGTGTCCTTTCCATTTACTTCACAGACCCAGAGTTTTAACTCTTGGTCTGGAGGTCAGAATTCGACCACTTTTACAGGTTGGAACCCTGTATTCACTACAGTGGGGGCATGGAATCAATTTTACACTGGTCACTAAGGGAATGCTTCTTTCCCTTCGTCGAGTGCTTATCAAACTTTTTCTCCTCTGTCTAATGCCTGGAATCCCTATCAAGGGATTTCCTCTTCATTTTATACTTCAGTGGGGGGAACTGGTCTGGGCTTTGGTAACTCTGCGTTGGGAGGAGGTTCTTCTCCTTTTTCTACGAGTCCTTTTTGGCAACCTGGTGCCTCATCAAATCCAAGGTATTCTTTTTATAATTTTGGGAATTCATCCTATCAAGGATGGAATCCTCAGGCTCCGCCTCATTTACCTTTTCTGGCAACGTTAAACTTGCCAGATTTGTCGAAATTAACTAATGATCCGATCCGTTATAGTCCGGGGTGGCCTCCGGTTCCCACCAAACTTCCTTCAGACATTCCAAAGTTTGAAGGCAAGAATGGTGAGGATCCGGCTGATCACATCACAACCTTCCATTTATGGTTTTCTTCTAACTCCCTGATCGATGATTCGATTAGGTTGAGATTGTTTCAACGCACCCTAACTGGAAACGCTGCCAAATGGTATATTGAGTTAACTGGGGGCAGTTTTGCTACATTTGGAGAACTGGCTGTTACATTTCTAAACCATTTCCAGTTTCCAGTCCGATATGATGCCGAGACTGAACTCCTAGCTAATTTTAAACAGGACGACGCAACCCACATTTCTGACCATATTCAGGAATGGCGGAGAAGGAAGAGGCTTATTAAAGCTCATATTCCGGGTGAATTCCTTTTGGAATGGTTTCTGAAATCTCTGCAGTCAGATATTTCGAAGGATGTATCCCTCTCAGGGGTATTTTCCAAGGAGCAGGCCATTTTTACGGCCCAGCAGTTGGAACTGATATATTCTCAGTCTGGGGTCCTCCATAAGTATTTGACCAATGCTCCTTGCTCCAAATTAGATTTATCCAAAACTAAGCCTGGTCCTCATGGTGACGGACTGATTGGATCGATCAATAGTGGTGCAACCAACCTGCTTACTCAATTGCAGCAGTTGTCTTTGCAATCTACTCCTTCTGGTCAGGCTGTGCCTGCTGAGTCATCACCTTCCTAGTCTTTGTACATAAATGTTGTCCAAGCTTCTGATCCCAAAGGAAATCAACAATCTGAAGGGAAGAAGAAGGAACAAAATAATAAGAAAAAGGGAAAGAATGGGAAGGGTAATGCGAATAAAACCAAAGAGCATGTTGGTGAGGGTCCAAAGGAAAAAA
Organism: Pinus albicaulis; assembly: GCA_034641835.2. Lineage (NCBI taxonomy): Eukaryota > Viridiplantae > Streptophyta > Pinopsida > Pinales > Pinaceae > Pinus > Pinus albicaulis. Next base: position 1,018,082,888 of record CM076570.1, read on the forward strand.
GGAAAGTGAATTTTCCATGCAAACTGTGTGATGGAGACCATCTTACGGACCTTTGCCCTAAAATTCAGGATGTGCAACGCTTGTTAGCTCAACAAGGTTCTTCTAGTTCCCAGGCTGTGTTAACAAACCCTTTTCCCCAAGGGCAACAACTAGTTATTGTCGCGAACCAAAATCCTGGGGCTTCCTCTGGGGGCACCCAGGAAGGGGAAATCCCATCAAACATATTCATGATGAGTGCTAACGTGGATGTCGCTACGAGATCCCGTGATTATGGCGAAGAAGAGTCTTCGAAAGCTAAGGATGCTCCTGATGCTACTGAGCCGCTTCACATTTCAAAGCCTACTGTTGAGCCTATGCCTCGGATGCCCAAAACATCCATTAAGCATTCGACGATTAATCCAAACGCTAGGGCTACCCAGAACTACTTAATTGTGGAAGATCTGGCACAAAGTCCTTGTGCTATGTCGGCTTTAGAGGTGCTCCAGTCTTGTCCGGCTCAGCGCAGTGCTTTGCTCACTGCCATTGGGGCTATCGATCCGAAAAATTCTCTTCTAATTACATTTGATATGACTAATTTCAAGAAGAGACTCCCCCATCATATGGCTTTTCATATTAAATCATCGTACCGGAAGTGCAATATCTTTCAGACGGTTGTTGATGAGGGTGCTTCCACATGCGTGATGTCTCTCACATGTTGGAAGACGATTGGATCTCCTAAAGCTGTTCCATCTACCACTCTTCTGACTGTGTTTGATGGTCATTCTCACAGACCGCATGGTATTGTCCCAGCTTTGCCTATCTGTGTTGGGGGAAAAACTATGAATATAGAGGTTGAGGTAGTTGATGCAAGCTTGGACTACAACCTTCTGTTGGGGAGAAACTGGATTTATGAGATGGATGCCATTGCATCCTCATTATTTTGATTATTTGTTTCCCTCATGAAGGGAGGATTGTTACAGTGGACCAACTGGACTATCCTCCTGTAGACCCAAATGCGTCCACTGACTCATCTGTTCCCAAGTTGGATAATACTAAGGCGCCTGTTGAGAATTTAGGAGTTGTAATGTATTCTTCCTTGATAGGTACTTTCGATATTCCTCCTCCTATGGTTCATATTAATGCAATTTCATCCTCCAAGGCTCCTCTTCGAAGAGAGTTCTTCAAAAATCATCATTTTTCGGACCCTTGGACCTTACCTTCCCCTACTGCCACATTTGCGAAAGGTCAAGTGGGTGGAATGGCATTTCCAATGTCTGCAGCTGAGATTGCTTATTAGTCTATTGTTGACTCTGCAGAATCCATCCCAGCTCCTCTCTCACCGGAAGAGTTGGATGGAGATGTGGCTCCGGCTTGGACACTTTGTTCTTCTTCTGCTCAGGATTTCCTTGATACCACTCTTCCATCTGAAGAGGCTATCCTGGAAGCTATGACTAGTCTAGATAGACCGTGGGATGATTTGCATCATCAGTCTTACTTTTTACCTGATTTGAGCGAAGTTGAAATGAGTTTTCCAAGTCCTCCGTCTCCTGGTCCTGTTCGCCCAGTCCTAAACCCTTTAGCACCAACACAGGTTTATGCTGAAGGGAACATGGCTGTGATTTCTCCTACTATCCCGGTGAACATTTCCAGGGATCCCAATATTATTGAGAATGTCTTCATCGGAGGTGAATGTTCCCGTGAAGAGAGTGATATTTACACCGAGCTCTTTAAAGAGTATATGGATGTATTCACTTGTTCTTATGAGGAAATTCCTGGTATAGATCCATCTATTGTCTAGCATGAGATCAAGACTTACGAAAATGCTAAGCCTATGAGGAAAAAACTTCGTCCGGTCAATCCTAGGAAGGCAGTAGCTATCAAAGCTGAGGTTGAGAAGCTGCTTAAGGTGGGATTCATTTTCCCTGTTCCTTTGACTGAATGGGTTTCGAACCCTGTTCCCGTAGATAAAAATCAAGTAACAATTCGAGTTTGCATAGATTTCAGAGACCTAAATAAAGCATGTCCTAAAGATAATTAACCCACACCATTTATCGATCAGATCATTGATGAGTGTGCCGGTGATGAGATTTTCTCCTTCATGGACGGTTTCTCCGGATATAATAATATTACTATTCGTCCTGATGATCAACATAAGACTGCCTTTATTTGTCCCTGGGGTACTTTTTCATACAAGAAGATGCCTTTTGGTCTTAAAAATGTTGGGGCTACGTTTCAGCGGGCCATGTCATATGCCTTCCATGACATCAAAAATGTTATCGAGGCGTATTTGGATGATTTAGATGCTCATTCTCGAGAGAGGATGGATCATCCTACTCACCTCCATCAAATATTTGAACGGTGTCGTTTCTATAAGATTAGGTTGAATCCAAACAAGTGCATTTTCGCGATTACATCCAGTCGGTTATTGGGATTCATTGTGTCTAGGGAAGGGATTAGGATAGATCCCTTCAAGGTTGAGGCAGTACTTCGGTTGCCTCCCCTGTCCTCTGTTCGTCAACTTCAAAGTCTACAAGGAAAGTCTAATTTTCTTTGGAGATTTATCGTAAATTATGTTGAAGTTACCAAGGGATTTATGAGATTGTTGAAGAAGGGTGTTCCATTTCTTTGGGATGACTTCGCTCAACGCTCATTCGATGCTTTGAAAAAAGCATTGACCTCTACTCCTTTATTGAGTCCACCTGATTATGGCAGGGATTTCCTTTTATATCTGGCAGCAATAGAATCTACTATTGGTATGGTTCTGGTTCAGGAATATGATGCTCTTGCTGAGCATGTTATTTACTATCTTAGTCAACGCTTGGTAGGACCTGAACTCTGGTACACTCTGATAGAAAAGTTAGCTTTGGCAGCTGTTCATGCTGTGCAGCGACTCTGGCATTACATTATTCTACGAAAAACTTTTGTTTTGGCAGCAGCCAATCCATTTCAGTTTGTCCTCAGTAGGCGAGTGATTGGGGGAAAATACAATAGATGGATTGTGATTTTACAGGAATTTGATCTTGAGTTTATGTCTTCCAAGTGCAAGAAATCATTGGTTTTCGCGGAATTGATCTCCGAGTTGCCCTGTGGGGATGAGATTGTCTATGATGAATCCTTCCCGGATGAACATTTATTTCTTATCTCTTCATAGGATCCTTGGTATGGAGATATAATTGTGTATCTTCAGACTGCGAAGTTTCCCTCTACTTTTTCGAAAGATGAGCATCATAAGTTGCGTCACTTGGCTAAGAGTTACTTGATCATTAGTGATGCTTTATACCGTCGAGGGGTTGATTCAATCCTGAGACATTGCTTAACTCTCAAAGAAGCTGAGGCTGTACTGAATGATTGCCACAGTGGAGCTTCTGGTGGTCATTTATCTGGGCTTGCTACAGCCCAAAAGATCTTGCGTGCTGGGTACTTTTGGCCTTCGATTTTCAAAGATTGTATGGAGTCGGTCAAAAAGTGTCATCCGTGTCAAGTTTATACTCGAAAAATGCGCGCTCATCCAGCTCCGCTTTTTCCAGTCATTACTGTCGGATCCTTTACAAAGTGGGGTATTGATTATACTACTTGTAACCCGCCTTCGGCTAAAGGTCACAAGTACATTATTGTAGTAGTAGAATACTTTACGAAGTGGGTCGAGGCTATGCCTACTTTTGGGAATGATGGTGAGACTGCAGCTCTTTTTCTTTTCAGACAGGTTATTGCTCATTTTGGTATTCCTAGAGAGATTGTCACTGATCATGGCAGTCATTTTCAAAATAGCATGATGGCTGAGTTGGCTCTAAATTGGGTTTCCGGCAGGAGAATTCATCTCCATACTATCCTCAAGCCAATGGGCAAGTGGAAGACGTGAATAAATCCTTGAGGACAATTATTCAAAGGACAATTGATAAAGCTCGATCCAACTGGCATATCATGCTATATCCTGCACTTTGGGCATACAGGACGTCAGTGAAAACTGCAAATGGCTTTACTCCGTCTTAGCTAGTGCACGGGTTGGAATCTGTATTTCCCGTTGAATGTGAGATTCCTTCTCTTAAATTAGCTGTTGAACTTCTTCCTGAGACTTCCAGTCTTGAAGAACGGCTCCTTCATCTGGAACATCTCGATGAGCAGCGTCGGGATGCCGCCACGATGAATCAAGCACATAAAAACCAAGTTAAAGTTCAGTACGATAAGGCGGTTAAGCCTAGGGTTTTTTCGGAAGGTGACCTTGTTTTGGTCTATGCCCAATAAAAAGATGCCCTGGGGGTAGGAAAGTTTAAGTCTATGTGGTATGGCCCCTTTATGGTCAAATAAGTCCTTAAGAAAGGAGCATATACCTTGGTTGATTTTGGAGGGAACGAGTTGCCAGAGCCCAGAAATGGGCTCTATTTGAAGAAGTATTATGCCTAGGCTTCAGCCTAGCATGTTCCTTTTGTATATAGTAGTTTTTCTTTGTACATATCTTGTTGGTTTTTTATATTTGATGGGTTGGTGATGTTTTTTGATCTGCTTTGGCAGGTTGTGTCAGATGTCATGAGTCACTTTGGTTTCGCCGATGTTGCTAGTAGATACACCCGGAACTTAGCTTATGTGGCTTGGGTGCTTCATTATCCATCCGGTCAGCTGTTAGTATCAAGAGGGGTCTGCATTGGTCCTGCTTCCAATAATATAGCAGAATACATTGCAGTTGCTTATCTACTCTCGGAGGCAATATCCTTGGGTGTTGATTCATTGGTAGTTTTCTTGGACTCTCAGCTGGTGGTGTCACAGTTGAACAATACTTATCGAGTTCGAGATCCATTTTTACTCTGGTTGTTCTTGAGGGTACGTTTGTTACAAATATTATTTCAATTTTTAACTTTCATTCATATTCCTCGAGCTAACAATTGGTTGGCAGACTCATTAGCTAATCAAGCAATTGATTGGCATATTAATCATTCCATACAATAACATTTAATCATCAAAAACATCATACATTTTCATATGTTTGTTACATCACATCAAACATCATTGTATATATATCATCAGAGTGTTCAAAACTATACAAAAATTTGGATCCATAAGTCATACAAAAATTTGGGCTTATGCCCGATCATGTTCAGTCTCAAAAAATATATAGTCATCTGATACATTATGTCTATCTACTCCTGAGGTCCCTACCCAGAAGTTGTGTTCCTATAGAACACGATCGTAGTGGCTACACGGCGGAATAATTGTACCCAGTCACGGGGTACTCCTACCACCTGTCTCTGGATGGCTTCAGGCAGATCTTCCACTGTAGCCATAGGTATTTGGCGGGTTAATCCCTCCAAGTTCCTCTATATAGCCTGGAGGGTTCTGACTGGATCTACTGTATCCGCTTCGCCCCTGCGACGCTTATGTCTTGGGCATCCCTCAGGTCGAATTGGTCCAATATCTTTTTCATGATCATTTTTACATTGTAAGTCATTTGAATCCAATCAAAAACATGTTTTTTTTTCACATTTTTCATACATATTGAAAAAATAAAAATAAAAGTATATAAATCAAAAAAATTGTAAACTTACCGACTGTACCCCATCTTGCGCCTGGTGGAAGGACAAGATCTGGATCACCACGAAAGTCCATCCCGACATAGGGATAGTCGTCCACCGCGATGATTTGTTCTCTCCACCATTGGAAGAACTCATCATCCCAAGTGGTCCGGGGAACTTCACTTCCCCCCAATCTCTTCATCATGTCTGCCTAGCGGGCAATTCTTGGGTCTCTCGGGCTGCTGATGGTAGAGATCACTCTGGGTCTTAGTACTGGAATCTTCTCGAAGAAGAATGTCATCAAAATTGTACCATATCCAAAGTGTTTTGTCTTGGCTTGGCGGATAGAGGTCAACTGTTGCTTCATGTTCATCGGTAGGGCTGTGCACCAATCATATACATGAGTTAAGCATTCCACTGCTATGCTCTTTTCTGTCCTAGACGTCTGGTGTAGGGAGGCAGATCCTACCACCCTACCAATGGTGAAAAGGAGGATTTTCATGTGCAAATCCCTAAAATATTTGATTGCAATTTGAGTTCCAACTTTCTTGGAACCCTGTACGCAGTACACGTGGACGTAATCTTCCACGGTGAGACATCCCAAAGGCTTATCGTGCAAGTCTACTGGCTCCCCCCTCTTGGAGAGTCCAGTAATAAAATATATATCTTCCACTTCGATGCGTATGGGCATCTGATCTATAATGAAATAGTCCTCTTCCGGTTCCCAATAGTTCACGAGCATTTCGAGCAACCGGACATTACTCTTCATATTTGGCATTTTAAAAAACTTGAGTAATCCACAATTCCAAAGAATATTTAGTGATGCTTGGTTCTGCATGACTTCTAGATCAATTGCACTGTGTTCGCGCTCTCTCCATGAGATGGTCATCCTGTCAAATTTCAATAATCCATTCATTAGCTATGCATTTTTTATATTGGGCTGTGAATACGCAACTTTTTTTGTGCACAGTCGCGTGTATATGCGACTTGGTCATTACCAACCCACGTATGCGCAAACCCGCATTTTTAGCAAGAGATTCTATGGTGAAAAATTCCTAAATTTTAATTTATGAGTGGACAAAATGAATAGCAAGGATGATTGATGAGCTTACCTGACAAATTCGGTGGATTTCGACAGTTGGTTGCTCCTATTTTGTCGAAAGAAGCTTTTTTCTCCAGAGCACTTTTTTCCAAATCAGCAAAGTAATAATGAACCAAATATGAGGTAATTTGTCTATCTATGCCCAAAAAGTTGAAATTTTTCACAAAAAATTGTTATGCTTATTTTTTCAATCTATCTTAAGCTGCATAACCCGGATGCTTGGAAGTGCCCAGTTTGGTATGTTTTTAGGTACATTTTGACGACTTTTGAGATTTTTTCCGGATTTTTGATCCATGACTGCTGACCTGTCATGGCAGGTATATGATCTTCACTGGCATATAGGTTAGGGAATTCATTTTCCATTGCATTTCATACTAGCCTCCATTATGATCACTTGCCATAGGGTCGATCCCATCAGGTCATGAGTATTACACCCATTTCACTCGTCGATTTTTTAATCATGACTTGGTGGTAGAGCCTTCCTTTACATGGGCTTCCTAGTTAGTTCCTCGCTATCACTTGTTGCCCATGCTGCGTTTTATGTAGGCTTGGGAGTCCTCTTTAGTCCCACCATGACTTATGTGTTGAAGCTTCATTCTTCTTCTTCCTCACTATCATTTTTCTGGCTATTACCCTAGAGGCTCCCTGGTGTTGTTGAGTTGTATTACTGCATTGCATATTGGCTACTTATTTATCCTGGCCTTTAGCCGGCTTCATTTGGACTCGATGTTTAAGCCAACTTTTGACCTTGTCTATCTGTACAAGTTAACCATTGCATGCATTTGGCTATCGCGACTTGACACCCTTTTACCCATGGATGGAACATTCCTCTGAGTATCGCTTACTAGTTTCCGCCACCTTGCATTGAGCATAGGATCGTTCCAATCCCAGGAACTAGTGCATCTGTTTCTTGATACTCATTCTATCCATTGTACCGTAGCATTCTTTTATTCCTTTTCAGGCTTCTTATATGAAAAAGACAAAAAATCAAATATAACAAAAAGAGCGGGAACGGGATGTAACTTCGTTATTTGATGGCAGTACAGTGTCAGTTTGTTGCCCTTGAACAAAGCATATACACTTATATATCTTTCCTCCATTTGGGATGGTTTTAGTTTTGACCTAGGTTCAGCCTTTACCTTGTTTCACTTGTCAGTCCTCCCCTGGTTGGTTATCTCTTCCAATCATATGGAGAGTTTGTTCTACCTCCTGCATAACAGACTTATACAGTGTCACTTTTTACTGCCATGGTCATCACGAGTCATGCTTTTGTTCAAGGGAAGTCTAACCAGAGTCGGCCATTCTGCGGTGTCTCTTGACTCATTATTCAGTCGGCCTTCCCGATCTTGTCAGTATCTTGTTCTATCACATCAGATGTTTTGGTCTTCTGCTCGTGCTGGTTTGAGAAGGTCCCCATTGACTTCTTGCCGGCGGGTTTGTCTCTTATCGACTACGACACATTGTTCTGAGAGCAAACCTAGAGTTGCACCCTGGCACTATTTCCATCATTGATAGGTGACCTTGTGCTCAGCATTTGATCATCATTATGGGTCTTTGACTGAGTGGTTTCCCCTGTGTTCGATGTCAGCATACATTATCACACTTGGGATTCGTGCAATACCTTGATTTCCATTTGACCCTATCGGTGGATTTCTCGCCTCTGTGTCAGCTTTCATTATTGGTTGGTTCAGAGGGTTTCTTCCGTGCGCTAGCTTCATCTTGTGCATGTCGGAAACGTAATTCGGTTTGGTTTCGTCACTCTACTTTATCTGATTCCTTCCAAATCTTGGCCTGCAGGTTACACTCGCGCTGGACTGATGTGGGATGCCTTAATGCCTTCCTTCCAACAGATCTTTTCCCATCGAATCCGACTCATTTCTCTGGGAATAAGGTCTAGAGTATTTTTGTCAGTACCTTAGGGTTTGCAGTCATCAGTGGTAGATTCTGCGCTATCGACAGTGGGGATTCATCATTGCCTCCTGATTGGTAGATTATTTCAAGTGTTCGACTTCAACTCATTCATTCGCACTTGTTAGATTGTACTGGGGCACCTTGACACTCATTTTCATTATTGGTGGGTTGTCTCACGTTGGTTAACGGTATACATCATTGACCGGTAATCCAACGATTTCTCACATGGTCAACTTCAGCTCATTCATTCCCATTGTGTAGAATTGTGTCGTCGAGATCGGTGAAGACCTCAGGTTGCATCAGCATTTTTCGGTTCACTTTTGATAGTCCATTCAGTTTCTGCCAGTGATGTCGTTTACCCTTATATGTTGCAGTTCAGTACAACAGCATCTTATATGTTGGCTCCTGAGTTGCGTGATTGTACCATGATATCTACCCTTTATGATTTGGTACTTGGAGATTCAATTACTTATATGATCAGACATCCAGTTGCAGCATCCTTGATCAGCTTTCTATATGTGATACTTGGACATTGATTCAGACTTATATTTCCGGGCCATGCTCAGATGATTCATTGTGTACTTTCAGTTCAGCTATACTTGTATACATGTTGGATCTATTCAGTACTTTCCATATGATGTATTTTTGACTCAGCATGGGTATGCCCACCTCAGCCTGAGTTGACTCTCTGTTTTCTTTCATTGGTTTTTGGAAGGCTGAAATCTGGTGAATTCCTCTCTTGTCCTTGTGAAGTTCTTTCTATGTGCATAATACATTTCGGCCATCATGTACCCCTTCTAACCTCATATATTAGGGGGCATCTGTTATAGCATCATTTTTCACCTTCATATGATTCATGATTGCTTGTATGGCTTTGGGCACCCATTCCTACAGACTTGAATAAAATTCACTAAAAAACAATGTTAAAATTCCCATACGCGGATATGCCCAGACTTTTCCGTATGTATATGCGAGTCCACATGTAATTTTCCGCATATGCCATTAAAATCATTAAAAAATATATTAAAATTCCATATTTTCGGGTTGGGTTGATGGTTACTCTAGTAGTTCAACCACCCCAGCATGTGGCCAACTGTTTCCAACTGATTGAAACTACTTTGAGGGAGTATAAAAGCCCCTCATGTGTATGGCTTAAGGGAGAGAGAAATTTTATAGACATTATACTCTGTTGGAATCCCAATTCAAGTCTGATTCCCCGTGCCTCCTGCACTTTCCCA
>CM076570.1:1018092721-1018333016 GCA_034641835.2 Pinus albicaulis
TGTTTTTATTGAAATTTTCTTTGTTCGCGTGTGATTAATTAATATTCAATTGTGGCAGAATTATCGAGACAATCCCATAGACTTCAGGGGAAGCCCCCTGAGTATACGCCAAGCCAACTTGAAGGGTTGCGAGCTCTAGTATCATCTAGTAACATTAGAATTAGATCAATAGAAGCCGGAGATTCATCTATAACTATTCATCCTGATTATCAAATACCAACAACAGAGCATATTTTTGAGCCAATTTTAGTTTCCGAAGTTACTGGTAGTATTTATCCTTCTAGTGAATTAGCTGAAGAACCTGAAATTTCTGAGCCTAACACTCAACCTACTATTTTGGAACCGTATTTAGGATTTGTTACTCCAACTTCTAGTGATCCTAGTTCACCTAGGATAAGAAATATCATTATTGAAAATCTTCCTTCTGGCCTCATATCTATTGAAGAACTTGTTGGTTTAGACGAAGTAGTAACTCTTCCCGAAAACCAATGAACTTTGAATCTTAGGGAGCGTGAATCAATATTCTACAGTCCTTTTAGAAGTGACACTTGGTATTTATCAATGATTTTTTTTTTTAGAAAATCCGGGTCTTAGTTTTTCACCACCTCGAATTCCTTTTCATCCTACGCCAAGAGGTTATTATCCTTCATCAATCATGTCAGGAGAGTCATCTATGTTTTCCAAATCACCGAAAACATTTTTATATGGTGGTCCTTCTGTTCCTTCAGGGTACCAGGCACTCTCTGGTACTTTCTTAGGAGCAACTCCTCGACCGATTGAAAAAGTGTTATCATCTAGTATTAATGGAGCTAAAACTGAAACTTTGAACGCAGAGAAAATATTTATGATGTCTGGTAATATCCCAAATCCTCAACCTCAAGGTAGTCAATTATCGCCTGGGGGGCAACCCCAAGGTAGTCATTTATCGCTTGGGGAGCAACCCCAAGGTAGTCAGTTACTGCCTGGGGGGCAACCTCAAGGTAGTCAGTTACCCCCTGGGGGGGCAACCTCAAGGTAGTCAGTTACCGCCTGGGGGGCAACTTCAAGGTAATTTTTTACCAGGACAAACTATAGGACAATATTATTTTGGAGAAACCTCAAGGACTATACATACCTCAAGGTTATCAACCTTCAGGATAGTACATACCCTAAGGTCAACCCCAGACTCAGTATATTCCTCAGAGTCCTTATCAACCCCAGATTCAGTACGTGCCTCAGGGTTATCAACCTCAAGTTCAGTACCCAACTCAAGGTTTCCAACCACCTTCTGGTCAATCATTTGTACAAGGAGCTATAAATTTACCACTTAATTATCAACCCTACGTTCAACCAGGCTATGGTCCTACATATGCACAACCTTCTATGGGAAAATACCCCGAAATGAACATGGTGTGGAATCCACCTCAAATTTAATAGACTATGCAACCTAATGTGCAATTACCTAATCAACCTGGACAACCTTTGGTTTCTGGTCCAACCCAGTAACCTGTCCAGCCTACTATTCAAGTCCCTGCACCTGGTTCTGTTCAACAGCCTGGGCCTAGTACACCTCAGACTCCGCCTCTAACTGCTGCAACTACTGCAACATCTGTTCAACCTACAACACCTGTTTCTGGAGTATCTATAGCTTTGGTTTCTTCTATCCCTGCATCCGTGCAAATTACTCAAGTCTCTGTGCCCCATTCAGGACCTACAGTTCAGAATTTGGTCCAAATGCTTGCAGGAAAAGCTGGTACAAGTACGATTGCCACAAGTCAACCACAATTCACATATCAACCATACTAGGGACAATATCAATTCAGTCTCGTTGCACAAAACCTAGTTTATCAGTATCAACTGTATCCTGGCTATACTTATCAACAACCTCAACAACCCCAGTTTGGTCTGGTTAATCCTGGTTTTCCGGGAGGATATACCATTCCTAATGCAAATCCAATTCCAATTTATCCTGGATATCCTCCTCCCAGAACTGGTCTCATTACTCAAGGTTTTCGTGACCCTAACCGTCAGTTACCGTTTATTGCAACTTTGGATTTACCTGATTTGTCATGCCTTACGAATGGTTCTATTTACTATCTTTTGTATTGGCCGCCAATGCCTAATAATTTTCCCAGTGATATACTGAAATTCGAGGGTAAGTCAGGAGAGGATCCGTCAAATCATGTTATGACTTATCACCTCTAGTGTGTGTTTAATTCAATAATTGATGATTCAATTCGGTTACGCCTTTTTCAACAAACTCTTATTGGTCTTGCTGCCAAATGGTACATTGAGTTACCACGAAGCTCTTTTAATAATTTCAATCAGTTAGCAACTTCTTTCTTAACTCATTTTAAATTTCTCGTTAGATACGAAAATGGCATGGAACTATTGACTTCACTAAAAAAATCAATGTCCATGTATATTTCTAATCATATTCACGAATGTCGACGTAGGAGGCGTTTAGTGAAAGTTTTCATTCCAGATCAAATTTTGGAAGAATGGTTCATTAAATCATTATTACCCAAAATCACCGAAGATTTAGCTAAGGGAGGAGTTGTTACTGAGGAGAAAGTCATTTCTTAGGCTCAGTACCTTGACCTCGTTTATACACAGTTAGGTACTTTACATGAAAAAATCCCCGATCTTCCAAAACACGGTCAAATAACTGCAGCTCCTTCAACGTCTCATGCCACTGATGGTATGATTGGTTCAGTTAGTACTAAAAGCAAGAATAAATCTTCAAAGAATTCTTCTCCTATAATAACTTTACTTGATTCCCCAAAAGGAGATTCTTTTGCTGAAGTTTCTACCGACATCCATGTCGTAGAGTCATCTACGACCAAATCTAAATCTGGTAGTAAAAAGAAGGGGAAGAATAAGAAAAAAATATAAAACAGATAAAAATGAATCTATTGATGAAAAACGAAAACCTCGCTATCCTTGTTTCATTTGCGATGAGGATCATTTTACCAAAGAATGCCCACATCGAGTAGAGGTTTCGAAATTTGTTAAAGGTTCTCAACAGCCTGCTGTCTTGAAGGATCCTTTTCCTACTCAAGATAGCAAGATCATTGGTTCTTCCTCGAACGCCTCAGAAGAACCCCTTATGATGATGTATCATGTCAGGATTGCGATGCGATCGCAAGATTATGGTAGTAGAAATCCTGTTGGTGGTAAAGAAGCAGAATATTCTAATTCAAACACATCAACTACACCTCCTCCTATTTCTGATCCGCTACAGATTGAGAAACACAACTCAGAGTTAGTAATCAAACTGCCTGCTAAAGGTGTACTTCATAAATCAGCTTTCAATCCACATGTGAGAGCTACGTAGAATTACAAAATTGTTGAGGACTTAGCTATTTCCCCTTCAGCAATGTCGGCTTTGGAAGTGCTGCAATCGTGCCCAGCACAGTGTAAATTACTATTGTCTACCATAGGAGCTATCGATATTCAAGATTCGAACCTAATAATCTTTGATTTAGAGAATAGTACACCACGCCTACCCCATCAAATGGCTTTCCAGATTCCAGTGTTAGTAAAAAACAGACCCGTCTTTCGGACTGTAATTTATGAAGGGGCTTCTACGTGTATTATGTCAATCCAGTGTTGGAAATTGCTTGGTTCTCCTACACTCAAACAGTCTCTGACAATTCTAAATGCTTTTGATGGCCGAGGGTTCCATCCTTTTGGTATTTTGCAGAATTTACCTATAGAGGTAGAAGGAAAAACCGTAAATCTAGATGTGGAAGTGGGTCATTCCCCTCTAGACTACAACCGTCTCGTGGGTCGTAGTTGGTCTTATGCTATGACTGTTGTTGTTTCATCGGTATTTTGGCTTATCAAGTTTCCACATAAAGGAAATATTGTTACAATAGACCAGCTGACTTATTTCTCATTCGATCCAGCCTCTACAAAAACTCTCCAACACATCGGTAAAACGACTATCCCTTACAAGGATGTCGACATAGGTTTGATTAAAGATTTTGGTTTACTGGGAACTTTTTCCTTTCCTGCTCCTAACGTATCACCTCATATCACAAATATTCATATGATTTCATCGAATACAATTACTTTTGATGATCCTTGGATCATACCTTCTGATTCCGAGGTGGATTCATTTGATGGCTCGATGCCATTGAGTCCCTTTGAAATTGCATATCAAGTTGTACAGTCGTTTTCTGATCTTTCTTCAAATGAAAATGATCCAATGAATGTGATCCATGAGGAATCACTTTCTATATCTAGCTCAGCTACAACGACATTTCCTGATCTTGTTCATACTGATGAGCAGATCCGTGAACTCTTGTCTGTTGATGATTTACCCTGGAAAGATCTACATCACCGATCTTCATTTTTACCTGAGCTTGATCATTTTGAAAATGTTTTCTCTTCTATTTTTACTACTGATTATGTCAAAGAACCACATAATCCATTGCAAAATTCTGATTCTGAGTTAAATTTAGAAGATATCTCTAGAACGGTTCCTATTGACATTTCAGTTAAGCCAGGAATTGTTGAAAACATTCATATAGGTGCTTCCTGTATGGACGATGAAATCCAAACTTATAAAGCCCTATTTCAAGAATTCTGTGACGTGTTTGCTTGGTCATATGAACAAATTCCAGGAATCAATCTGTCAATTGTTGTCCATGAAATTAAGACTTACCCGGATGCTAAACCTGTCCGACAACTCTTACGTCAAATATATCCGAGAAAAGCTGCCGCTATCAAAGCTGAAGTTGAGAAATTACTTTGTACAGGTTTCATTTATCCAATTCCTTTAACCGATTGGGTATCGAATATTGTTCTTGTCAACAAAAAACAAGGAAAGATAAGAGTATGTATCGACTATAGGGATATTAATCGAGCTTGTCCTAAAGACAATTATCCAACCCCTTATATCGATCAAATTATTGATGATTGTGCCATTAGTGAAATTTTCTCCTTTATGGATGGTTTTTCCGGTTACAACAAATCAACATACTCCCTGTTGATCAACCTAAAACAACTTTCATTTATCCGTGGGGAACATTTTCTTATTGCAAACTACCCTTTGGATTGAAGAATGCTGGAGCAAATTTTCAAAGGGCTATGTCTTACGCATTTCATGACATCAAGCACATTGTGCAGCCTTATCTCGATGATTTACTTGCCCATTCATCGCGTAGAGCTGATCATCTCACTCATTTACGAGCTATCTTTATGAGATGTAGGCATTATCGAATTCGGCTGAATCCACACAAATGTGTTTTCTGTGTAGAATTGCGTCGCTTACTAGGATTTGTCATTTCAAAAGCAAGAATTTGTGTCGATCAATTGAAGGTTGAAGCTATCGTCAATCTACCTCCTCCTTCGACTCTTCGCCAACTCCAAAGTTTGCAAGGGAAAGCAAACTTTTTACGTCATTTCATTCCTAACTACACTGAGTTAACAAAGGGTTTTACCAGTTTGTTAAAACAAAACGTTCCATTCTTTTGGGATGAGATCGCTAATCGATCTTTTGATGCACTCAAACATGCGTTGACCCATGCACCATTACTGCATCCTCCTAATTACAGCTAGGATTATTTTTTGTACCTCGCCGCTTCTCATTCCACCATTGGGATGGTTTTAGTTTAGGAAGATGAATTCAACAATGAAAACGTGATTTACTATCTTAGTCAAAATCTACATCCGACTGAGATCAAATATTCGCATGTGGAGAAATTGGCCTTGGCATCTGTCCAAGCTATCCAAATATTTCTTCACTACATCTTATTACCCAAAACCACAGTGATTTCTGACTGTAACCCCATGATGTATATCTTGAACAAACAATTGCTAGGGGGAAAGTATTCCAAATGGATAGTTATCCTGCAGGAATTTGACTTGGAATTTGAAAAATCCAAGGTAAAGAAGTCTTTGGTTTTTTCCGAACTGATGTGTGATTTCCCATATACTGATACTAAAACTGTGGCGGAGCAACCCATTGCAGACGAATCCTTGTTTCTTATCAGTACTCTTGATCCTTGGTATGGGGATATTATTTTTTATCTCCAAACCCAATCTTTTCGGCCTGAAATCTCACGATCTCAGCGATGGAAAATACTTTTCCAATCCCAAAAATACAATATTATTGGTGATACACTCTATCGTCGTGGAGCGGATTCTGTTTTCGAACGTTGTCTTACTCATGAAGAAGCTGAGAAGGTTCTGAATGACTGTCATTCTGGAGCATGTGGCGGTCATATGTCTGGGTATGCCACAACCCAAACGATATTGTGCGCTGATTATTTATAGCCGTCCTAATTCAAAGATTGTATATATGCAATCCGGAAATGCCACAATTGTAAGATCTTTGATCGTAAAATGCATGCACCACCCGCTCCTCTTCACACTATAATTGCTGTCGGCCCTTTCGCAAAGTGGGGTATTGAATTTATTACATGTAACCCTCATTCGGCTAGGGGGCATGTGTATATTATCCTAGCGCTAGATTATTTTACTAAGTGGGCCGAGGCAATGCCTACATTTTTGGCAGATGGCAAGACTGTTCCAAATTTCGTGTTCAATCATATAATTGCTAGATTCGGTGTTCCTCAAGCTATCATTACGGATCATGGAAGTCATTTTTGAAATATCATGATGAATGAACTGACAGATCAACTTGGCCTGCACCACGATAGTTCTACTCCATATTACCCGCAGGCTAATGGTCTTGTTGAAGCTATCAATAAATTTTTAGTCACTATGATTAAACGAATCATTGGTATTCATAAGTCAAATTGGCATACCATGCTATTTTCAGCACTTTGGGCATATCGTACCTCAGTAAAAACATCAACTGGTTTCACTCCTTTTCAACTAGTTTACGGTTTGGAAGCTGTGTTACCTATTGAATGCGAAATTTCGTCATTACAATTAGCCATAGAATAACTCCCAACTACTTCTGAAGAAGATAAACTTTTTTTATACTTATCTCATCTAGATGAGAATCGACGCACTGCTGCATTAGCAAACTAAACTCATGCAAAACGAATGAAAGCTCAGTACGACAGAAATGTTACACCTCGCAACTTTTCAGAAGGAGACCTAGTTTTAGTATACGATCAAGCAAACGATAAGCTAGGGGATGGAAAATTTGTACCTATGTGGCATGGTCCTTATATTGTTAAGCGAAAGTTGGCAAAAGGGGCCTATGAACTGATATATTTTGACGGGGTATCTTTAGATAAACCCAGAAATGGGCTTTATCTGAAGAGATATTATGCTTAAATTATGAGTGGAGATTTTTGTTATATTAGTTTCTTTACTGTTGGTGTGTCTTAGATTAGAAAAGCATGCCTAGTTTAGAGTGTGCTCTTATCGCTATTCCTGCTTATATGAGTTTTACTCTTGATATTGCAGATGTCAACGTCTCTTCAAACATATATTGGTTTTGTTGATGGTGCTTTTCGTAGTACACAAAACATTTCTTCCGCAGCTTGGGTTATCTATTCACCCTTTGATGAGTTAGTATCCATGCATAGGGTAAGCCTCGGTCAATGAAAAAATAACATTGCAAAATATAGTGCAGTGATTGAGTTATTATCTGAATCCATATAGTTTGGAATTCAGAGTTTGATTGTTAGGTTGGATTCTGAACTCGTTGTATTACAACTTAACAGGGTTTATGCCATTATAAATCCAATATTATTACGATTATTTTTTAGAGTTCGTCTCTTGGAACATGAATTTGATTACATTTAATATCAACATATTCCAAGACATTTAAATACATTAGCAGATGCAGTTATTTCTAGTATGATAAATAGACATTTGCAATAATCAAAATAGTAAATTACACAACATTTGATAACATGTTACACAAGATAGCCGGTAATAATGATATATCATAGCATAGAAGTGTGTTTCAAAATATACATCATCTTCGATCATAGGTTGAAAAACACCTTATGATTAGAAAAAATGATAATACAAAAATTCAAAAATTTCATGAGTCTACAAAATCGATCATCCTATCCCTAGTGATGATCACGATAAGAAACTACTGCTCGGGCCACCCTACACAAGAACCTCCTAAAAGGTCCTGGGACTCCAATCACATATTTCTGTAACCTAAGTGGAATATCATCTATATCAGTTTCTGGAATATCTAGTGTCAAGCGCTCTAGATGATGCTCCAAGTCGGTCAGGATCTCTACTGATTGGCCCTGTGGGGCTAGTGCTGCTGCAGCTGGGTGTCTCCTCTCATAAGGCTAGAGAGCGGCTGGTCGTTTTGGGCCCACATCTTCATTTAAAATTTTGATTATTATTTTTGGATGATTAAAATACAAAAAAAAAAAAAAAATAGAACTTAGAAAATGTTGAAAATGATTTTTACCTGAATCATCCCACTATTCTCCTACTGGAAGAGCCATGTCTCAGTCGCTGCGGAAGTCCATCCCAGCGTATGGAAAGTCCTCTATAACAAAAAGTTGGCGTTTCAGCCAACGAAAATATGTAGAAGGAAATCTCACAATCTCCCCACCCTCACTATGGCAGGCCATCAAAGCAACCCAACGAACCATTCCGGGCTCTCAAGGTTGACCAACATCGATAGGAATGTGCTGTGGAGCTAGTAAGGGAATCCTATCCAAAGCAAATGTAACCACAATGGATCCGTAACCAAATTTTTTTAACTTTCCATTTTTTACTCTGGTTAGTTGGACTTTCACATTGGCCAATACTTCTTCGTACCAGTTGAATATGGTGCCTCAAAAGCAATCTATTGCAATCCGCATCTGGGACCCAGTAGCCACATGCAATGCTGCACTCCCACATAGTCTAGTAACAGTGAATGCAATAACTTTGAGCTCAGGTCGGATGATAGTTTTAATATCAACCTGTTTATCCTTGGGGTCTGCTCGATCATTGCAAAACTCTAGTCAAAGACTAGCGACAGACTCGCCACCTAGCCTAGTCCCAAACATAGATATTTGTTCACCCCTATTGGGAAAACTAGTCAAAAAATATATATCCTATGGCTCAATTTGGAGCCGGTGGCTGCCTATCACAGAACACTGGTCCTAAGTGTCCCATTTGTTTACTAGCCATGTTAGGTGGTCTACTTGGGCCCTCATGCCTTGTATGACCCAGAACTTGTACAATCCACATGCTCTCAATGCCTGCATTATAGGCATATGATTCATTGTAGCGTCATCTAAATCCTCATGCTTGCGTTCTCGCCAAGTAAGCATTTTGAATGTCCTACAATACACAAAGAGACATATTAGAACAAACTTGTTTGAAAAATTTTGGGCAAAAATTGAGAAATTTAAGTTTTAAAATTCATTGCGTGGGGTCCACACCCATTGCTCATACACGGTGCATAGGAATGCATGGGCACTGTGCAATAGGTGCGAACCCATGACTTTTTTCCTTGTAGGAAAAAGTCGAGGTCCGCAAGGCCCGCGTGTTGCTCCTGCGAACCCCCACGAGCGATTTTTTAAACCTATTTTTCCTTTAAAAATGAAATTTAAAGCCTAAAAACAAAATGTAAACGGATAGAATGCAAGTTAAGGAGGACATGGATTACCTGGAGCTGACGGATTTCGATTCCAATGGATGGATTTTCCAGAATCTTCACAGGAACTTCTTACTCAAAAGCTCTCACTTTTCACTCTGAACTCGAATGGTAAAAATGAAGTTAAAAAGGTAATTTTTGAAAGAATTTTTATTTATCTTAAATAGGTATGTGTAATATTTCGAGTTTTTGTGCAGAAAATTGGATTTTTCGGGAAAATTAACTGTTTTTCGACGAAGAGCATACTTTTATCACTTTTTCAGACTCTTTCAAAATTTACGAAAAAGCGAAACCTTGGAGTCCTCTTTTAAGCCCTTTTGGACTCTAAATTAAAACATTTGAGCACTTGATTGTTAAAATGGTTAAATAAATGAATAAATTTGTCCCTTGAGTTTAAAGTTCCACCCCTTTCGGTTGCGTGGACTATTTACGAAAAAAGATATATGTTGACTAATTACGGTCAATGAAGTTCTCTCATTATTTTTATCCTTTCGGACTCGAGACTAAATTTACGAAAAAGTACACCCATGGAGTTTCTTAAGTTTTCTTCGACTCCTTAAAATTGAAAAACACCAAGTTTCTCCTATACTGGACTCGTTAAAATTTAACAGTAAAGGACTTGTTCAATTTTTAAACAGGAACGAACCATTCCTTCTTAGGGTTCAAATCTTAAAATAAGTTGGATTCATCCGAAGGATGAGCTTATAAACAAGCAAATGTTATCCTCCTCAAGCTTGTCAAAAATAAAGAGGTACTTGCCAAAAATGGTGGGGGAAAAGAGAGAGAGACGGACCTATTTGTTACATTTTGATTATTTGAAACGCCATTCAACCACTCTTGAACACAACACTTTTTCACCTGGGTTGGGAAAATCCTTTGCCTAACAGTTAATCAAACCATATTGAAAGTCTTTAACCAGTTTTTGGGTATTAGCTTTGGGTCAATTGTCACCAAACCATCTACAGTGTCGTTTTGTGTTCAAGAGGACAGTTCAAACAAACCATTCATTTGCGAAATATTTGTCTTCCATTTTGACCATCCCTGAGTTAGTCCTTGCCAATATATTTATTCAAAACTTGATCTATGATTTTGTGTTATGGGCTTACCTACGACAGATCACTTTCTATCGACAACAGCTCATTATCTAGGAAGTCTATTAACTATCCGGTACTTTGGAAATCCATGCTTGATAGCGGGTTTCTCGCCTTGACGATGGTTGCATCATTACCTTTGGTGAATGATTAAGTGACATCATTAGAACCACTCATTCATTACATTTCATATATGGTCTTTTGAGTACCTGAGAGTTATGACATTCATGAGTGGTTACTCTCCTGCTTATTGTAGTTCACATTATTGTTGGTAATTAGAAGTGGTTTTCATGTTAAACTACACATTCATTCACTGGTGATAGTACTAGTTTGAGAAATAGGAAATCAAGACTACTCAATGAAATTTCTACCATCCGGGCTGCGAGGAATTTTGTTATTCATTTATATAGTGGATTATTCATAAACATATGGATGCTTCCATATTGTGTCTACACATGTCTATACTGTTGATGTATTGAAAAATCATTCCTGTATCATAACAGTTTAAGTCGGTTTCCTAGTTAGTTTTGATCTGAGTATGGGAATGCCTACCTCAGCGATGATATGTCTACATATATATATTTTGCATTGAATTTTTTTACAGGTTCCGACTGGGGTGTCCACAGGATGATCCTTGAAATGATAAAGTACTTCACTCTTCATACATGACAGACTCTGTCTTCATTTATTACAGACTTCATACTTTAGGGGGCAATCTGTTGCACTGAAAATTGTCACCTTGACATTCTGCTATTTGTATGAGCTCATTATCACTCATACTTTCCTCCTTTGCAAGTCTCAAACATCAGTTCCTCATGTCAAGCCTTAAAAATAAGAGAAAAGCTCTCAAAGTCTCTAAAAATCTGGTATCGCACTTTCTCTTTGTCTTACCTGTGGTCCCGCACCTAATGGTCATGTCTCATGCATACCTGACCGCACTTTCTATGTGTTAAGAGTGCAGACCCCTGTAAAAGATTAAAAAGGTGAAAGTAAACTCAAAAAAGCTCACTTTCATTCATTTCTAGAAGTCTCTGGAAGGAATCTTGCGGTGGCAGAACCGCTCTTTTCAGGTTCATGTATCCCATGCCTTAAGGAGCTAACCCCTTGATGTGAGGAGATGATCCCTTTGAAGGAGGATTCTATCCCTTCATAGGTGGAACTGTAACCTCCTCTTTTGCATTATAAAATGAGGCATAGGGCAACCTCAAAGGGTTACTAATGGACTAAACATTTGATGAGTTCAAGCTTTAGTGTTATTTGAGGTAAAGTGTTGTTGGAACTTAGACTCCTTTAGCTGAGATTTTATGAGGAAAGATTACATACCTGTATGTATCTCAGTTGGAAGAGTGCAAGGCTTGTCAGAGTAAAGGAAATTCCTGCTTCGGACCCTAGGAAGACCTGTTCAACATCAAGGCTGAAAAGGTTGTAAGGTTCTTCTACTATTTCAAAGTTAATACAAATAAGTTTGTTTTTCTCAATAAGCTATCATTTGATTGTTTATTTTATGGATTCCTTGATCACCATAATAGATATGATTTATGAATATATGCTACGCAGGTGCTATTTGATGTAATTGTAGATCTTCGAAGGTAAATCTTTCAGGAAACTGAAGGACAACTACTACAAAAAAGCGTTGGATCAAGGTAGGATCATAACACCTTTGTAGCATTTACTTATAAGTCATGATATATCTAGAGAAATATAGATTTAATTGTCTGTTTGTTGCTAGACTATCTTCTGATACTAGGGAGATCGATCTTGTCTGAAAGATCAATTTATTCGGACAATAGATTCTCATGAAGAAAAAGAGTTACACCCCCACCACAACCAATTTGTTGTACTGATCCATCAAAATATGCCAAGGGGAGATATTTTTCAATGACTTCAGGTATAATATTTTTGGGATGAGGGTGAACATATTCATCTGGAATCATGTGGTATAAGGAGATGATATGTGCAGAAATGATGGTCTAGTTAGGGGCAATCTCTTGGAAGATTATTTTGTTCCTAGCTATCTAGGTGCTCCAGTAGGCCAGTAAAGGGAGGTTACAAATCTTGATGGGTTGTAGACTATTCCACCAAGAGTCCCATACATGAGAAACAGATGGGCCATTCCAATACAAACTGAGGTTAAGATGATTGATCAATAGAGTCCAGAGGGACGAAGATGCAGGGAAATGGAGAAACATGTGATCAACATATTCAATATCACTCTTACAAAGAGAACACCAAGATGGAATATAAAAGGAGCACTTCTAAATATTGACTCTGGAAAGAATCTTGTCTGTAAGAATACACCACATAAATAATTTGGCCTTTGGGGGGGATTTAAATTTCCACAAGGGATGCCACCACCATAAAATATCATGTGGATGATTTTCAACAAAAATAATTGGGTAGCCATCCTTTGGGGTGTACTTGTCATGTTTCGAGGCTACCCAAATGAGTTCATCATCTCTGTCCGAGATCCTAACATGATTCCCTATCAATGCATCAGTATAATTTGTCCATTCCATCTGCAAAGGAGAAGGAATGTGTAGATCTTAAAACGTTTTCCATGTTTGAGAGAAAATGGTGGTATTGTTAGGATAAAAAACCTAATCAAGTGTAGAAAATCCAGCACCATCCAAGAATTGAATTAGTTCAGGAGCGAGAAGATGTGCATTGTAGCATCATGACCAATGATCTCTTCCAATTCGAACTTTTCTACTCGAGCCAATTTTCAAAGCCAAGTCCATTCTAATATGATCTATAGAGTTTAACATGGCTCTCTATATGGATGATATATTGATCTTGTTTCAGTGTCCGCTCCTAATCCAATCAATTGGGCTAGATGGGTTGATGTATTTTTGTATAACTACCTTTGTCCATAAGTTCTCAACTGTTAGAATCAACCAACCCAATTTGGCAGCTAATGCTTTGGAGAAAGAAGATAAGTCTTTTATTCCCAAACACCCGCCACTTTTTTGGTAATGCAATAAGGTCCCATTTGGTCCAGGAAAAAATGTGGCCATTATTTGAACCTTTCCAAAGAAATCTGTTGTAAATTTGTCGAATTTTAGTGAGAATACCCTTGGGAATCCAAGCCAAAGACATCCAGTCTATTGGAATCACCTCTAGTACATATTTAATAAGAACAAGGAGCCCAACACATGATATCCAATGGTGGTACCATAAATTGAGTCTCCTTTCAATTTTGGCAATCATCCAGGTCTAATTAGAAATTTTGTAATTGGAGGGTTTAGGTCTAATCCAAGATACTAAGGCCCTCATCAAAACCAAGAGAGGTGAAAGGAAACCTCTTGAGAGAAAAAATAATTTCATGTGGTGTATATCCTAGGGATGACAAGGTAGATTTAGAGTGGTTTCAAGACATACTTGTGGATTTGAATAATAATTGAGTGTCGCATTAAAGGCTGAGGAGTCATTGATAGAACCATTCAGAAAGATGAGAACATCGTCCAAAAAAAGAAGTTGGGTGAGAACACAATTTCTAGTGATATTGATACCCTTTATCCTTCCATGGAGTCTATCATCAACTAGGATTCTACTCAGTCCTTCCATTACCAGAAGGAATAATAGAGGGGATAATGGACAACCCTAATGGAGGCCACATTTATCATGGAAAAATTTGGATGCAACACCATTGATGAGTCCACTGAAAGAGACCGAAGTGACACAACACATGATCCAATTGATTACTGAGATTAGAAATCCCAAGTGCGTAAGAAAAGTTCTCAAATATAGCCAGTTGGTCTGATCAAAATCCTTTTCTAAGTCAATTTTAAGAATCATGTCTTTAATACGCTTATTATGCATGTAGTGAAGACCTTCGTGTGCAATACCAATGGCGTCATGGATTTGTATGTTATCTAAGAAAGTGAATTGTTCGTGGGAGATATGATTAGAAAGGATAGGCTTAAGCTTGTTGCAATCATCATAGAAATAATATTATAAATGCAATTGCAGAGGGAGATGGGACGATAGTCATTAAAAGAGGATGGATTGTCAGATTTTGGAATGAGGGAAATCAAGTTAGAGTTAAAGGCGTCATACATACGCCGTAATGTTCTGGATTATTCAACCACACATATAATTTCATGTCCCAATAATTCAAAAAATGATATATATAATTCAACATTCCAACCTTCTTGGCCTAGGCTCTTATCCTTTTTGAACCATTTAAGAACCGCTTATAATTCAGCCATGGAGATAGGAAAATTTAATTCCTCTGTTGTTTCATCCTCTGCAAACCTGGGGAAGAGTCCACCAATCTTGATAATTTAAGCCAAATAGGCTTCATGAGGTGCTATATATATATGACTGAAGTGGGTGATACCCAAAGAGGCCAGTTGATTAAAATATGGGACTGGTTTCCCATCCTCATTATCCAGAGACCAAATAGTGTTGATGGCCTTACGCCTCCTAACAAAACATTGATAAAAGTGGATATTGTCATCCCCTTCTAGTAACCATGTAGCTCGGCTCTTGAACCTCCAATTCGATTCATTGTCCTTAAGAAACCGAATTCTATTTGATTCTCATTTGATGACACGGTCCTTTGATGTAGTAGATGAGAAACCACCATTATTAGGATCCTCAAGCCGTGCAATCTCTTGCTCAATATACTTTAAATCATTTTCATCATGTATCTATTTTTCCTTTTTCCATTCAATTGATTTCCTTTTGATGTAAAGAAGCTTTCTGGCAAAGGAGGAAGTGACAGAATCATCGGTTGGAATTGGTGCATTCCTCCAAGAATTATTAACCATTTTAATATAATATTCATCTTGGAGCTAGGTCGAGTTGAATTTGAATGGGGAAAGAGGCTTTGGGGAAATACCAGATAGTTCAAGATAAATTAGGGAGTGATAAAAAAATACCCCCTGATCCAAAACATTAACTTTATAAATCCAATCTATTCAGTAATCCTTCCTTGATGAGAAAATGATCCAACCTCCTAACAAGCATTGATTCACCAATTCTCCTATTACGCCAGGTAGGTTGTAAATGAAGCATCAAAATGTAAATCAAGTGGAATTGATCTAAATAAGAGCCAAAGAGATCAGAGAGAGGATCTAGTTGAGCATGTGAGCCCCAGGATTCAAAAAGTCTCAAGGAAAAATTAAGATCATGCCCCAAAATTATTTTGACAGATTGCATAAAAGAATAATTCAGAAGAGAGTTCTATACTTCCTGTCTATTATGGCAGAGTCCATAGAAGTAAACCAATCTAAAATTGATCCCGATTTTTTCATAAAATAATTCTGCCACCAGTGTTCCTTCCCTGCCCCAAATGTTGATTAGTTTGAGGACTCTGGGATTGATACCAATAGAAATTTCACGTGATTGACCATGATCATCTAAAGCATGAAAAATCCATCCAGGTAAAAGGGCAGTCGAAGAAGGGATAATATGGTCAAAGGTTCCCCATGTCTCTTGAAGAAGTATCACGTCTACATTCTTAGTATCAAAGAGACACTTGATGGCTAGACGTTTGGCATGGATATCCAACCCATGACAATTAAAAGAGAGGAATTTCATTGGAAAACATGGGAGGGCATTTCTTGCTCTAAGAACCCCTTTAATGGAGAGTTTACAACCTTTTAAAATATTAATACCGACTTTATTGATGCCTTTTGAGATGTTAGAGTGTTTACCACGGTATGATTTGGGCAGAATATATGGAGGATTAGGGCCTAACCCACAGCCAGATTCCGAAATCTTAACGAGAGAGCGAAGATTATAGTTATGACTAGACAAAGAATCATAGGAAGACTCCCAAATAGCAGAGGATAAATGAGCAGGGTGCAGGATAAAGGGTTGGGGAGAAGAGAAAACATCCGGGGAAGGCACCACAGGGCAAGTAATTGAAAAAAGGTAACGTCTAGAAACATCTATATCTAATATGTGAGATAGAACATCATATGTCATAAAATAAACATTGGGAGAAGGAGGAAAATGAGAGGTACCAGAGCCTAGAGGAGGACCAAAAGCCACTGATCGAGATCTGGTAATCCTTGGAGAGGACAGAAAGGCAACAACATTTGCAGCTTCTAGGGTTTCTATATTTTTGATAAAAAAAACACATTTCACAAGAAAAAAACACATTTAAATTAAATAAATGACATTACCAAAAATATAAAAAGGAAGCATAATATTTAGATAAAAATACTTTTGAATTAATCACTAATCATATCTCGATATGAAATATACGTTATCCAATGTGAGAGGGCATTTCACACCAAAAATAATGCACAAGGATT
Organism: Pinus albicaulis; assembly: GCA_034641835.2. NCBI lineage: Eukaryota > Viridiplantae > Streptophyta > Pinopsida > Pinales > Pinaceae > Pinus > Pinus albicaulis. The sequence continues at coordinate 1,018,109,608 of CM076570.1, forward strand.
TGTTTTACCACAGGAGCGAGCATTTAAGAGAAAAAATTGCCAGTAATCTTGGTCCGTTTCTCGTATTTTCGTTTTCTGGTAAGTGGGTTTTGATCTCTCCCTCACTTCGCTCAATATGGCGTTATGGCATAGGATTTTTAGCATCGATATCGCATTTTATTAATTTGAAGAGCAGGGGGTGCGTGGATGCCTTCTTCTTCTGACGATTCAAAGATATAGTGACCCCATCATTATCAAAATCTACCCCCAGAGTAGTCTGAGGAGGAATGGCATGAGAGTGATGAGGATAGTTCTTGTACACATGACTGAGCTTATGGCACTGACGAAAACGGAAGGGTACCCCTTCATAATCGAATACTCATACCTGAGTTGTATTCCTCCATTGAATCTTCAGAGTCTCTTCCAGTCCTTCACGAGTATCAAGGTGTACCAATATGCGGGCATAAGCCATCTTCACTGTCTCAGCAAAGGATCAACCATGATCAAGATAGGAATAATGTTTCCAATACTTTTAAAAATTTCATCAGACCAAAGGTGCATAGGTAAACTAGGCAATCTAACCTAAATGGGGCCTACACCCAAATGTTCTCTGTCAGGATAAAAAAGGGGTTCCAATGCTCTAGAAGGACATGCTCCATTTCAATGTGCGAGAATTGTGAAACGACCCAATCTGCAAAGTCTTTTGATTGAAACTGAATGGAAAACCAACCTTTAGATAAAGTGAAAACAAAAGGGAGGGAATCCATGGTTTTTCCCCAAATTTCCAAGACCCATTGCCTCAACCTTGTTGCAATATAATTACACCCACGAACCCTGCTAAAAAAAACCTTGGCCACCATGCTGATAACATCGGCCATGCGGATACCCTCCCCAAGAATGAGTTGACCACCATTATTGTTAACCTGGACACACTTGGATTTTTCGCCTCCTTTCTTTAAATAACCTGAGGAAGTGGTGTGAGCCTCTGGTCCTGTAGATGAGGTAACCCTAGCAGTAGAATCAGAGGGGTTAGTAGGCAAAGTAGGGCCACTGCTAAAGCAACTGGATGGAGGACAAGAGGCAATAGGAGAAGACCGTGAAGGTGAAAATGGAGGGCCGACCGTTAAAAAGGTGGAAGGAAGTAAAACCCTAGTAGATTTCAGACCAGTATGGGTTTGCATTGGCACCCCAAAATCACAAGAGTGAGGGATAAAGACAGTGGAGGACTCTGATAATAGAGGTTGTAAGCATTTTTCAAGAAACTAGATAGTAGATGGAGATGGGGTCGGAAAATCATGAGGATCCGGAAGAAACTGTCAAGAAAAAGAGAAAAGGAAGGGGTTACCCTCGGAGGAAATCCCTGCCGCCAAATATGAGTCAAAATCTGGAGGAATAAAACCAGAAGTGGTATATTCCAATGAAACCCTAACAATTCATTCAAGAGAATGTGGGAGATAAGCCGGCATAGAAAACTACATACCTTCAGTGAGACATGGAGGGACTGTACAGATGGAAGCGAAGTCATAGGGTTCCTCACAATAGTCAATAAGCTCATCGTCCATCTCAGCTGCCATTGAAAGTGGAGCTAACCACAAAACACAAACTGACCATGCTAGGTACCAAATCTCGCGGAATATATGCTCGTGCCCCCAGAATAAAAACCGCCACACCGTTTTGAAGAGGAGGGAGGGAAAAGGTGGCGCAAAGAAGTAGCTTCAGGTAAGCTACGAGGTTAGCCAAGCTCAAGCGTTGGGTGTAGGTTCGATTCTCTAGGAGATTTCAGAGCCAACGTGCTGTAAAGATGTGTACTGGTCAACGAACTTGTTTGAGTATGTCTTGGGGATAGGCATTCCCCATTTACCTTCTTTATATTACACTATCAATTTTTTTTTTAATAATACTAAAAACCTATTTTCGCTCGGGTCTATGACTTTGAAAATCAATGATTTGGATTTTATGAGGTTTTCATAAAATTGTTTTCATTTGATAATAGTATACATAAAATTTATTAATGGTTTAATAAGGTTATTAAATTTATTTATGTAATTATAATTTGCAATTTCTATAAATTTTATATAAATCTAAGTAAAAATTGTATGATTGAATTCTAATAAAGACAATAAGAAAAAATACACTTCAAAATATAAATATACATAAAATATGATGTGTTTAAACATTCATAATATTAGTAGTAGAATATTCATATTTGGAAATCCATTGCAATGCAACGTGTAAAATGTGTCTCCATAATTTATAGTATTTGATGAGTTATAGTATCCATTTTTTTCTCTCTATACACACAAAATTGTATATAAGTAGTTATTGAAAGTCCATGCACACACTAGATGTAGGTTATGACAACCTCATTATGAAAACCTTCAAATATCTTGTAGATGGTGGAAAACACACAAAGACAATTATTATGGTGGCCTTTCAAGCATGTAACATGGTAATTTGGATTCATGGAAATGTGGATCAAAGTTACATAATTGTATTGAGGAAAGCAAGGTGCATTTTATGCTTAAGTACGATAGATATGGGTCATTTTGATGTTTTGATAGGATAAAAGGCAATGATTTTGTCGAATATAATATTTTAAAGAAACATTAAAATATTAAAAACTCAAATTCATGTTTATAAATCAAATTATTTAAGAAATAAAAATAGATATATCTTTAGAAAACACATACATATAGGTAAATCCATCTTAACTCAAGATCTTGTAAGTGTCACTAGATTTGCATTTCAAATTTTTTTTTTTTATCTCCCTAGATGCTTCATAGATCTATAGTTAAAATGCATCGATGTTAGCTAAACTTAGTGGATTAGCTTAAATTATTCAATATGCATTGTTTAAGGCAAAGTTCATTATTATATCTCTAATTTTAATCTAGATAAAGGTAAACTACGCTTAAGTCACACTAGATTACCAACTATTATAACTTCTTAGTGAGCCACCTTCCATAATGATATTTAAAGGAAGAAAATAACCCTTTAGATTTTTCTTGAAAAATAAAAACAGTATACAATTGCTATATTCTAGAATATGTATCACACCAAGTAGCCCAAACAAAAAACCAAACTTTATATATGATATAGATAATTATATTCACAACCTTCCACTATGATTAAGGTGGAGTTCATCATAAAAAAAATATTCTATTTTAAATGAAGATCGAAGTATAATTAAGTTCTATTAGATTATCAACCTCCATCATATTCTAAAATTTTTCTTTATTTTGCTTAAATATGATTAAGTCAGATTAGTCCTTACCTAGCTAGGGACTATAGCACTTGTTTAGTGGTCAAAGTGCTTTGACTCTCCATTATTTTGATTAATTTTTGCAATTTTAACTTAAGTTTAGAAAAAATGGTGAATATATCTATTACCTATAAATTCACAAAATAATTTTCTAATTTATGGAAATATTATTTCTAATTTTCCATCAGCTGAGTGAGCCTTAATGTGACATAATTCCCTTGGTGGAGGGAATTTTAATTTCGGTACTCGACAAATAATTTTAAAATAAAAAAAGGGTTAATTTTGTGAGTGGTCATTTTGTCGGTGAGTGCTCTAACACTAACAATGCTATGGTTATGCCTAATGATGCCAAAACTAACATAGTTCCAGATCCCTTACATAGGCGAGGGGAGTTGACACAAGAAGAAAAACCTTCTTTTACCACCAAAAGTTAGCACTACTTATGTTATGTGGTGCTAATGTGGTGTAAATGTTTATGTATCATATTAAAAAATGAAGTATATCACCATATTTGATGGACAAGTTAGTACCATTCTTACTATGGTGTTGTGCTGGACTAAATTTTACTTTCCATCTTATTTGAAGTGGAGTATGTCACCACATATTTAAAAGTGGTGTATGCTATTGGAAAGCTCAGCAGGGTAGCTAACTTTGTGTTTGCCATGTTGATGTTGCACAAGTGGATTTATCTATGTGAATTTCACCACAAACATTAAAAAAATTGGCAAATATTTATTTTATGAATATTTAAATTAGAACTAAACTAAAAAATAAATATATTTTATAGTACGTATTTGTTGTATTTGCTTGTCATGTTTACATGTCAAACTAAAATGTAAGTTTGCAACGTAAATACAACAAATTCAAATTGATTTTTTCCTAAATATTTTATTTCAATTATTTACTTTTTATATTATTCTCATGAGAAATAAATACACAAAACCATAATACATAATTAATATTTTATGAACAAAGCCAATTGAGATAATATTTTTTATTCTATTTTCTATTTCAAATTAAAAATAAGGGTGAATCCATGGAGGTGGGTTACTCTTTTTTGGAAGAAATTGTGTTCCTAAAGGTTGAATGCAGTTTTGTGATGGTATTTTAAGCCATCCACTTTAAGCTTTTAAAAGGTCCATCTAGGGCTAAATAAAACCCTCAATTAAATTACATAGCTCCATCATGATTTGAGCTCGTATGGAGACACAGTTTGATAGAGCTACAACATGTACATATGCCATTAAATTTTTCTTGAACTTAATGATAATGTTTATGGGCTCATAGCATTGAGAAGCCAATAGTATTGCCCATGGTATAGTATGGTTTGTATTTTTATATTATACTTAGTATATTTTTTATTATTTCACATATATATGTATGTATGTATTTTTAGAGTTTTTTATTGTTATTAATTGTATACATTTTATAGTTTTGATAATACATTTGTATCTTATTTATTGTATAATATATACGCTTACATATTATATATAGTTAAGAGAGTGGCATTTTAAGAGAGAAATTGGGAGGAGAGAGACGGGTAGGAAGAGAGAGAGGAATGGTAAAAGAGAGTGAGGGAGAGTTTGTAATAGGGAGGAGGAATGAGGAAGGAGTGTGATGGAACAGATGGGGATGGATTTGAGAGAAGGGTAACAGAGTGATGGAGAGATGGAGACAGGAGAAAATAAAAGGGGAATGTAGGGAGAGAGATAGGGAAGGGGATGGCTAGAAGAATATAGACATGTGTAGAGAGAGAGAGTTGGGAAAATAAAAGGATCTTCCTAATAAGAATACACCCAAATACTACACATCCCAACAAGGTGCAATACATATTGATCTAGTGCATTCTCATTGAATAAGGAACACCTTTTGGCATCACATGAGTTTCAAGACAGAGGGCTAGGTCAAGTTAGGCAGAGTAGTTTTGTTTCTAAACAAAATAACTAACTATTTAGTGTTAGCTAGTTGTATTAGCCCCCACCATACAGGTTTTTTTCACCTGGTTAATTCCACAAGGAAGACACCTAGCTTGGACAGAGGTGACACATGTATACCTAAGTGATGAGGAATGGTTTATGTGTTATGAAACACGTTCATGCCGCATTAAAATTCAAATTTTCATTTATATCTCCCGTAAAAAGATATTCTTTAAAATCACTTGAGTGATTTAAAGAAATACAAAACATGTGCATGATTTAAAGAAATATAAACACACTCACAATTTGTGAATAAGAAATATACCCCCATCTACCACTAAGTCCTCACAATCAAATGACCCTTGGGTCACCTTCCCCCAATCCCCTCCACTTATAGATTCCCTCTATCACTAATTTACTTTCTCATGAAATGGGGCAAGGACACCTTTCAGCTTTGATACCATGTTGCCACATTTACCCTGTCTCCCCATGCCTGCATATATTTGAAGAGCCACAGCAATTTTCTTAAGCGTCACCGAGATTTATTCCATTCTCTCTATACACCATATCGTCATCCTTCCATATTACTAGGTTATCATTTCACACTTTTGCAGACCTTCATTTATCCATCATTCCTTTCACCAAAATATATTATGTATAGGGGTATCTCCCAAACCACCATAGCACTGCAATGGTAGTGGGAGATATTGGGACCAATGACCATGGCCTTGATAGAGCCAGAAATACCTCCCCACAATACCAATTTTATCATCAATTTCTATTCCTTTTATTAGCCCAAAAGTACCCAGCCTATAGCGTGAAATCATGACTCGAAGGACTAGCACTCAACATATTGGTTTCCATCATCAACAGCCTCTCGAGCCTCCTAGAAAATGGGGGAAAGAGACCCCTTAATGACCCTTCCTTAATGGGAACTTTCCAATAGTTGTCGGCTTATTAAATAAACCATATTCTTCCCTCCATATGACTCCTTATTGGCATGACATTACATTAATTTCATCGCATCAAAATCGTCCATTGTTTTCTATGGTTGGCTTGAAAACACCTACGAGAAAAGATTCTCGAGGGGGATACGATTATATTCTCTTCCACATGATTGAATTTTTTTACCAGACATCATGTTGATGTCACTAGCTATTGAATCTTTTAATTTACCTTTTCATCATGGTTGATGTCACCATCTCATCAAGTTCAACTATCAGCACTTTTCGATGGATGGAGGCAAAATATTCCTTAAAGGGAAGTTTTATGGAACTTTTCGATGCCTTTCTCTAATTTAACCCCCAACAAAAAGAATTTTAACTACACAAGGTATAAAAATCAAGGCCTCCTAACACTTAAATGATTTTTTTACTTCTTGGCAAACTCCTTTTCCACATGGTCACCATCTTATTTTCCATATGGCACTACCATGTCATTGCATGAACCCCATTTTGGGTCCATGTGTTGTTTTCTACTATTGCATGCATCCTCTACTAACATCACCAATGAACATCATCCTTCCCATAAAATGGTATCATCCTTATCCATCACCATTTCTCATTGGTGTTTTCCATAAGCTAGGGTAATGATTCTCCGAATGGATTACTCAATGAGTAAACTCCACAATTTTGGAGGCAAAACTTCAAAATCATGGCTAAAACCCTTTTTCATTCTTCATTAGCTTCAAGACTCAAAAATGTTTTTGCACTTGATTGATTTATTTCCATGTTTTCAATTAAACTCATGTGCCACACAACTACTCCCTACTCCACCATGTTGCACTCCATGTCACATCCTAGTACTAACATCATTTACCACATATAAACCATATAGCACTACCACGCGTCTCCATTCCTTGAATTTCCTCAATGCATTATCTCTAAAATTAAATGTTCCCATCAAGAAATCTCACTAAAATAACAAATACCAAATACCAATTATCACCCAAATATCACATTGAAGGAATGGTAAGATAATACATACACTTTCTCCACATCCTCAAGAATATTATCCTTAAAGAAGGGTCAATTTTACCCTTCCACGTGATCCACCCTATCGATCGTACTACTATGGAGGGAAGTTGGTCATCCTTCCTCCACATGAATCATGCATCTTCAAAGTTCGTACTTTCCAGAAGGGTTGGTTGACCATTCTTCATTTTCATCATTGAGAGTATTATCCCAGAGGTCCATGTATTACACTATTTTTTATGTGATCCACCTCCACAATAATAATATCCAAAGAGAAAGGTTTGGTAGACCTTCTCGACATATATCATCACATAAAGACCATTTTGGACGAGGGATCAACTAACCCTTATACCTTTTCTATCTCCTTAAGAAAGTTATCTTTGAAGATGGGTTGGCCAAATTTTCCATGTTATCCACCTCATCGATCGTACTATATTAGGTGAAGGGTTAATCGACCCTTCATTTACATCAATCATAAGAAAATCCAATATTTGAGCAATGGTTGGATAACCTTCTCTTCACCTATGTCCTTGAGATTACTATCCTATAAGAGAGGAGGACCAATGCTAACCTAGAATATTTCTAATATTATAATATTTGAGGTCATTAACATGGGGAGTAAGTGTATATACCCAACCCTTCTAAGTCAAGGTCATTAGTTTTCCCTTCCACTTGCTTTTCCTCCCCCGAGATTATTGTCTTAGAGGAAGGGTCGATCAACCTCCCCTTTGAAATATTTCTCAAGGATTATAATATTTTATGTCATTATCATGGTGGAAGTTGTTGACCTTTATAAGTGATCCATATCCTTATTCATACTATCATAAAGGAATTTTTGGTTGATTCTTCCTCTAGATTATGAAAGAGGAAAATACCATATTTTTGGGTTAAGCAGCTGTCTCTTCTTTCTTATTTTTTTTTTCAATAAAATACATCTTGGTGGAAGTGGGTAAAAATAACCCTTCCATGTTTCAACAGAAATATCTTTTGCGTAAATAATATACCTAGAGGAAGTTCTAATCAACCCTTCCTACACATGAATCATTGCCAAAATATCATAGTTAATGGCTTGATCATCACTTCAATTGATTTGCTTCCTTGAGGGTATTGTTATAGTATAATATGTTACTCAACTAATTGGAATATTTTCATGGTTATACCGTTTGAGGTTACTATTAGGATAAGTGGGTCAACTAACTTTTCAAGTGATCTAATATCCTTATTCATACTATCATGAAGAAAGTGGTTGATGCTTCTTCTATATGACATGTGAGGTGAATAAAATATTTGAGGAAGGGTCAATTAACCAATCCTCTTTCTCATATTCATTAATAAAATACTATCTTAGTGGAAGTGTGAGTCATCCTTCCAAGTGATAAATACACACCCTTGATCACACTACCTTGGGGGAATGGTCAATGAATCTTTTATTTACACTTCAGTAACATCCAAAATACCATATTTGAGCAAAGGGTAGATAATCCTTCCACTTGATATACCTCCTTGAGAGTACTGCTCTTGAAGAATGGTCAAGTTGAACCTTCCTCAAATCTACTTATGTAAATTTGAAAACCTTTATTCTATGGTAGTAATGATGTCGATATGGTATCACTCCACATAAATGTAAAGGCAAAGAAATTTAGTAGAATAGGAATACAATGGGGCTAGGTTTATGTTTAATCTTTAGGTGAAATGGATTTTATTTTAGGAATGTATATAGATTTCCTTCAACGAAACTAATTTTTCAAGGGTAAGTTGCATGAAGAGAAAATATTTCAATGTTTCTTAAACCACCAAACCAATCATTCTTATTTCCAACAAAGAAACAAAAAAATATGTTGACACATTGTTTAACTAAAGATTATTAAAGAATGAGTATTTAACAAGATGCTTGAGAAAATTGAAATAAGAGGAAATCAATACACTCATCAAGAGATTTTTGGAAAACTAATTTTTCAATCATCATTAGATTTAAATTTTTATGTAATTCACAACTATAATTTCTATGATGTAATGCCAAGGAAAATTTCTATAGACAAACTACTCTTAAATCTTGGGGACTTCTTCATGATGATAGAATGTAGCTCCCAATGCCTTGATTCCACTAAAAATAATTCTTACGACTTAAAATATTGTGAATTTACACTACTCTAATTATCATTTGTAAATATTAGGGAAGGAAATAAATCCTTCTCGTATCTTTAAACATAGGAAATATAGAGTTTTATAGTGCTATGATAATTTTTTAAAGTATTCCATATCTCAAGATATCTTTCTTAGAGTTTGTATCCTTTTACTTCATCCAATTCCACCACACAAATATCACTAGTAAAAAATGATGAAATTAATGACTAGGAGACCACAAATGTTAGTCACCGCAATTATTTCAAGTGAATTACTATTACTAAATTTGACAATTTTTAAGTATTTAATCCAAAAAATGACTAATTTATTCCTCAAATAAAACATACAATTAGATAATAAGTGACTAAACTAAAAGCACCCAATTTAGTCTAGGGATAAAATATATGACTAGATAATAAGTGACTAAAGTAAAGGGACTAACTTAAACGACTAATTTAGTCTAGGATTAAAATATACATTAGATAATATGACAAAATTAATAATGATTAATGTAATTAATAATATAATCCAAGAATAAAAACATAGCCAAATAACAAGTACAACAAGTATATGAATTAGTAATTTATGTTAGTAAATTTTAATTGCAATACTCCATATATGGAAATTTTCAATTTTGGTACCGATGTTACATTTCACTATAGGTGTCTCGAATCCATTTGCGTGTTAAATTTTTAGAGACAAAGGGGTCTCCGAATTTACAATGTTAAAATTATGAATACCCTTTCGTCTCTAACGAATAATATAGATGGATTCATCTACAATTAACATAACTAGATGTATCATCTATCAACTTTACACCAATGCCTTTGTTATAATTTTAGTAAAAGTAATATTACCTACACAAATTAATATTTATATTTATGTATTAACATTTCGCTACAAATTTTAATTTTTAAACTTCATTGATTTAGTGTTAAAAAGTGTGAGTTGTTTTAAATCTAAGGTTAAATCTTCATATTTAAATTTAATAACTAGATAAATATAACATTTATTATGTTAAACATGTGAGTTCATTTAAATTCAGTATTAAAATCACTTATATTTACATTTGAAAAATATTAAATAGATAAACCCACAATATATATTTACAGACCTATTTAGCAAATAGGTATGAATACTTGTTAATTTAAGTATGAAAAAATTAATTAATTTTTTAATGATGTATGAACCTTGCTTTTAGGCCATCGTTATATTCATGTAGGAAAAAAGGAGTACACATAGCTGGGGCCACAAAGCAGTGATCTCACCGACTTGGTTTATCGACAAAAATTTGGTACCGTAGATGCAAAAAAATGCAAAAGAGGGACTAGAGACATTGTCCATAAATGTCAGCGCAGGCACCAAAACACATACAAAACATAAAGAACACCAAATAGCATACTAGTCGCTCAACGTGATGGATCTAGGGATATCCGGGTTGTTCCTAGATGCGGTGGAGGATAGAAGCCACACCGACCGTCCCCTTCAAAGTGTGCCAACCAAGTCTCCAACTATTCTAAATTTCAGTGAGTTGATTTTGGCTTCGACAAAAACAATCAGCGCCGCCCTCCCGTACTTGAATCGTAAATAGTGCATTCCACTCCAATGTTTCCATCTTCTCTTCGCATGCCTCATGACATAATCTTTCGTTCGTGTCCACTCTTTCCATTAGGCTGTCGATAAGTGCATGACCTCCGGTTTTTGTGGCAACAATGTTGACAACCCGCCCTCATTTACCTCAAATTAATCAAACCCATGATTCCCCTTGCCACCACGACCTCTCCACCTCGACGACTCGATTTTAAGCCTCACACCCCACCTCTCGTTATCCCCCCACTTACCTCCTCCACCATCCCCATGTGCACCCACACTAAAGAGTCGTGCACGCTCGCATTATTTCCACCCCGGCGTGAGCCACCATTATTATTTCCGAGTTTTCTACCCCCACAGGGACATGGATGACAGGGAGGGAGAACACCCACACCACACTTGGGCTTCAATTCGCCAAGGTCGAGGAACCCCGCTCGTGTGTAGAGTCAAGAGACCTCACCCCCACTATAGAAAAAACACCACAAGCGATATCCAAATGTCATCTCCCACCACCACAAGGAAGCACAAGAGACACCTCCCACTACCGTATAAATACTTCACCAATTAAAACCAAATACCATTACCCACCAAACCAACACATGAACTTTAACAACAAACGATGACAAAGTAGCCAATGCCTAAGCACACTCCCAAGCAAGGTTGACTAGCCCTCAAAATTCTCCACATAGAGACCACACACCAATCCACCAAACACCATCACACCCACGTTGGAGGGCACGGGAACTTGGAAAGAACCAGCTCTTCGCCACCACCCTCGAGGTTTCCGGACCCAAATTCAGCTTCTCTTCTTATCACAAAACCAAAGCCAACAAAAGCCAAGAAAATGGAAACAAGTGATCTCACTTCCTTCAACTTCATCTCGTCCGTATGTAGTCAATGGCTAAGAACCGAGCATCAGATCGACTGGACACAACGCACCAAAGAAATTTTCACGACAAGCACACATGTGCCACTCCCTCCGTAAACCCTTCCCCCGCGACATTTACGCTTCCTTCGCAGGCCACCATCAGACTAACACCAAACCGTATTTAGGGAGTTCAATGTTAAATTACCTCCCTTGCCTTATCCTTTCACCACCTCTCGAACTCCAATGCATAATGATTTTTCACACGAATTGCCAACATGAAGCCAAGAATCGCCAACCCATAAACCATTAACCTCTATCCCTAACCCTAAAAATCCTTAACCGTTAAACTTCTACCCTAAGCCCCTAATCCCTAATCCATTAACCACTAACTCGTTATTCACTCTAACCCCCAATCGCGGCCAAATCCCCTAACCCACAAGCCCCCCAATCCCTAATTCCTTAACCACTAACTCATTATTCTAACCCCTAACCCTCAATCCCCAACCCCTTAATTACCAACTCATTATTCCCCCAACTCAACTTGATCCCTTAACTCTAACTCATTATTCCCCAACCCCTAAATGCGCCTAAATCCCCCAACCCCCAACCTCGAATCCTTACAACTCCTTAACCACCAAATCATTATTCCCGTAATCCCTAACCTAAGCCCTAAGCCCCTAATCCACAATCCCCCAACCACCAACTCATTATTCCCCACTTTATACCAAAGGAGTTAAAAAAAAATCACAGATTATCCATTCCAAATGAGACCAAAGTCTAGTTTGGACCTGGCTTATCAGCACACCCTCTTTGTTGGCAAGATTAAACAAATAATCTTTGACATAAAAAATGTATCAAAGCTTTCATTAAAAAGAGTGAACCACACCCTCTTCTGTGCTATTCTTATCAATCGCTACCTCTTTCTTGCTCTCACATGAATGTAGTCTTACTTGACCAAAAGGCAAGCAGTTTCACATTATCAATTGTTTGTTTGGGACAATTTTGGTTGTTTTACCATCACATTCTTCAAGCTTATCCTTTAAATCATCCTAGTATTTTGTACTCTTCCAACTTTGTAGTGCTTTCTCATTCCTCTCGCCTCATATGTTTCCTTGGTCTGTTAAGGGACAAGTTCAACAACATTAGGATGTTTTCGTAACAAACAAGGGTATTTCATGACACAATTAGGTGGAGCAAGAGTATAATCGCTAACTTTCTCATGAATGTGGGACTTAACTTAAGCTTTCTTCTCACATAAACATGAGGCAGTTGTGGTTATTGAGACTTCATTAGATGTCCATTCTTTCAGAAATTAAATTGTGTGACAACACCGTGGTGAGTTTAAAACTCCGGAGATTAAACATACATTTGGTTTAATTGCAATATAAATTTTCATCGATAATGTAAATAAATGGCTGGGAATAAATATTAGAAATTAATAAATAGAGAAGACATGGCAACAACAACAATACCCACAAAATTGTTACATTGAGACACAAAGAATAAATAACTATTGTGCACCAAAAAAGACCAATGAAACTATCATCTTAACCCCTTAACCCATTGAACACTAATTCCCAACCCCTAACCCATTTAACCCATAAACTCCTAAACTCTAAGCCTTAACTCCTAACCCTTAAATCCTTAACCTCAACCCATTTAACTTTGGAACTGCTAAACCCCTAAACTATAAACCTCTAAACCTTAAACCGTCACCCCTTAAACTCCTAATTTCTATACCCCTAACCCATTTAACCCCTAAACCCCTAAAACCCTAACCCATTTAACCCCTAAACTTAACCCTATTAACCCCTATCCTAACCCGTAAAACTTTAATTTCTAAACTCACTAACCCCTAAACCTCTAAACCCTTAACCCATTTAACCCCTAAACCTAAACCTCTAACCCTTAACCCCAACCCATTAAACCCCTAATGCAGCAGCATGCCAAGCCAAACCGCATTGCCTTTTTACTCACAATGATGTTATTCATCGACAAAATTTATTCAATTTTTTTTTTTTTTTGCCATGGCGTAGTAGGGATTAAATTTTAAATAGAGATGGCTCTTTAGGTGCTAATATGTTTTGGTTGATCATACCGCGCTTGTCATGTGGCCGATTTAGAGAGAAACTACTACAAGTAATGAGATGGTCCCTAAAATACGAAGGACACATGAATGCAATCATGGTCACAAAGGAGAATGAAGGAAACCTTTAAAAACACGCAATAAGAAAACACGTGAATTGAAATGTTAATTGAGGAGGCCATTGATAAAAATGTGGTTGTAGACATTCGATGAAAGACGCAGAAAAATGCTGCTATGAATGAGGCATCCTTGTTAGTATTTTGGGAAAGAATAAGCTTAAGAAGCTCGGGAACAACTTGGAGTCATGTTCAATGAGTGACCAACTTAGGGGTGTCAGAGTGGCTATTAATCATATTTTATGGTGGATGATATTCACCATACATAACATTTGTCGTTTAGGTCATTTGTTTGGTGGTCAATGTTGGTGAATTAACATATTATATCATGGTACCACATATTTCTTTTAAAGGAAAAAATCTATTGAACATGAAATAAGTTGCATCTCGTGTAAATGTTTAATGTCGTGATGTTGTGAAATGGTTTGCACATTATATGTATCATATATTTGTAATCACTTCTTTCAAGTTTAGTTTAAGAAATAAAGGAAAAGGTGCAGGGCTCACCATAAGAAGGACTTGCACTAACCTCTCTCATATTATTCAACCATTAGCCCATAAATCAAACAAATACCCTAATTTCTAGTATGGAAACCTTTGATGAATATGATAATAATCCCTCAACTGGCTAGTTCTAACTCAACTATTGAATGATGTCTGCCATGGTTGAGAGTGTAAATGGCTTTAATGGAACCATGGATATGTATTAAATCCAATTTTGCATTGAAATGATACAAATACCCAAATTAACACGCAGGTATAGAAATTTCAACCTTACAACTCTCTCCTCCAATATTAAATACTTCACTAATTAGTCAAGGGTTAATCTACTTAATTGTATATTAAATATTAAAAGCACTCATATTAACACAAGAAAGTAATAATAGTATTTAATATAAAGTTATAATATCGGCATTTGCTAAATGAAGGTGAGATCTCCCTCGTTCGTGGGACAATGATGTACTTTGAGTAATGATTTAACTATTTAATCCATGGAGGTATACATACCTTAATTTCCCTTGGATTCAAACTCGTGACATTTAAAGGGGAAACACTTTAACACAATTATAACAAAGTAAATACAAACTTAATTTGTATATATATCAAAGCTAGTTTAAGAGTTGCATGACATGCTTAATTTTGCAATGCAAATCAACAGAACTCGTGAAGGGTTGATCACAATAGGCGCGTATGGCCGATTTTGATTATCATAGGTACAAGGCTTGGTTTTCCCAATCCACAAATCGAACACATTGTTATTGTTAAAGGTATGTCATGTTGGTTTACTTGTTCAACATCATGCACATTTGATTGTAAGCCCACAAAGGCATTTTAGTTCATTGAAAAAAACCAATATTTTGTCAAGATGGTCAACTTAGATTGGTGATATGTTAGGTTGGTTATTAACATCTATTTTTTTATTAACACTATCTTGGAGAAAACAAATAACTTACAAATACAATCGCTTTTCTTTTTTGAAAAACATCAAAACATTTATAACTTTTAATAACTTAAAAAAATATATATTATTATATTATTATATTCAAATAATATGTTTTTCACATTGGCATTTTTCTATTTGGACTCATTTTCCCGCCAAGGAGGATTGCCATGAAAATTCCCACAAAACACATTGATTCGGTAATCGAACCGTCGTCGACCCAGACACCGCATCATCAACATCTTGGCACAAGTGCAAGGGAGGCCGCGGGAACGAAGTTTCGGTGTACCCATCAAATGCACCGTAAGGGAATCTCACCAATTTCAATACCTACAGTACTCTCTTTCTTGTGCCCCGCGGTGATGCTGGGGTTATTAATTAACGTAAGCGTCACACCCAACATGGGTTTCCCGTTGCGTCACCAAATTGGCGGGTTAATATTCTACATTTGTCTCCAATTCTATTGTCATTCATTAACCTATGGTCATCCATGCTAGGATAGCTTTGATTAGCGCCCTCCGGTTTTCTTAGGTTTACATGGTCGTTGGTTTGCGATAATTACAAAATCCCAATTGATATTCATGGAAATTGCTGCTATTTTTATTTTTGTTGCAGACCGGGGCTTTAGGTTAAATATATTCTAATGCATGGCACTGTTAGAGTTTGGAATAAGGGGAAAATTTAATTAAGGTTTCTTGATAAATTATATTCTCAAAGAATGTTTCTCAAGACGTTTTGAATGTCGATGTTTGCATTTTTTATTTTAATGATTTCCCTCGCTAATGGGATTATATGTGGAAACCCCGTTACTTTTATTTTGTTGGAGATTAATTATATTCTTGCCACAACTGTTAGAGTTTATGATGAAGGGAAATTTACTAGAGCTTTGATTAAATTATGCACTTTCTAAGAGATTTTCTCAATATTTCTGGAATGTCTTATGTTTGGGATTTTTTGTTTTAAAGATGGTGGTAATGGGTTTTGAAATTCTGTCCCACAAATGAAATCTTTATAGCGATGTTTTAAAAATTTGTTTGACAGAACTTGTTTACATGACAAGCAGTATTGGTTTTAAGGTTGATTGATGGTTTTTTTTAATTATAAAAATATTTAGTCCTAATCATTATTGTTATTATCTCAAATCACAAACCGTAGAGTGGAAACTATTCAACCACTAACAACTTCTTGGTTGTTGAATTTACAACCGCCTTCCTCATCCCCGAGCTCACCAAATCGATCCCACTTAAAAACACAAGTCCGTAGTCATGAAATACCTTTTCAGTCAAAAGGAAACTCGTAACATGAGTGAGAAGAAGTTGGTCTCGCACCAATCGTCTTCCCAACTGTGGTGTGTATCTTTTGCTTACGGGGGAGATTTACTAAATATTTAAATTCTGATCCCCAATCACCCACCCTGAGAGGATGAGCATGCTCACTTCTTTCCGATAGATAAAGAGACCGTACCATCTTAAAATATCATGATCACCACTCACTGTGCTGTCGTTCTCAGCAAAAGAATAAGATTGAAGAATTAGGACTGTTCAATACACATCAAAATCAAATTATAGGCCAAAGTGAATCATTTTCCGCACAGAACAAGGTTGGCAGTGAAAGTTCGCATCGTCGACAATTCGGGATAAAAGAATACAGCTTTTGTTAGTCAAAGTCAGATCCGAAATATTTGACCATGCTATAAATAGGATATATTAGATGGAACAAAATTAGAATGCATTATGTAACTAAATATCTTCAGTGGATGGATTGTTTCTACCAAATATCCTTCCTCTTTTGTCAAGCCTTTTCATAGAAGTAGACACTACGACATTATCCACAACAATTTAATGGTTCATGATGAAGATGAAGCCATAAATAGGGTTATAGTAAATAATAAGAACCCGAAGCTATGAAGTCGCTAAAAAAAAAAAAAAAGTTTTACCATTTACACCTTTTGGAGTTGAAGGAAGAAGATCACTAGGAGGCTGAAGTTTCAGCCCACAACGTGCAATTTCCTCGACAAATTTCCAAGACTACTCCAAAGTTTTTTTTTTTTAATGAGGCTATCCAAATGATGCTTCTATAATATTCAACAAGGATGTTCTAAAGGAAGTGCTTCAATAAACTTCAATAACACCGCTCTCCAAAGAATTCTCTCGTGGTCAAATCCAAATGTTGCTTTTAAAATGTTTAGTAACTCTTATAGATGATGAATTTGGGAGGCCCAAAATAGTCTCTAAGTGATACTCCAAAAATAATTGTCTCAAGATTTGCTAACACAAAGTTCCTAAGTCCAATTTTTGATGTCACATAATCTGAATTTAGAATAAGTACTACCAAAATTAAGATGCCTCAAAACTTCTTAATGTCAAGACTTTCCTTAGCACTTTGAGTTGAAGGACACCCAGTGCGAGAAAACTTTGACCCGGGGAGAGGCTTGAAGACGTAAGAGACTTAAATAGATAGATCCAAGAGGAAATTTTATATTAGATGCAAAAGCACATGAGTTGGAAAAGGACTAGCCAAACGCCAAGACTCTTTTTTCACCAACATGAGGCACGAATTATACAAGAGCATCTTGCAACTCTTGCAATTATGAAGCACATTCATTTAGCTAGTAATTGGTAAGAGGAGAGGTTCACCGAAATTATCGCTAGTTACCAAGGTTTGACAACAAAGGAGGAGGCATTGAAGAAGCAGCAAGAAATCGTCCAAGAGACCAAGTACTGAGCAAGCCCTTTCAATGCCACCGCAAAAGCTACCATCATGACAAAACCAAGCATGATAAACTCACCTTCCAAGATCCTATCTCAATATCCTTAGAGATTTCCAAAGCACAATAAAGACACTAGTTCCAAGTCATTGGGTCAAATGGTCTACGATGACTGTATGGTTACAACAAGAAATTCTGGTGTCTATGTCTTTGCTGCAAATCAATAGAGGCTCAAGCATGAAGTTCAGGGATTTAGTTGATAAAAAGAAATCACCCGTGCATTTTAAAAACATTCATCACCTCTCCAATGGTTTTAGACTAATTTTATTTAAGCATAAAATTCTACTATTTTAAGGACTTCTTATCGAGATGTCAGTCCCTCATGACCATCAAGTGACATATTTATACTTTAGTGATCCCATTTATCATTATCACTTTCTGATTATCCTTGGAAACCATAAATTAGTGATCCTATTTATCTTTTTCCCACAAGTACCGTACTTATAAGTTAAGTGGTTTATTTATCATTTTCCACCATCCTTGGACACTATTTTCTAACACCATTGAGTAAAAATTTCTAATCGCTTCTTTGGACTCTAGAAGTGTTCCGTCATACTATTGCACAATTATTCTCATGAAAAAACAAAAGAATTATTGCAAACTTGAAGAGCTCAGACAAAGACTACTTGGACACTTGAAACCAATGTCTCATTTTTTCAATATTTAGAACTATTTCATAGTTTCTCTACAAAAATATGTTTTATATAAAACATGAGTATTTGAAGACATTATTATTTTTACAATGCTCAAATTTTATTTCCCGTACCTCTTTTTTTTACCGTATTTATTTTCAAGGTAACATGTCCATCAAGTTCTCCTATGGTAGTTCCAAGCAAATTTCATCATAAATCATACCGTGATAGTCGGTGAGTTTCCATGTCTATTAGTCATTACTAAATTGTCACATGACAACCATTCATTAAAGATTATGAAGATAAAATGAATAGTACAACTTTGACAAGAATATTCAACTTGTAATAGATACATACCTACAACTAACGTAAATCAGCACAGGAGACAAGGATTGTCTAATACACATCAAAATCAATTTCATATGCCAAAGTGAATCATTTTTTCCGTACAGAACAAAGTTGTAGGAAAGTTCGCATTGCCAAAAATTTGGTTAAAAGAATGTAGTTGTTAAGAACAAAGTTGCATCCGGTATATTTTGACGGTGGTATAAATAGGAGATATTAGATGGAACAAAATTAGAATACATTATGTAACGTATTCGTGCGTATGGATTTTTTCTCGCTAAATATCCTTCATCTTTTGTCAAGCCTTTTCTGCTGCATAGACTTACGACATTATCCAAGGGGGCCCACCAAATGGTACATGATGAAGATAAAGAAGCCACAAACGTAGCTATAGTAAAATAATAAGAGCCTGCTTCCGAAGCCACCTAAAGAGAGTGTTACCATTTACACCTTTTGGAGCCGAATCAAAGAAAATCGCTAGGAGGCCGGTTTCAAGCTACAACGTGCGCTTCTCGAATAATTTTCCACAGAACTCCCACCGCTCCACTTTCACTTCTAGCAACTTCACTCGAAAGAAATTAGAATTTTCACCAAATGCATATTTCAATCCTCTAAGAACACAATGAAGAAACCAAGTCGCACCGCCAACATTTACATCACGAACAAGAACTGTGACTGGCGACTACGTAAACCAAAAATCCACTAGATTGTGTGGACGATAGGAAAGAAGCCAGGGACAACAATAGTACAATAGTAAAAAAATCCAAGTTGCGAGTTTCTTTCACCTACAAAAGGTGTTACCTAAGCCACCCTATTAGAGATGAAGAGAATAAGATTTAAAGTGTAATGTTGTAATGTTTCAAATAACAAATTTTCGTCGCCTTCCTTCACTAACATCCATTGGAATCCCACAAACTCCACTTCATGTTCAACAATTTTCATTGCTTTAGCTACTATCTCCGTTTATAGCGCTCCCAATCCTTAGCATAAGGCTCATTGGCACATCCACGATGACTACCTTGCATGCTTGTAAGAGAGACGTTTAGATTTTCACCAAAATCATATTTCAATCTTAAGGAAACACATTGAAGCAACCCACCGCACTTGCTAAGTAAAGATTCACACGAGAAAAATAAGCAAGATCAAGGAAAAAATGAGCTCAAAATCCACCGCATTTTGTGGGTGATCATAATGAATGTTTCTCTTTTCGACAGAAAGACCGTCGTCGATCTCGAAAATCCATCCGCATTGTCTAGAGACATTACCGTGTAAGAATTCATCCGTAAGTGACCGTATAAGTACACCGAACACAGGGCTTTTCTCCGAGGAACCGTATCATCACCTCGATCTTGAGCTATCCCTTACCTATGCAATGAGCATAAAAAATTATCGAAGAACTCATATTGCCATCAATAAAAAAGTGACAAAGGAAGCAATTTAAATGCATCATATGGTTCCGACACAACTTTCCTACTAAAGTCACATAGTTCACCAATTTCCTAAGAGTTTAGTTCATCTTGGCTATTTTTTTCTTTTCTCGTGGCATGTGTTGGTGTTGTTGTTGTCGCACCAAAGGTGTATAGGTTATGCACCCCCCCACACTCGTACCTTGCATATGAAGTTGAATTGGAATTTATTTTTTCCTCCTAAATTAGGAAAAAACTTACTTCATACTCATGGCCCCTGCTAAAAAAGTCACAAGACAGTTCATCAATTTCCGAAAGTTTAGTTCATCTTGGCTATTTGTTTGCTTTCATGGTAGTGGTTGTTGTTGTTGTTGCGCTAGCGTGTACAGTTACAATTATCCACACTTATACCTTTCATACGAAGTTGAATTGGGAAGTTTATTCTTGTCCTCCTAAATCAGAAAACTTACTTCACACATGGCCCCAACACAAAAAATCAAAGCTGGATCACAAGAACAAGTAATCAATCAATTCTCCATCTCTGCTTTCAAATTCAAGCGCAAATGTATAGCAATCCGTAAAATGACCATAGAATTCAAAGATACTTCACAATGCCGTGTAAAACATTTTTGAAGAGAAGCAAGAGGGACCCAACCACCTCCACAACCACCTGTCATTCCTAAGTTGAACATAAATAGACCTCTTCATCCTCATCTATTGGAAAACCAGCTTCCCGTAGTCTTAGAAAACTCAACCAAAGTCATTCCCGCTTTATGTGCCACCAAACATTGCATTTCCAACGGCAGTTTTTTATGTTAGTTATTTCTATTTATTATAGTGTCTTCTTCGGGTTAATGGTGCCGCTGAGAAATTCCGTAAGAAACGTGCCTACTTCATTGGCATCGACGGGAGATTGCCCAAATATCTACACTGAATGATCCGAAGTTCCCTGGACCCCTAAATATGGATTAGGATGAGTTTCCGCAGTACTTAACTGGGTATCAACATATCTCATGATAACTTGGTTGGAAATTTTGGATAGATCACTGAGACTCCTTTTTCAGAGCACCACCCTTAGGTGGTATAGCGTTCGTTCGCAACCATACTTGATCATTAGCAAAGAAGCACATATCAACCCTAAAACTTATTGCGATAAATGACACGAAACCAATAGGACTTATAATACAACAAAAATACCGTAGGGCAATAGAGAACTCGGGCACTATGGTCGGCCCTCTACCGTACTCTTATACAATGGATCCATTTTGTGTATTCGTATTTCACTAGCCCCACTACTAGGTGCTCCACCATACCCCATCATGTTCAACTAATGCTCTAAAACTTATCAAAAATAAAATATGGCGTGGACCTGGTCATGCGTCCATGCAAAGGATGTTGCCACTCGGGTTCCTATTGCTACGTTAATATATGGTGATGAATCCTTTGAAACCAACTTCATCGCACTATTAGGGAGTAAATTATTTACTATAAAAATATCAATATAGCAATGAATGAGAGCAAGAGTAGAAATACAAATAAATTACAATCAAAGAGATAAATAAGGATTTCATGTTACTTATTGTGGTGTGATGATAAAATGCATAATGTAACAAAGACATACAGGATATTGAGACCATAAGTAGCCAACTATCTCTTAAGAATACACCCTAAAAATGTGTGCATAATGGTCAACTTGGCCATTGTAAGTTACAACAAGCTCTAGCAAATGGAGTGACCTTAAATAATGTGCTAAGGTGCCAACTAGGGGAGCACCGTATCTAGGTGATTCATCACTCGTCATAAATGCAAACCAATTACAAGCTTAAAATAGCAAAGGCAAGTAAGGCTCTTTCTCAAAATGACCCAACTATCTCTCCATATTCTCACCGTATCACTATTATTAAGTCAACATACCCCCAATAGATCAAGGTGAGCTAGCGCATACTTCCAAGGAAGTAGCCAATTCATTTCTAAGAATACACCCTAAAATGTGGAAAATGGTCAACAATTTTGCCATTGTAAGTTACAACAAGCTCTAGCAAATGGAGTGACCTTAAATTATGTGCTAAGTAAAGTGCCAACTGTGGGACATCGATCTAGGTGATTCCATCACCATCAGAACAAACCAATTACAAGCTCAAAATAGTAAAACAGAAAGCCAAGGCTCTTTTCTCCAATGACCCAACTATCTTCTCCGTACTCTCACCCATATCACTATTAGTAAGTCAACATACTCCCAATAGATTAGAGTGAGCTAGCGCATACTCTCCAAGGAATTAGCCAATTCACCCCTTAAGAATACACCTCAAAATGTGTACAGATGGCCAAAGGCTAACAAGTTACAACAAGCTCTAGCAAATGGAGTGACCTTAAATAATGTGCTGTTGGTGCCAACTAGGGAGCACCTTCCGATCTAGGTGATTCATCACTCATCCTAAATGCAAACCAATTACAATCTCAAATAGAAAAGGCAAGCCTAAGGATCTTTCTCCAATGACCCAAATTTCTCTCAAGAATAGGGTAAAACAATTGTTAAGGGTGCAATAAATAAACTCGTGTTACTATAAATACCCCCATAAATGCATCAAAAAAAAAAAATTACATTTGTTAGAAAATGAAGCAACCTAGGATTGTGTGCCAAGTGGAATCCCCTTTTAAAACATACTCTTTGACCATGGCAAGGAGTTGCACCCCACACAATGAGGTCGAATGTATTTCTAGGCCATAACACAAGGAATAATACAACATTTGCTGGTTTTTTATTTTTAAATCTACAGTTAACTCTTTCTTAATTTGATGAGTGTCACATTGGAGAAAGGGATATACTAAATCAATTTTAAAATGGCTTCCATTTTCTGCTTCTAGAATAGCATGTCAGCCTTATGCCAAATAGAAAATTTCATAACCTTGGTATCAGATCACCAGCTAAGACTACCCATCATATATCATAATAGCTCAGAGGAAAAATTTTACCATGAATAAACAACACCATGAGGAAGTACTTAGTATTGCTTTTATATTCATAGGAGTATATACTTCATGTTCATTGTGAAAATTTTATATATCATGTTTTGTTATAAAAGGTGTTTACATGATAGATAGTGACCTTTTTGCATATATCATGTTATTCTATAAAAGGTGTTTGTCACAGATATCTGTGGTCACTATCATCATATGTTTCCTCGAGGCTTGAATTCCAACCATAAAATTTTCGTTTTTGGAAATTCCAAAATTCACTAAATATTGCTCTCATAAGATGGTTTAACAATATATTGGTAGACTTAATGCTACAATGCACAACCTGGTGGTACAACCCCACAAAATAGTGAAATATCAATTTAAATGACTGAATCGCCACATGCTAGCCAAAAAACTTGAATTTGGACCCATTTCAAGAGCTTAACAGACATGTAGACACAATTAGCTAGCATGATAGGAACAAGTCTCATAGTGCATGCTTCGGGTCGCTCCAACAAAAGGCACTATATCAAGCCCTGCTGTGAAGCCACTTTAGCATGTTTACCCTCCATATTTTATGCCATTAAAAGCCTTTGAAAAATATCACTTGCAGTTCTCCACTCCAAATTTCACATCCTAATCATTGCAATCGCTAGAATGAATGCCCCAAAATGAAAATGCATTTTGAGTGAGCAACAAGAGGCTTCTTTTATCTTTACCCCGGTCCCCAACACCATATGACATTACACCATGGCCCTGACCTTCCGTCCCATGAAGTGTTGGTTTTGACAAAGCATGTGTAAACTCCATAGACATCTCCATTTTTCTTTTTCATGACTGTCATTCCATTCTCATGTACTCTCTAAGGTCTTCCACCACCTACCAAGTGCTCTTTATCCTATCTAGGGTGCTCTCATGAGTTGTTACTTGCTCCTGTATACTACTACCCTCATGATGTTTGTGAGCAACATCTATTTGTGGATCACTTACCTTTTATTTCTATATATTTTCTAGTTCAAGTCAGAGGATCATCAAGATTATGAGCACTAGTAGCATTGCCAGGAACTTTTAGGTTGGGTTTCTTAAGCATGGTATTCATCCCCTTGACTCCCACATTGTTGATTTTTTTAATCATGTTTTGTTTAGGTTTTCAGGACGTTCCACCATATCATCTACTCCAATTTTAAGTTAAATGCTTTAATACCAAAACAATTATCAAACCATCATGATTGCTCACACATTTTCCATGCTCTTTGGTACAATACCCCACGCATCACAAATGAAACAGAGGAGGAACCCTAGAGCTAGAATGTAGCTAGGGTTCTCTACAAGAGGCACCAACCATCGACCACATCTTTTCACTCTTGTGCCATTTATTAGAGGGGCCTGGCCTGGTTTCTCTTGAATTTTTTTTTGTTGATTTGTTGACTTTTGTAAATGCATTTGACTTTGTCATGAGAGAGGCATTGTTTTAGAGGTGATACGACATTGGCTTCTACTAAGACTATATGAGCGTTGCTTGTCTATTTCTACACTATTGACATCTTCATACTACCTTTAGGCACGCACAGAGGTCTAATAATTCCTCTCACTAACTCTCTTCGGGTTCTATATCGATGAGATGGACTTTTCAGGGGAGCACATAGAGACAAAGTTGATTGTCTTCTATCCAATGTCTTGATCTCCTTGCTTTTTAGTTTTCAATAACATGATCCTCTTGGTACCTCACCCAAGGGATTGCAGAGACAAATTGAGGCCTTCTCCAACTCTTTGATCTTCAAGGGTTTAAACTCGAACTTAGTAAGACTAAGCTTGATGATCTCTCAACATGTCTCATCATGCTCTCCCTGACTACCATTTTTATGTTGGAGGCGAGTGATCTATATTACTACAACCTACACATACTGAAGTTAGATCTTAAGATTATAGCTTAGCTTGAGGCATGCTTTCTAGCCCCAACTTAATAAGAAATATGTGGTTTGCTTAGCTAAAGAGAGGTGTTTCAGGACACATTTTTCAAGATGCACTTTTGGCATGATCATTACATGACCTAATATGGCTTCAAGGTCCTTGGGACTCGTTGATCATATCATCCCCCCCCCCACCATTTAAAATTTTTTAAGTCATTAGACCCGCTGACCCAAATTCCCTATCGTGGCCCAAAGAACTATTTTCTACTCATCATGACCCTCTCCACCTCCAAATTATTGCTCAAGTCTAAAGCTCCGTATTTAAAATTATCTACACCACAGCCAGTCTCAGCTCGTTTTTCTTATTCCGCATGACCAAAGGCCATAACCCCACATTAGGCTTATGCGCCGATCAAAGTGCACGGCGTATTCTGCCATTCGATCAAATCATGAAATCGATAGTCCGTACCCCCATCCGTCCGAGTGGTCCCCGCTTTCTTGAACGCTTTATAAAATCGGTAGTATTTATCGCACCGCTTATCTAGCAAAGGTATTCTAAATCACAAATGATGCGATATCGTAAGCAAGCATACGGGTTTCGTCATCGGTCGGAAACTATCATTTCATCGTGCATTATCATTCTTGACAAACATGCACCACATTCATCACCGCCATCCCATTCGGGAGCCTTCATCCGATGGTCACCGCTTCGGAACCGTACGATGTTTAGTCTAGGCCTATCGTACTCTTTGGCCTCCACCATCTCATCGCCCTCCGATGTGTTTTTAACCATCGTATCTCGCTCGGATCGGAATGCCCAAATTGCCTCGTGTATGCCCCCTCGTTTATCATTCTACTTGCTTTCTTCGTTGTACATTCGTCCGCCCCTCATAATATTCCAACTCCCCACGTCATCATTCTTACGTGTTTTCTGTCGTGCGTCCGTCCGCCCCCATAATATATGCATTCAAAGGTCATATTCGAAAAGGTTTTTCATGAGGTTTTTTACCGTGCAAGCGTTCACCGCCCACCATCATCGTCACGCTGCATTTTTCCGCCACCCCACGTCTTTTTTCATCATACCGCGCTTACACGCATCGCTCTCTCATTAACCCCGCCATGGTTCCCACCGTGTTCACCTTCCCGTGCATGGTTTTCTTTAATGAGTTTGTGGATTTTGCAGGTATTCAATGATGGACAACTATCATGACCATGTGCCTTAATTTCTCACATGAGTACATAAGCACAGCATCTATGTTCGCAGCAGACCATAAAAAGTCCCTGTGGTTTAGAAATCGACAAGACTCAATTTAAGAGGTGGTTCGAATTTGTCAAACCCCTAGCAGAAATACCTGAAGGCGCCGATTTCTGGCGTATGGAGATATTAATGGGGCAGATGAAGAATACCATTGTTCAACAAAGAGAATTAAAGGCAGTGTAGTCAAGATTTTGGAGGCCTGGCCCTAGCCTTTGGGCTACAGTACTACTGAAGATCCCGTACATCATTCGGAAGATTTATACACAATAAACAATATCCTCATGTTTTATTTCAGCCGAGTTTATTTTCATGAAAGGACAGTAATGTTAGCGATATCCCGTATCGTGCTCCCCGCGAAGAAATTTTCACCCAAGAGCATTTACTCAAAGCGTAAAGGTGCCTCGTATACAAACAACACAACACACTATTCCACAGATAAAAATGTTTCCGCCATTTTGTTTTAATGACAGAATTAAATGTTCATCACCTACCCTTTTGTTAGGTTTTAGTTTCTCTTATAAACCATGAAGAAACGCATTGTAAGGGTTCCGCATTTTATCAAAAAATTATGCGTTGAAAGGCTTTTGCATACAACATAAAACTCTTGTATGAAGGCTCGCAGCTCGTAGGGTTTTAGTGATATGAGTTTCATCTCGCTAAAGAGGATTCCTTGTCTTATTTTTGCGTCCGTAACTCTCTTTTACATGTTATTTATTACATTGCCTCATCTCACCCATCTTTCCTATATCATGTTTTGGAATGCGAGTGGTTCACCCGTTTTCTAGCAAGGATTTATCCTAGGCCGATGCCCATACCCAGACTTACCGGGCGCTTTAAATATGGCTCATGCATGATATTCTATTTTCATTACCTATCTAAACCGTGATTACCATATTAGTTTCTCGTGGGAGGGTGCTTTTAAAATGCTATTACTGCGTATGGATTCTAGATTGGTAAGTCGGCTACATGGTAGTATTGGTATATCCGGTATCACCATCAATTCAATATCCTCTCATTATTTCTTTCAGCCACATACACCCTCCGATAATTTATGTCTGTGAGGTATTTCTAATCGGCCCGCTTTATAGTAAATCCGTTCCTTCCGAATTGTCTCGCGTTTTCGTACGAATTTCGCATTTTTCCGTGCTGTCCCTTTTCCCCGTGCCGCTCTAGAGCTCATCCCATTCTATTTCACATATTTTCTTATTTATAGGAGACATCATGTGAGCTGAAGCCGACAACTTCACACACCATATTATATTCTCTCGCTATGCCAAGATGTCCTAGGAAATCGGTTCATCACAACCTGGTGATGTCTCTAGGAGCTACAAATATTATTTCTAGCACTGCCGCCGGGATCAAATTTAAGAAAATCCAGAATTTCCGGGCTTCGACAAAATCACATTCACTCTCTAAATAGGTGAGCACAGAGAGTTGAGATTTTTATATCCCTCACCTGGCGACTCCACATTCGTCATTTGATATATCCACCATGAACATGGCCCCCGTAAGCTACACCTCGAGGTCGATTCGTCTAAACTAAAGTCACCTTCTGTCCGACCCCCAATGCATTATACATAAAATAAATCGGAGGGAAAGGAAAGCAACTCGTTCCAAAATTCTATGCCTATAATATTTTCCTTCCTCCTCCTCTCAAGATTCTTAGTTGCAAGTTCCAAACTCAATTGTAGGAGATACCCATTATTATTATTGAGATACCAATTCTTTAGAGTGGGTACTTTATATAAAAATTACTTTCATCCTACTCTAGATATTGAAGAGGTTAAGGAAGTAACTGGCGATTCACCGTTAACAACACTGCTCTCTCAACCCTCAAACCGCATTTGACATATTCCTATTATTATTCAGACTCCACTTCTCCTCCTCTTCTCCTTACTCATCAAACTATCGTGACCACCTCCACCTCCTCCAATGGCTAATGTTTCGACCTTTTTTGATGAATAAATATGCCCCCTGGCATTACCTCAAGCAACAATGATATGCCCTGTGATTATCTCAAAATCTTGCCTGCATTCAATGGAGAAAATGAAATCGATGCTCAAAAACATCTTTGTAGACTTTCCGCGCTTTGCAGAGAAATTTAATGTTGAACATTTCGATGTGATCTTGAGACCTGCTTAGCAATCGTATTTATGAAGCCTTAAAATGGTTTAAGACATTAATGGGCTGCTCTATTACCACCTGGGGATAACTGAAGTGGCGCACGAAAACGCGCGTTTCACGATAAATGCGAAAACGGTTAAACACCCACCAGGTAACCGAACGAAGTGCTGCTGATTTTTTTATTTTATTTTATTTTATTTAGGATGTGTGTTTTTTTTTTTTTTTTGAGGGGTTTTGAGATGTGGAGGTTTGAGATGAGATGAGATGAGATGGACAGATGGACAGATGGACAGATGGACAGATGGACAGATGGACAGATGGACAGATGGACAGATGGACAGATGGACAGATGGACAGATGGACAGATGGACAGATGGACAGATGGACAGATTAGCTGGAGCTGGAGCTGGGGTTTTTTTGGAGCTGGAGCTCCCCGTAGATGAGTAGATTAGCTGGGTTCAGATTTTGAGATTTTGAGATTTTGACCTCGGCCTCGGCCTCGGCCTCGGCCTCGGATTATTTTATTTTATTTTGTACCGTATACTCCCTCCATTCTCTAACCTCTCATGCATATCAATGGAGGATTATTTATAGAGTTCACTCATGACTATTTGCATTCCACCGGGAATTCGAAGTGAATGCTCATGACTTCTTGACTTCGCCTTCTCATTTTATTGCCTAGCATATTGAGAAAAATATTACAATTTGTATACATTTCAATATTATAGTGGGATTTTTCTTTTTTGCCTACGCAGACTTGTCTTTTACGACAAACAATATAAAATCAATTAAATCATTTACGTTTTCAAGCATAAATAAGAATTTTAACTAATCCATTCAATTCTTGGCTCGCTATGTGTTTTTCTTTTCGATTGTTGTCTCTCGTTCTTTCGCTCTAACTACTCTCCTATTTTTCCATGCATGTAGAATGCATTTCCAAAATTTTCGTTCCAAATATGGCTTTATCAAAATTCGCGTATTTTACATCGTAGAGTTCTTCATATGGTTCAAAACTACTCAACGCATACACCTAGTTTCTTCTATAAAAACCAAATAACTCTACATAACTATAGATCCTTTTTGACATAGCACACAACCTTTCGAGCCCACTTGCCAAACTCCTTCTATTTCTCGATGCGGCGAGCCACCCTCCGATAATCTCCTCGATTGCGATTACCCTTGCGATGGTTTTGATGCAATTAACGTAATCGCAAACTTCAATGGCATGTTCCATCGCTTCTACCTTCATGCCGATGCGATGGCCCCACACCGTACAGATATATGTATATATATTGGTTCATATTTACTTGCCGCCTTACCTTTTATTTATTCTTTCATCTCTTGGTTAAAAATCTCGGTGCAATCATATATTAAACGTTTTATTTTACATGGAGCCCAGCTAAAAATATACTCCGCCTCATTTAATCTCTTCACCCAATCGCAACATTCGGTGAGATCTTCGTGCCTTTGGTCATTTGATCACCGGGATGCGATTAGTGAAGGTCCCACCAGCAATATTTTGGCATTTCAATTTTTATACATTATATTTCTTTATCTCATTAAGCACTTAACAAAGGAAAATCTTGTATTTTCATGTTTAAACTCGTCGATGCGATGGGTCACCGTGGGACCCCATTCCGACCAATTTTATGATCTCAATGTTGTTATCGACCGTGATCCAACGTGCTACGATTGGATCACACCATCGTAATCGCAACATTCAACAACTTGTTCACTACACTTCCGCCGCACCGATGCGATTAGAAATCTCCACCATCACCACCGTGTCCAACGGCGCCCGTTGGATCGACCCGATTGTTGTGATTAAATCGCTCAATCACAATCAAAACTTTCAAATCGTCGTTACTTATTCTTCCATTCCGTATGTGATTAGATTCCATCACAGATCTTGTATTTTCGATACGATCTCTCCGTCGATCTTCAACACCGCGAAAGCCGCTTCTATCGTTCATTGCATGGCCCACTTCTATTCATGTCTCCGCTTTTATCAACACATTGGGTTATGTTCATGTTCCTTTGTATTTTATTCGAAATCTCTAGACCTTGGTTTAAAACATAAACCATTGCATGATCCACCTTTAATATTTGGTCCCACCATTATTTTAGCGTACTCATTCACATCCAACTACCATCTGCCTGCATACGAATACGTTTTTGGCACTCATCCAAGGGTCGTCAGGCAATATCGTTACAATTTAAATGTACAAAACTTAATTCTCAAAATTACGCGATGTAAGTGGTTTTTTAATACCACTTATTTACACGTGTCCTCCAAATAATGATATCGCGTTCGAAAAGCAAGAAAACAACTTACCACTTCGACGAGTTGCACGAACCCACCGGGTACTGGGTTTTCAAAGTCATTTTCTTCAGTGTGCCCCATTATCCTTCCTTTGTTTGTTTAATCGTCCATAGTGTTAATTCCTTTGTAAAAATTTCCTTTCGTAATACATTTCTTAAATTAAACTCTTGTTCCCCAAACCTTCATTATTATAATATACATTTTCTTCAGACCCATGTCCTTATATCATCGCATCACATCACATCTTCATTACTCTACCTCTCTTGCGATATGCGATTGCATTGCATCGCAAATACAAATATCGCATCGCATCGCATCTCCACTTCATTACTTCCGCCCCCCCTTCAACGCTCGCTTTGTCTTCCGCCTCTATTGCTATCTCTTCTACCTCACGCTCTCGCTACCTCTCCGTTTCTTCGTCGCTCGCTTTCTGTCTTCCCTCCTTTGCCATCAATGATAATATTTCCAACATAAGTAGCTCCCCAAGACCAAGACAAAACCACATTCACCTGTCCATGGGGGAACTTATGTTATCGAGTACTCTCCTTTGGATTGTGTAGCACTCTTGTAACATTCCAAAGTAAAGTATTAAAATTTTATCCGATTTAACACATGATTGTGTGTGGAAGTATATATGGATGATTTTACAGCTTATGGAAAATGTTCTTAAAAGATGCAAAGAAGAAAATATTTCACTAAGTCATGAGAAATGATTTATGATGTTTACCCAAGGAATTGTTTTAGGACATCAAACATTTCACGGGATGGAATTAAAATTAGACTCATCCAAAGTTGAAGTCATCTCCAAATTATCAATTCCAAGTTGTCAAAAGGATGATAGAAGTTTTCCGTTTTACAGTACTAGAAGATTTATAGAAAACTTCACAAAAATTGCATCCCACTTTCCAAATTGTTTACCAAATATTGTGAATTTAGTTGGAATCTTGACTGCCAATTGGCATTTTGAAACTTTAAAGAAAATATCTAAAGCACCCATCTTAAGAGGACCAAATTGGAAAATACCTTTTCATATTTCTTAACAGACAAGCCCAGATATAACTCTTCGAGATGTATTAGGACAAAAATATTTGATCCCTATGACATCTATTACATAAGTAAAATTTTGACTCATGTTGAGTTAAATTACTCTCAGAATCGAAAAAGAGTTTCTAGCCGTTTTCTCCAAGTGTTATTAACAAGTTTAGACACTATATCACTAGCTATGAAACCTTTATTCATACATGAATAATTCTACAATTAGATATTTAATGACCAAACTCATCAATAATACCAAAACTGGCGAAGATGGTTATTACTCTCGGCAAGACTTAACATCACCATTCTAGACCAACTCCGGAAAACAAAACACAACACATTTCGTCTAGAATTCAAAACAAAAATAATGATACCTGGTGAGAGGACAATTTTTCTCGATGAATATCTCTTTGCAATATCTACTAACCTACATGGTTTGCGTACATTGGTAACTACTTAGCTGTTGCAGTGAAAATTATCATTATACTTGTTCTGCAGAAAAGACAAAAATAATTCAAAAAAAGCACATACAATAAGTTAATGATTAATTGTATGAACAGTTCAGATCTCATCATCGAATATGTGTCCTAGAAGATGAAATGTTTGAAATTTAAAATTTACAACGATGAACTTGTGGTGAAACTTGTTGAGCAAAGAGGACTCATTACAAAATCCTTCATTCAAGATATTATTGGCCTTCCATCTTTAAAGATGCGAAGGAATATGTCAAAGGTGACAAATTGCTTTGACAATGGAGAAACATGTTCCTAAGCAGATGAAATTTTTTACAACCTCAGGTACTCATCGAACCCTCCGAGAAGTGGGCCCTGGAATTTGTCGGACCAATCAATCCACCATCAAAACAAAAGAGTGTACATTGGCTTGCACCGATTATGTCACTAAATGGGTAGAGGGTCACTAAATGGGCAGAGGCTAAAGCAATTTATTTTTCCATTGAAAATTTTGTAGTTTCATTTCTCTTTTCGAGGACATTTTCACTTGTTTTTGCATGTCCCAAGGAATGTTTACGCATCAGGATCTCATTACATTCAGTGGTGCAGAAGATTGTGAATGAATATAAGTGTTGGAATATGTTGTCCTCGATGGCAACTTAATTGATGAAATAAGATGATTAATAATATGTTGCGTAGTGTTGTCCTTGATGGCAACTCATCAAGGAAGTTATTCTTGACTTGATGGACTTGGTAATGATGTAAATATGATGTGATATGATGTGTCTACGATAAACTCGTATGTAATGATGAAAGGAATTTCGTGTGATAAAAGAACAATGATGAAAAGTGTGTGTCTCAATGAATACGCGGTTTGTCTAGAGAAGTAGCGCATGCACGAGCACGTGCCAAGTCGCGTATGCTCAATCAAGGCCTAAATTTGTAAACTGGTGGTTACGTTACCAAGTATTGAAAAATTGTATTGAGCGCCTCGGATTGTCTATGTGATCCCGTCCAGGAAAACCACTGGATGTTGTGTGGTTTTTTGCTCATGGTATTGAAAAAAGCTAAATCTATATAAGGAGAAGAAAATCATTGTGCAAAGGTGTATGTGCTCGGGTTTTAATGAATACTTGCATCAAGTTTATCTCCGCTTGCTGAACTTCCGTTCTAATCGATAGATCTGAATCTATGATGCAATTCGTAATATGATGAAGGTCCAAAATCGTAGATCCGGAAATGATGAATTCCTAGGATGACCTGAAAAGAAGTAATGAAGACATGACGCAACTATCAAGATACGAAGAATTCTGCAAGTCCACAGACCGTCCGTTCGCAAAATTATCTTTACAGATCCATACGCAAGGTTCGTTTCTTATGAAAGCGCGTATATACGCTGACCGTTCAAACAAAGGAGCGTATGTACCGTTAGGCTTTTTTGAAAAGTGCAAGCGTATGTATACGCGGTTGTACGTACAAAAGTGCACACACGTGGGTCCGTTGAAAGAAAAGCGCGTATGTAATTTGAAATCGATGGTTGCTTTTGAGAGTTTGTATATCTATTCGAAGTCTAGGCTATCTCTCGATATTCACACAAAGAGCCCCCATCGTTCGTTTTGATGCAATGGGAAAAGGATGTTTGCTGATAAGTATGATTGTGTTGAAGCTGTCGGATCCAGCTTTTAAATTGATGAAACGTGGTATGCAATGGTTCTCGAGGCACGAAGCCTTCAACCTAAAAGTAGAAGCTTTCGCTAGTGGAGGTCGGTGTTAACACCGGGGGGCAGAAGCTTCCTCCAGGTGAGCTGTAACCAGAGCACAGGGGGTTGCTGTTCCTTCCGTGAAAGGTCGGTAAATGAGAGAAGGTTGTAGCCTTCTCAGCAGGGTGCCTCGCGTCGGTATGAGTCCGCGCTAGTACATGCCAGTGAATTTTCTTTAATAATAAATATTGAAGACCTAGACTTACGACAACGGTGGTTTTCTCCCCGAATTGGGTTTCCACCTAAAAACTCGGTGTCCATGTGTGTTGCTTATGTGTGATGATTATTCGTTCTTTTCCGCACTCGTTTACTATTATCTAAACATATGATGAATGACAATGCAATGATCCCTCGAGTCAAGAATTAAATGCATAATTAAATCATCGGGATATACGCGAGTTTCCGCAAGGATATCCACGCATATACGTGGTTTGGATCCAGGAAAGTAGCGTATGGGTTTTTAAGAAGAAATATCAAATTTTATTAGAAGTACTAAATACCCATTCACCCCCTCTCATTATTTTTCCCAACAATTGCATTTGTTGGTGTCCTTCGAAAAGGTTTTCTAACCGCTTAAGGAAGATCAAGCAAGATGAGCAATCAAGAGGAACAACATCTATCAAGCCTCCGCTTCTCTTCAACGGAAGAAACTTAATATTTTGGAAAATAAGGATGAGATCTATCTTCAAATACAAGGAAGATATAACATTGTTGAAAAAGGATATCAATATCCGCTCGCTACACCAACAACATCCAATCGAAAGGAAGAATTATGAATCAAATGCAAAAGCGGTCAATGCCATAATGTGAAGTCTAACCGAAGCAAGAATTTGTCAAAGTCATGCAACCGAATACAAAGAAGGAAATATGTGGGACAAAATCATTCTAAGTTATGAAGGTGATGCAAAGGTAAAAGTGCAAAACTTCAATCTCTCGTAATTGAATATGAAAACTAAGAATGCAGTGATGAGAATATTGCCGCTTTCTTTACGTGTTGATGATGTTGTAAATCATATGAGAAATATGAGAGAAACAATAACCGAATCTACCTTGGTTGAGAAATCTTAAGATCGCTAACGTCGAAATTTGAATTCAAAGTCTCCGCTCGAAGAAAACAGATCTTCAAACTTCCACTATGGTACAACTTCATGGCATACCCATCACATATGAAATGAGGAGAGGAGGACCATCTCAAGTCAAAGAAGCTGCTTTTAAAGCTTCTACAAAAGGGAAAGAAGTTCAAAAGGTAGAAGGTTCAGGATATATCTCGTAAGGAAGAAGGAGACAAATTTTGTGAGAAGACCTCCAACCAGAACCCAAGATTCAAAGGTAAGCTTCTTTCAAATTTTTTTATCAGGGAAGAGTTGGTCATTATGTCATAAAGTGTTCACAAAGAAACATCTGCTAAAAGAAGTAGCAATAAGGAATAAAAACCGATCTAGCACTAATAAAAAGTTATTATACTAATGAAGATGGTGATGGGTTATCCGATAGTGAGGAAGAACGTGAACAAGATCTTAGACTTCTCATGGCATTTGAACAAAGAGAAGAAAATGATACTTTTGTGGATGCTTCTAGAGGACAATGATTTTCTTGAGGAAAAAATCAACTCAAAATATACTTATAAGAAAACAAGATAATCATAGAGACGCTGAAAAAATCAAATTGAAGAAGAAAAGAAACATGGTGGAGAAAGTTAATGCAAGTGGTAAGTCTAAGGAAAGGAATTGGAGAAAGTAAAGACTTTTAACTAGATTTGCTAAAGGACTTGAACCTTAAAGAAATTATCCAGGTACAACGTTCTCTTCATAAAATAGCTCTTGGATATATTGAGAATCCCTTCAAAGCCAAGACTGAACTATCTAAAGGCAACAACAATCAAGCCTACAACATAGCCACTCAACAAGGAAGCATGAATCTTTACAAGCAGTTATGATCATCTCGATTCAAGGAACACTAACAGAACAACTCTTCAAAGAAGCTCTAACCAATAGGTAAATCCAAATAGAAGATTTCATGATCGCAAAAATTTCTACTTCAATGGACAATGTTTTACATGTCACAATTCTTGTCATAAAGTCGCTCAATGTGTTTCTTATAAACCATCATGAAAAGAGAAGCAAGAAAGAAAAGGTTGGACATCGAACCAAAGAAGAATACCTATAACAACTTTTTCTCCTCTTCAAAATGAAGTTGAATGTGCTATTGCAACAACTTTGCCATGAAGAATCCGAATGCAAGACAAAGTCCAGCCAAAAGAACATGTTCCTTCAAGCTCCAAAAGTATGGAAAAGAAGGAAAATACAGTTGAAAATTGTGGCATAGCTTTATTTACAAGGAGAAGAAAATCAATGGTATATTGATAAACATGCTCAAAACATATGACAGTGACAAAATAAAACTTCATGCATATATAATTCCCTAGAAAAAGAAAAGAATGTTACTTTCTTGGAAATGATACTCCCGCTCGTCATTAAGGGTAAAGGGTCTGTTTTTTCTAAAAGAAAAAGGTGAAAGCTAACAATGTCATGTATGGATGGATTAAGACATAACCTCATATGTGAGCCAAATGTGTGATCAAGGAACCGAGGTTGTCTTTAGTTCAAAAGAATGTGTGGTACGTGATCTCGATACGTGAAAAAAAATTATAAAAGGAAAAAGAACTCCAAACAACTCGTATGTATTGAAGAACAACAAAGATCAATGTTACTTGAGCAAATCTTCAGAAAATTGGCTATGGTACAGAAAGTCAAAAGTATCCGAGCTTCTCTCAAATCAACAACCGCGTACTTAAAGTCATTGTAGTCTTCCCAATATTACTCTACCGTAGAGTATCATATGAAAATTCACAATTCGGTAAATGTACCGCAGTACAATTTAATGCTATGGAAGGCCTAACAAGAAGGCCTCTTGAACTCATTCATACTAACATATGTGGACCTATGAGGAAAAAGTGTGTCCATGTGGTGAAGAATACTATATCTTATTTATCGATGATTTTCTAGAATGTGTTGGATTGCCGATCAAACACAAAGATGAAGCATTTGAAAAATTTTATATTCAAAGTATTGGTTGAAATGAATTAGATCTAAAAAACTGTATGTCTTAGATCCGACGAGGAGGAGAATATACATCAAAATGAATTCTTTGAATTTTTTTGTGAACAACATGGCATAAAAAGACAGCTTTCTGTAGCAGCACTCCACAACAAAATGGCGTAGCAGTAAAGAATGAATAGAACAACTACAAATGGCTAGAGCTATGGCTTGATGATTCCGGAACACCCGACACCTTTTGGGAGAAGAAGCTCACACAAACAGTAAAATATTCTTAGCAAGGCAATACGTTCGGTAAATAGTGACAAAACTCCATATGAACTCTGGTATGGTAACTCTCCTCCGTGAAGCATTTTAGAGTTTTTGGAAGTAAATGCTTTATCAAAAATAATGATGAAAAAGTTTGGCAAGTTTGAACCCAGATCAGACAGAAGGAATTCTTCTTGGTTACTATTCTACAAGCAAAGAGTATACAAATGTTACAATAAAAGGCTTCCAAGATTGTTGAATGTATTGATGTTGTTATCGATGAGTCTTCGCAGCCCTAAAGAAGAAAAACAAACAACAGATGAAGACATGGTGAATTTTTGTCCTTCGCATCAAATAGAAATAATATAGACAATGGATCCTAAGTGAAGAACTCGAAAATGACGTATCCTGGGAAAAACTCCATCCAGACATGTTCAAAAGAACTATCCCTAAACTCAAATTTTGGGAGACAAGGAATCAGTGTACAAACAAGGAGGAGTCTTGTGGGATTTTCCACTATCCGGCATTTCTATCCACGATTGAACCTCACAATGTCAACTGCTAGCAAAGATGAATGTTGGATTCAAGCCATGAATGAAGAGCTTCGATCAAATTGAAAAGAATCACACTTGGGAATTGGTACCAAGACCACATGATAAAAATGTCATTTGAACTAAATGGATATTCAAGAACAAGTTAAATGAGAATGGGGATGTTATAAGAAACAAAGCTAGACTTCCGGTTTGGTAAGGGGTATACTCAACAAGAAGGAATAGACTTCAAAGAAACTTTTGCCCCCGTAGCTAGACTTGAAGCTAGCAGGATGTTTCTTGCTTCTTTTTCTAAGTTCTCAAAAATCAAAGCCATCAAATGGATGTTAAATATGCATTTCTCAATGGTGATCTAGAAGAAGAAGTATACATAGAACAACCAGAAGGATTCATTTTGGGAAATGATAAAAATCTTGTTTGTAGACTTAAAAAGGCTCTATATGGTCTCAAACAAGCTCCAAGGGTACATGGTATTATCGTCTCGACAAATATCTTTCATCAACAAGTGATTTTCAAAGGGTCTCGATAGCAACTTATACACAAAAATTGGAAATGATAAACTATTAATTGTGGTTGTATATAAGTGATGATATCATTTTTGGGAGTAATGAAGAATCTATGAGTAAGAAATTTTCTTCTACCATGCAGCAAGAATTTGAAATGTTCACTGGGGAACTAACATTTTTCTGCTTGCAAGTGCATCAAACTACAAATGGTATATTATTATCACAAGAAAAAAATACCTTAAGCAAATTCCTCAAGAAGTATGGCAGAAGAATGCAAACTGTAAGTACACCAATGATAACCGGATTTAATCTCGCTTTCATGATGATTCTCCTGCAGTTGAATCAACCAAAATACAGATCAATGATAGGAAGCCTACTTTATCTCACTAGGACTAGACTTGACATTACATCCAAATTGGGATTGTTGGACGATTCTGTAAGCTAATCCAAAAGAGTCTCA
The DNA here is from genome assembly GCA_034641835.2 of Pinus albicaulis. Classification (NCBI taxonomy): domain Eukaryota; kingdom Viridiplantae; phylum Streptophyta; class Pinopsida; order Pinales; family Pinaceae; genus Pinus; species Pinus albicaulis. The sequence continues at coordinate 1,018,148,755 of CM076570.1, forward strand.
CCTTCAGCTCGTCAAAATAATATTCAAATATCTACAAGGAACTCAAGACTTTGGACTATGGTATCCAAAGAAAGTCGATCTTACTCTTCACAAGCATACGCGTACGCAACAATGTGGAATGTCAAGGACTTGGGCACATTAGTGGTGGTGCATTCGTTATGGGGCCTCGCTAGTATCTTGGTTCAGCAAGCAAAATTCTATTGCCTTATCTACGCAGTAAGGTAATATGTGGTCGCCGCGTCTGTTGCACTCAACTTCTTTGGATGATGCAAACCTCAGAAGATTTTCAAATCAAAATGTACACCTCCTATCTCCATTATGTGTGACAATACAAGTGCCATCAAGATCTCAAAGAACTTCGTTATGCATTCAAAGACCAAGCACATTCCCATCAAGTATCACTTCTTACGTGAATGCGTTTTTGAACAAAAGGTAGTTGGAGTATGTTCCCTCTAAAGAACAAGCGGTTTATATTTACCAAACCTCTCGCTCAAAGGAAGCGTTTGAATATCTCTTTATTTAAGCTAGGTGTTGTTCCCCCCGCTCAAGAGCAGATCTGATTAAACTCTTAAGATTAAAATTGGATACGCGGGTTTTGAAGACAGCCGCGTATATACGCGAGTTTATCCACATAAAGACGGTATGGTTAGTTGTCGATAAATTTTGTCTTGGGGTCACATTTTTCAAAGACATCCTCGCGTATTGTGTGAATCTCCGATGTCGTATGGCATTCTAGTAAATTCTTATCTCTCGTCTCATTCTCTCGATATTGGGTGAAGATGCGTTGATGATCTTCGTTGAAAATGTTCAAAGATGCACAAGCTATGAGATGAAGGAGTAAACCTATGTATAGGTTCGTGGGGGAGCATTAGCCTTGTCGTAGTATTATGCATTGTTGGCATTATGATTCTAAATATGATCACCTTTCTTGAAGTCCTTTTTGGTTTTGGTCATAGAAAGTCATATTTGTAATTTGATGTAACGGTCATGTTGAGACCTTTGATGTAAATTGTTATATTCGGGGCCATGGTTGTGACTTGTCCAAATCAGAAACCCACCGTTTCTGGTACTTGAGTTTACATGTAACCACTTGCTGGATCTTTGATGTAAGTATAAGTATTTTGTGATAAGAAGGTCATAGAGTCATGGTACTTCATTGAAAATATATTTGAAGATTCAACATGAACCTTGTGGGGAGCATGGTAACTTCAAAGACACCTCAGATCTACAACGCTCTTTCCTCATGAGAATGTTTTTGATCCGCCTTTTGCCCTGATGTCAAAGGGGGAGAATGACATGGTGTTGAATGACATGGTGGTTGGCGTTTCATGGTATCTATCCGCGGTGGTGATCAAACACCATCGTGGTTGCCATAAAGTCCAAAGGGGGAGATTGTTGGCACATGTTGTCCTTGATGGCAACTTAATCGATGAAATAAGAAGATTGAAAATATACGCAGAGTGTTTTCCTTGATGGAAACCCACTTGATGAAGTTATTTTGGACTTGATGGACTTGGTAATGATGTAAATATGATGTGTCTACAGAGCAACTCGTATGCAATGACAGGAATTTCCCGCATGCAAGAACAATGATGAAAATGTGTCTCAACGAATACGTGGGTTTGTCTAGGAGAAGTAGCGTATGCATGCGGAAAAGCACGTGCCAAGTCGCGTATGCTCAATTGCGCTCTAAATTTGTAAAACCGGGTTACTACCATGGTATTGACCCATTGTATTGAGCGCCGGATTGTCTATGTGATCCCGCTCAGAAATCATTGGATGTTGTGTGGTTTTTGCCTGGGCGTGTATTGGACAAAAGCCGAACTATATAAGGAGAAGAAAATCATTGTGCAAAGGTGCATGTGCTTGGTTTTAATGAATACTTCTGACTAAGTTTATCCTGCTTGGTTGAACTTCGTTCTTAATCGATATTGTGTAACCACCAAAAGAGAAGAAAAGAGACATGAACGCCTTAGAAATAAGCCACTTCGTAGGAAACCCAACACATTACATAAATGAACAATTCTTGGGATGATACAAATGAACAAAAACCTCCTTCTATATATAGGAGTCCATGTGGCAACAATATAATCCTAGTGGGGCCACAATGTAATTCTAGCCGACCTAACAATAATAATGTAAGGGCACAATAATAACAATATGGGGGTTACATGGGTACAATAATAACAATAAGGGGGCTACACTAACATAAGGGGCTACACTATTAACATAGGGCCCTAACATGCCCCTCTCCTTCAAACAAGTGTTGTCTTCAACGCTGATTATTTCTTGATGCTTCCGCATAAATTTTCATCCTCCCATGTAACCTTTCACAGAAATTTCTTCCACTTGCCGAGATACTCTAAAATTGATCGCACTACGAGTTCTTGTTTCTATGACTTCTTCATAACTTTTCGATGTGATGTTGATCTTCCGTTGTTCCATTAGATTCTTCGCACCAAAGTTGGGTTATCCTTTGAGATTTGGAGAACTTGGTTGTTGATGTTCGATGTGATCTTCCACTAATTTATCATCCATATTTGCTATTATTTGATCCTTCAAACCATCCAACTTAGCCCATTTTTGCTTTTAAACCATCTATTTCATCTTCAATTGCTCTTCGTAAGATTGAAACTTGTTGCACTTGGTACCACAATTTTGATATCTCATACCGCAATACTTCCTTCATGGGTCATAGTATAGATTTTTGAGGGCTTAATGGCTATGAAATTGTCTTTTGGAGCCATTATAGAACCCAACATCGATACAAATTCTAAAATATTCCTTTGGAATCGCTTCAATTGCTTTTCAAACAAACGTTATGCAATTTTAAACCTGACACACACCTTTTCGCTTTTAAGGAGCTCAATATTGCAATTGAATTATCTATGTAATTGAAAATCTTCAACATCCGAAATTCAGCCCGTAGTAGCTCCTCTCAAGCTTTCTTTCAAATGCCACAGTCCGATCTAATTTTTATTTTCCAAGACAAAGTTGTGTCCAATCTCCACAATGACCTAATTTCGGACCGGTTCAAGAGAGCACACCAGAACTTTCCACGTGTCACTCAAGCTTCATCCTTTGTATATGTAGAATTGATAAACAAGAAAACCGCGCCTTGTGTACTTGCAACCACTTTCATTGTGACTCAAATCCACTTCCCGTAGAGAGTTATTGAACTTTTTCCCATGATCACCTTCTTTGAGATGCAATTCGAGAGCCCTAAAAGCACTACCTTCCGCGCATCATATCTCCAAAAATGTTGCGAACCAAGCTCTCAAAATTTTTGACGACTTTCTCGTGATTTCAGCTTCGGCACTACACAAATTTCAGATTCTCGAACCTTCGTAGAAAAAAATTATAGCGAAAATGCCAACATGACCCGTTTAGGAGTTTGAAACAATACCTAACTTCATTAAATGATATTTCCGAAAATATTGCGAACCAAAAGTGGCAACATAATCCTAGTGGCAATATTTCCGAAAAACCTCCTTCTATATATAGGAGTCCATGGGGCAACAACATAATCCTGTGGGGCCACAATGTAATCCTACCCGACCTAACAACAATAATGTAAGGGCAACAATAATAACAATCAGAAGTTACATGGGTACAATAATAAAAATAAGGGGGGCTACACTAACATAATAAGGGGCTACACTATTAATATAGGGACTTAACACGATAGATCCGAATCTACGATGTACCGTAATATGATGAAGGTTCAAAACTATAGATCCGGAAATGATGAATCTTCAGGATGACCGAAAAGGCTAATGAAGACCCGACGCAACATATTGAAGATATTGAGTGAATTCCGGGTAAGTCCACAGATTCCGGTTTGTTCTCGTTAAAAATTTATCTTTTATAGATTCATACGTGTGTTCATTTCATGAAAAGCGCGTACATACGCAGACCGTTCGAAACAAAGGAGCGTATGTACCGTTAGGCTTAAAAAGTGCATGTATGTATACCAGCTGTATTTATTAAAAAGCGCGTACATACGCGGGTCCGAAAGAAAAGCGTGCTAATTTGAATCGATGGTTGCTTGAGAGTCTCGTACATCTATTTCGAACTCGTCATTCTCTCGATATTCTCGGTTACGAAAGTTGGTTTCCTCAATCGTTTTGCTTTTGATGCAATGGGAAAAGGATGTTTGCCGATAAGTGAAGGATTGTGTTGAAGTCGTTTGATCCAAATCCTTGAAAATTGATGAAACATGGTTCCAGTGGTTCTCGAGGGTCGAAGCCTTCAACCGAAAGTAGAAGCTCGCTAGTGGAGGTGGTGTTAATATCCGGGTAGAAGTTCTCTTCCGGTGAGGCCGGTAAACAAGAGCAAGGGGTTGCTGCTCCTTCGGTGAAAGGCCGGGTAAACGAGAGAAGGTTGTAGCCTTCTCAGTGTGGGCTCGTGGTGTCGGCATGAGTTTGCGCCAGACATGTTGTAAGAAGTTTTCTTAATAAATATTGAAGACCGAGATTTACCATAACGGTGGTTCTCTCCCGAATTGCCTACCCAAAAAATACCGGTGTCCATGTGTGTTGCTTATGTGTGATGATTATTCGTTCTTTCCGTACACGTTCATCGTTGTCTAAACATCCGATGAATGATTAATGCAATGATCCGAGTCAAGAATTAAATGTACAATTAAATCAACGGGATACACGCGAGTTCGTAAAGGACCGCGTATATACGTGTTGATTCGAGAAAGTAGGCGTATGGGTTTTTAAGAAGAAAATATCAAAGTTTTATTGTCTGCACTAAATACTGATTCATCCCCCCTCTCAGTATTTTTCCCAACAATAAGATCAAACATAGAAAGTATACTCCATATCATCCACAGGAAAATGTAGGAATTTACAGGGTAAATTCCTTAGATCAAGAACTAAAGGTCAGTGCTCACAAACAGATCACAAATCAGTACACCAGTATAATCACGTGGTTAAAACCCTCAAAGAGGGAAACAGTCCATGGCTTGAGCCAACACGGCCACTTCAGGCAATTTATTAATATAAAAAAAGGGTTACATATGTTTCTCTCATAAACGGTTACCGGAAAAATGACCCTCCATGCTCTTTAAATAGAGATCATGGACCAATCGAGTGTTAAGCCACGAATCAAGTGTCGTTAATACTGAGGTGAGAGATAACCATCGAATCATTACAAATCGTGACCATCGGATTATAAGTTACAAATGTACATGGTAAAGAAACACACTTTACCTAACTCTACACTAGACTAAGTTATTCTTAACTATTTCCTATGTGTCAGAATATCCTAACATCCCCCCTTAAGAACAACTTCGGATAGGATTGAAGGATTTACAAAGGTGACACAAAAGGAGCCTATTTCCTCTGTGTTGAAATATCCTAACATCCCCCCTTAAGAACAAATTGGGACAGGATTGAAGGATTTACAAAAGTGACACAATAGGAGAAGGAAGGAGGCATTAGAGCCTATCCCCCCTTAATGATAACTTTCCTGAACTCCAAGCATGGATTGAAGTTAGGTAAACTTCGCTTCTATGATAGCCTTCGTAAAGATATTGGCTACTTGATCATTGGTTGGACAATACTGCACTTCAAGAACATGATCATGAATGAGCTTTTTGATGAAGTGTATGTGGAGTTCAATGTGTTTCATACGCTGATGTTGAACTGGATCTTTACATAGCTGAATGGCACTCTGATTATCACACCATAGTGTAGTTGGATGTTGCTGATGAAGGCCAAATTTAGACAGGATCTGACGAAGCCACATGGCTTTTTTGCTGGCTTCAACTGCACCACGATACTATGCTTCTGCTGAAGAAAGGGAGATGGCACTTTGTTTCTTACAAGACCAAGTAATAGGTCATGAAACAAGAGTGAATACATATCCTGCAGTGGACTTCCGATCATCAGGGTCACCAGCCCAATTAGAATCAATGAAACCAATCAACAAGGGAGATGCTCATGCACTGTAATGAATCTTGAACTGAACTGTACCTCGAATATATCGAAGTATTATTTTAGCTGATTTCCAGTGAATTTCATGAGGTTGGTGCATAAACCAAGCGACAAGACCAATGGCAAAGGAAAGGTCAGGATGGGTATGGGTTAGAGACAAAATTTTACCAACAAGTTGACGATATAAGGTAGAATCAACTTCAGGGGACGTACAGTTGACTGAAAGCTTGACTCCAGACTGAAAGGGAGAAGGGGAAGGCTTACATTCTTCCATGTGAAATTGGTGTAGAAGATCACAAGCATACTTGGACTGAGAGAGGGTAATGCCTTCCTTGGATTGCAAGACTTGAAGACCAAGGAAATAATGCAAGTGTCCTAAGTCTATCATTTCAAACTTCTTTTTGAGGCTAGACTTCACAGGGTTTATATGGTTTGGATCACTACCAGTAAGGATAAGATCATCAACATAAAGAACAAGGATGGTGAAGGAATTACCCACTTTCTTGGTGTAGACAATGTTTTCAGAATTGCACCTAGAAAAGCCATTATCTAAGAGAAATCTATCCATTTTGGCATACGAAGCCCGAGGAACTTGTTTGAGATGATAGAGAGACTTCCTAAGGCGACAAACAAGGCCGGAGTCTTTTTGGATAAAGCCAGGGGGTTGTTCCATGTAGATTTATTCATGCAAATATCCATGTAAGAAGGCAGATTTAACATCCATCTGATGGACTTCCCATTTAAAGGAGGCATCAAGGGAGAGAACAAGGCGGATAGAATTCATTTGGGAAACATGGGAGAAGGTTTCAGTATAGTCAATGCCTTCAACTTGTGAAAAACCTTTAGCAACAAGATGAGCTCTATGTCTATCCACTTTTCCATCTGGTCCAAACTTGGTTTTGTAAGCCCATATGCATCTAACAAGTTTTCATCCTTTTGGAAGAGGAACAAGATCCCAAGTATTGTTTTCCAATAAGGAACGATACTCTTCATTCATAGCTTCATCCTAATCTGGATGACCAGAGGCTTATTCAAAGGTTTCTGGATCAATTTTTTTTGGAACTTGAGCCAATAAGGAAGAGGTTCTTTCGAACTAAGAACGTGTATGTCGTCGATCGACAGGGTCACCTGCAAGAGAACCTGCTGCATCTCGAGTAGAGTGGACCCATCGTGGAAGCGGTGGAGTATAAGGAACAATTTCAAGAGGTGGAGGAGGACTGTCATCCTCACTGTCATCATCTGAACTAGAAGGAATGCTATTAAAAATAGAAGAGAGAGAGAGAGAGAGAGGTGGCACATATGCCAAATTAGGCTCGTAGGCCAAAGCTGGCACAGTTTCCGAACTAGCCTCATAAGCCGATATATTTTCATCAAATTTTACATCTCTTCTAATGATAATATTTTTGGATTTTGGTTGAAGAAATCTATATCCTTTGACATCTTCAGAATATCCAACAAAAATACATTTTTCACTCTTAGGTTCTGAGGCTTTATGTTTCACATCTGGAATATGGACCCAAGCATCACTTCCAAAAACACGAAAGTGACTTGCATCTGGTTTGATTGAGCTCCAAGCTTCTTCTGGAGTTATATTCTTTAAAACCTTAGTAGGAGTGCGATTTACTATGTAATTTGCACAGTTAATGGCTTCTGCCCAAAAATTGAGACCAAGCCCTTTAGATTGAAGCATACAATTAGCCATTTCTTTTAAGGTGTGATTCTTCCTTTCAGCTACACCATTTTTTTGTGGAGTATATGGAAAAATACGTTGCAATTGAATGCCATGCTCAATGCATAAGTTGATAAATTTGTTGTTAACATATTCTCCGCCATTGTCTGATCTTAACTTAAGAATTTGATGTCCAGATTGTTTCTCAACAAAGGCCTTAAAGGCCAAGAACATGTTAAAAAATTCACTCTTGAGTTTTGAGAAATATACCCAAGTGCGTCTGGAGAAATCATCAATGAAAGTTAAGCATTACTTGCAACCAGAGAAAGAAACAACAGGAAGTGGACCACATAAATCACTGTGCACAATCTGTAAAGGGGATGAAGCGTGCCAAGAGGCATGTTTGTCAAAAATATCCTAATTATGTTTTCCGAGTACACATCCAAAGAAAATACCATCTCGGAAAGATACCATAGGAAGGCCCGTCACCATATTTTCCTTACATAGAGTTTGAAGAGAGCGATAGTTTAAGTGACCAAATTGCTCATGCCAAAGTTTTCTCACATCATCATTATGAGCAACAAAAACAAAGGGAAGAGATGATGACCCAAATTTGTCAAACTTATACAACCTTGTGGAATCATCAACAATGCTAGTAGCTAGGTTCTTGATTACAACATCATGAGGTGAGAATTCTACTATTTTCCCTTCACTTGAATGAGTTATCTGATAAACCGATAGAAGGTTGCATGACAAGGTAGGAACACATAGTACATCATTAAACTGACCATTATCTAGATGAATGGTTCCAGATCCTACAACACTAAGAGATCTATCATCACCAACATAAATATGTTTGATGTTACAATCATTTAAAGAAGAAAACATGGATTCATTTTTAGCCATGTGGTAAGAAGCTCCAGAATCAATGAGCCATTCATGAGAAGGAGAAGAAGAAGATACATTTAATGCATAACCAGATCTTGATGCTTGACAACCACAAGCAGGAAGTGCCATGCCTAAAGATGAAGGTGAAGAGTGCTCTAAATTGATGTTGTGCTTCTTCATTGTTGCTTCTAAGGCTTCCATCTTCTTAAAACATTTGGACTCTATATGGCCATCCCGATTGCAAAAGTTGCAATGTCTATTTGTCTTCCTCCCTTTGTTTTGATTTGCCTTATTATTTTGGTGATTTGATTTTTCAGTTTGCGGCTGAAATTTCTTAGGGCCCTTGTTTGGTTTAGGACCATGTTTTTTAGGATACTGCTTCTTGGGATTCTTTTGATATGGTTGTTGTTGGGCTACTAAGGCTTTCTTAGAAGCGTTTCCAGCAGTGAAAAGACCAAGGTGTAAAAGTTTTTCTTGTTCTCTTATCAAAGAATCACAAAAGGCATCAAAAGAGGATTCTTGTAGGTGGTTCCTGAAGAAATGATGGCTTCTCTGGTGGAATGGAAGGCAGAAACAACTACAAAGTATGCCGGGCCAAGCTTAGCAAGAATGCAATATATGAGGCTACCATCGTCCTTTTTTATCTTAAAACCTTCTAAAAGAATTCTGAGGGTCTTAAATTTGGACAAAAAATCTTCAATGGAGGAGAAATTATTGGGGTCCAAAGTAAGAAACTCATATTCAAGCTGGTGAGCCCAGATTTGATTTTGAATGCCAAATTTTTTTTTTAGCTTTTCCAGGGCCTCATCAGGGGTATCAATGTCAAGGATATGAAATCGAAGATCTTGAGCAATGGACATTCCTATCAACCCTCATGCTTGATCTTGTTTATTTTCCTGTTTAAAAGCTTTATCATCATTGGAAGGTTTATTTTCTTGTCCAGTGGCTATTCTATATATCCCTTTACTTGTAAGTATATCTACCATGTGAGGTAGCCATTGGAAATAATTGGTGCTAGTAAGAAGAACCGGGCATGCACTTTCCATTTAAAAAAAAAATTGAAGCAGAGAAAAGCTAAAAATAACTGCTCCATTGGAAAGATCTTGAAAAATTAGGCCGTTTAAAAAAAAACGGCTCGAAAAATGGCTTCCGGATGAAGAAGTTATGCCTTTTGAAAAATCTGAGTTGTAGATGCCGAATAGTTACGGGAACGGGATGAAGTGCGGCTTTTTAAAAAAAAAAATCCGCCCCTTTGAACAAATTTTTTTTACAAAAAAAGCTTGAGAAGGAGACTTGAACCCAAGACCTCTATTCTCATAAACTAACCCCTCACCAAGTGAGATAGTAAAAGGATCACGTTATTGTATGAAAGGAGGAAGGTTTTTTTTTATTTTTTTATTTTTTATTTTATTTTTATATAACTCTTCGGTGTGCGTGCCTTTCCCTGCACAAAAAAAAAACACAAAAACCGAGAAAAAAAAATGAAATGTAGAGCCTTACGGCAGAATGTTAGATTTTTGGTTAGCCTTACCAGCAACTATCACTTTTTTCACTATTTCTGATTTCTCGAGATCGTACAAAGATGCGGGAAAGAGCATACGTAGAAAAAAAAATCGCTTTTCCTGTTTCTGATTTGCCAAGATCACACGCAGCGCACAAAAAAAAGCATACACAGAGAAGAGTGTATAGATCTGGAAAATAAATTAAATCTTAATACCGAAAATAAACAGAAACAAACCGAACTATTAACAAATATAATTGAAAAATAGATGCTTTATACCTCCAAATCTAAAATGTCATAACTTGGGCAGCCGAAAACCTTTTCGCATGAAATGAAAGACATTCCTCACTGTAACAGACGCTCCGGACACAACAAAGCATTTCTACAAGCCCAAAAATGTTCAGAAATAGTAGATCTACAAAACGGAATTCGCATGCAGTCAAATCGGCTTCAGATTTTGATCAACAATGGACGCGGCCCTCAAAATAACTTTGATACCATGTAGGAATTTACAAGGTAAGTTCCTTTGATCAAGAACCAAAGGTCACCACTCACAAATAGATCACAAATCAGTACACCAGTATAATCACGTGGTTAAAACCCTCAAAGAGGGAAACAGTCCACAGCCTGAGCCAACGCGGCCACTTCAGGAAATTTATTAATATAAAAAAAGGGTTACATATGTTTCTCTCATAAAATATTACTGGAAAAATGACCTTCCATGAGCTTTAAATAGAGATCATGGACCAATCAGGTGTTAAGCCACAGATCAAGTGTCGTTAATACCGAGGTGAGAGACAACCGTCGGATCACTGCAAATCATGACCGTCGGATTATAAGTTACAAATGTACATGGTAAAGAAACACACTTTACCTAACTCTACACTAGACGAAGTTATTCTTAACTATTTCCTATGTGTCGGAATATCCTAACAAAAAATGGACAAGTGGAGTCCATCAATAAAGTGATCGAAGCAATCCTCACAAAGACTGTACATCTACATAGGAAGGATTGGGCAGATAGGCTTCTTGAAGCCTTATAGGCCTACCAGACTACAAGGAGGAATACAATAGGACATAATCCCTATGAACTTGTTTATGGGAAGCAAGTCTTATTTCCAATAGAATTCCATATCAAAACCTTCAAGATAGCAGTAAGATTGGGACTTTATTCCAAAAGCACAAAATGGAGAAACTTAATGAGCTTGATGAGATCAAGCAAGATGCAGTTCAAAGAACTAGCCCATTTCAACAACAAAGGTCCAGATGGCATGATAATTACATAAAAGAAAGAAAATTTCAAGCAGAAGATTGGGCACTTTTATTCGATTCAGAGTTTAAATAATTCCAAGGAAAATTTCAGACTCATTGGCTTGGGCCCTATGAGATTAAAAAAGTATTTAACAATGGGGCAGTCAGGATAAGGAAAATATATGAAGAAAAGGTACCTTTTCTTGTGAATGGACATCGACTAAAGGTCTATCATAAACCAATTACAAAGGAGGAATTTATCAGAAATTTTCAAGACAATGTTGATATGATGTTCATGAAGAGGAATCCTTCTTCTTCCCCAACTTAGTCTTCTTTTTACTAAAAAAGAAGAAGAAGAATATATATATATATTATTCAAATAATAATAATAATAATAATTTTATAAATATGAAAACTAATCAATGATTGGCATTCTTATACATAAAAATAAGGTGAAAATCAGAGTTTTGATATCTTATATTTTATCCCATTTTAAAAATCCCAAATTTTTTGTTCCCTTTCTTTTTCTGAAGTAATAAAAGAAGTAGCTACATAATTTCTATATTTCTGTAGCTCTCAGAAGAATCTACAACTGTCCTCACATTCTGCAGCTCTGTTACATTTTTTACAGTCTATTGAAGCAGAACATATTGAACAAAAGAAATTGAAGACTCCACTGACGATCATGCTAAAAAGACACCAAAGGAATTTGTTATCACTCTAAAATTTCCAAAGGTTGTTTTAGCGTTAAAAAAAAATATTAGAGTTAACTACAAACCTGCTTTGGAGCTTAGGATATAGCCTTCCTAAACTCAGAGAGGGCTCTCTCTATATCATTTAAATTTGTATATTTAATGGATACTAGGCTAGTTATGTATGCTTAGTTGGATTAGTTTTGATTGGTTGGTGGAATTAATAAATTATATGAATATGTGCTTTTCCACTTTCCATTGGGCTATGGAATCAATATGATTTGAAACAGAACAAAATCAAATTATGAAGAAAGTGTTACAGGCCAATATAGGTGAGAAATATAAGATCTCAAGGTTGAATGGTGAAGTGATATTTCAATCGGGATCAAGGAGCGATTAAAAATTCCTTAAACCAGATAATGAAGAAGGCTGAAGAATTCAATCGAGATCAGAGGGAAATTAAGAATTCTCTAAACCCGATATTAGAAGAAAACATAGAAAAGTATAAAAGTTAAAAGCAAAGTGTAATGTTTAAGCAAATTCTGCAGTAATAATCCTGTTATAACATTTTCATTTAAAACACATATAAGTTTATGGAATACTTACAAAGAAACATGAAAAATTGAAATTTTATACTTTATTGAGATAGCTCAACACATTAATCCTGTAAAGAAGTCTCTTTATAACTAGTTCAGCTTGTCGACTGGAAATTGGTACAATAATCCTCAGGCAAGAGATCAGTCAGATAATGAAATATTCATAAATCCACACTTTTACCCTTTAGAAGAGAGTATTTATACAATTTATTACAAAAATATCCTATCAACCGACTAGGATTTATTCTAGGAAAATAAAATATCTTTATAGAAAAAGATAGTGACACCTTTTAACTGGTTGATATCTGGCCCTAATTCTTTGCTTGTTGTTACCTGTTTGTTCTTTCATCTCTTTGTTCTTTCACCCTTTACAGTAAATCACACCACTTCTCCCATGTTTCTTCATCTGGGATTTTGATTTTCATCATCCTGCAGTAAATTTCATCTGCCTCTGAATATTTGGCAAATGTAGGCTTATTTATGAAAATGTGATTTACCTCATCTTGGAGGTAAAAGAAGTTTTCTAGAGTTTGAAGGAGCACGTTGCCTGTGGGAATTCCCTTCATTGAGGAAATGTGGCAGTTTCTTTGGCCACTTCGCTTAACTTCTTGACATAATCCTCATGTCTCAGGAATGTCATTTATCACTAGAGGACTAGGCAGACCCTTTTGCCTCAATACATCAAACTTGTTGAAAAAATAGTTCACTGCAAGTTCTAAGGTTTGAAATTTCTCCTCGAGCTGTAGCATTAGATTTATTTTGGAAATAAATTTCTTTACTTCTAGGATAGTCTCTGTTCTGTCAGCTATCCCGAGCTCTTCCAATTCATAATTATTTTTAAAATTTAGGAATGTGATTAGTTCAAAGGCTTCCTCTGGTTTCTCTCCAAGGTTGGCTTTGACTTTTTGAATTGCCTCACCGACTTCCTTCACCAAGTCGTTCTTCTCAAATATAATCTGTATCAAGGATTTCCAAAATATTATAGACTAGGGATTACCCTCTGTGTCCAGTTTTTGTAGGCTGACTGTAAACCTTTCTGACTAAAAATATATGAACAAATGAAATGATACTGAGGATTATTTGAAAAATCCTTCTTCTGGTAGTTTGATCAATTGATCATGCATGGCATCTTCCAGGAATTGGGAAAAGTTGAAAAGTATAGCTGGAGGTTGGCCTGGGAAAAAGGTATAGAGGAAACCAAGGATGGATTCATCTACGCACTCATCAGTAAAATACCTAGGATACAAGACAACATGGTCACAATTTGTTTGGTTTTTTCTGGGAACATGGTAGCAGAGTATGGTGGGTTGATTTTAGGAATTTTCACTGATTCAGGGAGGAAAGTATCAAAGATTCAAGACCTCTTAGGAAAATCTAGATTTAGGTAAAGCTCAGTGAGGGTCTCAATGGAGAAAGGCACTCCCTCTGGTTGTGATGGAATCTGCAGCATTTGGTTAGTGGATTGGGCAGTGATATTAATTAGAATTTCTTGGTCAAGGGTGACTATGGCTCTTTCATTTAGCAAATAACTTAGTTGGCAAAGTCTAATGACTTCAGGGAACTGGTAGGTCCGTGGAACTGTGTATTTTGGTAGGTTAGAGTTCCAAATATTTATATCATCTGCCTGATCAGCAAACTTGTCATGGCTCCAACAATAGATCTCCAAGAGATTGTTGTCAGTAATTGTGTCGATTATTTTGAGGTCCTTGTCGGCCAATGGAGTATGATTGACATCTAACAGGGGTGGTTGAAGAGGGTTCATTGTCTGGACGGTTTTAGAAGCCACTAATTTGATTCAATTATTTAATTAATGTGCTTAATTGATGGTGGTGGGTACTCAGAATTACCTGGAGTACCTAAGTTTAGGTTGTGGAAGGGGTCCAGGCGGTAGTAGCGGCTTCAATCAGGTTGGTGATGGTGGCTTTAGTCTTTTCCAAAAATTGAAAGAGGTAGGTAAATGAAAAGGATAGTGGGGCTTTATAGTTTTAAAACTAGTGGTTTATCGCATGCTCAAGGGGTGGTTTGGTGGTTTGGGAAGGAGGGGGTGCGATAACACTATGGAACGCCATGTGGCAGGGGAGCGGATGAAGAAAAATAGCTATTTCGCACCCACCCCCTCGTCATTTAAACACAGAACATCGGGGGGATGCAAAATTGGTCGTTAGACATTCGATCTGTCTGACGTTGATCGAACTGTAGGTGGAAGTTGCGCACTTTCAAAGGAAGTGGGGTTGGGAAAAACATTATGTGGAGGGTTTAAATCAAAGTGGGGTCGGGTAATACATTATGTGGTTAAACTATTAAAAGTGGGTTTTGTCTTTTTATGAAAACATAAAGTTTTTAAAAGGGGTAAGGGGGTTTTTAAAGGTGAAAAAGGGAAGCAAGGGGAAGGGGTTAGAAAGATGTTTTTTGAGTTTTTAGGAAGGGAAAATGTTTAGGGTAAGGGGGAATGAAGAGGGAAAAATTATTTTAGCAAGGGGAAGGGTTAGAAATATATTTTTGATAAGGGATAAGCATAATGATGCTTATATAACATTTGAAAAGTATTCTACCTACCCTTTTATCATGATAACATTTTTCCTTTCCTTTATTGGTGCATTTGAGCTTGTTGACCCTTTTATTTTCTTTTGATAAGAAAACTAAATAATTTCTAACCTTATATATTCCAATGGCTCAGATTAAACTTATAAGCTCATTTTTATTCTCTACCTAACTAATGATCTTCCAAGATTAAATGGTTTGGTCAGATCTTTATTCACTAACTATCATAACATAAAATTTAAAGACATGAAAGATCAAGCTTAGATTGCATGATCATCATGAATTTTGGAATTTTGAACAAGATGCACACAATTTTATTTATGCTTTTCATATGAAATTGAGAGTATTTTATATAGAAGTGGCATTTAAATGAGCATCACTCTTCAATTTCTTTTGGTGGGGTTCATAATATTCTTTCTTTCTGATCTTTTCTTTTCTCTCTTTTCTTTCTTTTGGTCCTTCGATTATTATTTTAGGACATACCCTCTTTTCATTTTTAATATGGAAAACATTTGTAGAAATGCAAAGGTATGTAAAATATTACAAGACTTAACATAGGCAATTCAAAATTATGATCCCTATTATTATAGAACCCTAACAGTGGCTCCACTTGGGGATGGCATCTCCTTGTGAAATGTCAAGAACTTTTTGATCAGTGGCCTTGGAACTTTCACTTTGATTTGCTTGGAACTCATTTCTGTGATCTCCTTTATTCAAACATATGATGTTATATATTTTAAATCTTAGGTTTCTTCTTCAGGCTTCAACTTTATAAGATAATCATCCACTCCAATCTAAACTTTGCTATGGTATTTGAAATGAGTAAATTACAACAAATTAACTACTGGTTAGTCTGGTTAAAAATAGTGCTTCAGCATTCGACCAATGACTGGCCACCTGGTAATTTTTTTCCATTTAATTCTTTCAAGAAAAAGGCATTATTTCCTCTGTAACCATAAATAATGTATGGGCCTTTCCAGATATAGTCAAATTTCCCATGTTTTCCTTTTCCTTCCCTTCTGGAATCCCATTTTAGTACTTGATCACCTATGAAGAAATCATCTGCTTTAGTTTTCTTATCAAATATCTTCTTGATTTTGTCTTGAATTACTTGGGTTTTGTTATAAACTTCTTCTCTTGTTTGCTGTAAATGAATTGTTTGATTTATCCTCCTTTGGATGTCATTTGGTTCTACTTGCAGCTCCTGAATCATTTTCATTATTGGCACTTCTAATGAAGATGGAAAAACATCATCCATCCATATACTAATTGATAGGGAGATGTACCAATAGATTTCTTAGTAGTTAGTATGTCTACCCATAGGGCATTCACCAACCTTTTATTCCAGGTTTTCTTGTTGTCCTATAATAACTTCTTGATGATGTTGACTAGGCTTTTGTTTGAATATTTTTCTATTCCATTACTTTGAGGGTAATAGGCAGTGGAATGGCCTAGGGTGATATGGTATCGGTTACAAAAATCTATCATTTTATTGGATTTGAAGGCAACAACATTATCAATGATGAGATTTTGTGGGCATCCAAATCTAGAAAGGATGTTGTTCTCAAGAATGAAATAATGACTGATTCTGTGGCCTGTCTAGAAGGGATGGCTTCGATCCACTTGGTAAAGTATTCAGTGACTGTCAATATCCATTTATGTT
Source organism: Pinus albicaulis (assembly GCA_034641835.2). Classification (NCBI taxonomy): domain Eukaryota; kingdom Viridiplantae; phylum Streptophyta; class Pinopsida; order Pinales; family Pinaceae; genus Pinus; species Pinus albicaulis. Next base: position 1,018,165,501 of record CM076570.1, read on the forward strand.
GGGCAGAGGAGGGTGGGTGAATTTCACCAATGAAGTCTAAACCCCATTGTTGAAATGGAATTTCTACTGAGATAGGATTGAGGGGTAATGGTAAGAATTTCTTTTTCCCTTCAAATATTTGACATTTGTGACATGAGATCACATACTTTCGGACATCTGCAAAAAGGGTGGGCTAGTAAAAACCTGCCCTCAAAATTTTGTTAGCAGTTGTTTTCCAATATTTGTGTCCTCCACTATCTCCAGCATGAAATTCCTGCATGACTTTGTCAGCTTCATATTTTAATAAAAAATTTAATTGGATGCCACCATGATCTTTCCAAAATAAAACAATATCTAAGATACAATATTTCATTGCTTTCATTTTTAAGAATCTACTTTTGGTTCTAGATAAACCAGGAGGAGCTTGTAAGTTGAGTAAAACAAATGTAAGGTCTGCATACAAGGGTGAATCTATGAAAGCTTCACTTATTTGTGGAGTTGCCATCTCTTCCTAATCATCTATGGCAACAATGAAATTTATGTCTAAGGTTTGAAAATTCGATTTGGCCATGAGTTTGGTCAAACCTTCATGGCCAAACCTTGGCCTTTAATTAATTTTGTAGGCTTTATATCAATGTCATATTCTAGTATTTTGGCAATCTATTTGCCTCTTTTTCCATCAGGCCCTTTTGAGTTAGAATGTCCTTTACAACTGAGTTTGGAACATATGTTATTATGTGAGAGTATATAATGTATACTCTGAAATATTTTATGGATTTCAGTAAAGCAAGAGCTTGCTTTTCCATGATATTATATTTTATTGTTGCATCTCTCAAATTTTTACTGAAGAAAGCAATGGGTTGTTCATAGCCCTCATTTTTATTTTGCAGCAAGACTACTATAATGGTGTTCTCCGAAGAAAATGAAAAAATTATGAAAACACTGTTAAAATCTCTAATTAAATCTGCAACGCTATTTAAATCTCTAATTAGTTCTACTAAGTTAAAGATTAATCTTGTAAGAAAATTTATTTTACCTAAAAATGATTGTAATTCTTAATGTTCCTAGGATATTTATATTTAGGATTGCTTCTATTCTAGCTGGATCAATTCTAATGCCCTCTTTTGAAATGATGTGTCCCCTAAGTTTTCCTTCTTCTAACCCAAAAAGTGACTTTGATTTAAGGATATGCCAAACTTTCTGCATTTTATAAATACTATTCTTAGATGATCTAGATGTTCATTATTTGACTTGGAAAACACTATGATATCATCTAGGTAAATGACTAAAAATTTGTTGATTTCCTTTGCAAAGGATATATCCATGGCTCTTCGGAATGTTGCTCTAGCATTCATCAGTCCAAAGGGCATTTTCAAGTACATGAAAGTTCCCCAGCAAGTGGTGAATGCAGTCTTAGCTTGATCTTCAGGTTGAACGAGGATTTGGTTGTATCTAGAAAATCTATCAAGTAATGAAATTCTGGATGACCCTAATACCCTCTGGAGAATGTGGTCCATTTTAGGGAGGGGATAATTATCCTTCAGTGATACTTTGTTAACGTTTCTGAAATCAACAAAGAGTTTGATTTCTCCTGTTTTATTTCTAGTGGGGATTAAATTAGAGACCCAATCAGAATATCTGATGGGTGCTATGATTTGAGCGTCGTACATCCTTTTAACTTCTTTATATATTAATGGCATAAGAACATGGTTAATTCTCCTTAGCTTTTGTTTAAAGGGCTTTTGATTTTCCTTAATTGGTATCTTATGTTGGATAATGTTCGTATCATAAGACTTGAGGTCTTCATAATTCTAGGCAAAAATGTCTTGGAACTCATTAAAAAAGCTAATGTACTTAAACTTTTCAGCTGGAGGTAGTGTCTTAGATATCTTTATAAGCTTGGGATTTTCCTTTTTTCCTATGTTTCATTCCTCTATATCTGACCTTAGAGGCTCCATTTTAGGTTTTGTAGCTACATAATTGGAGTTAAAGAGGTCTTCTAGTGGGGCTAATCCCTTAGGAAAAATGTTGTCGTTGAGGTTTAAAACTTCTGATTCATCATTTATTAATTCCTCAATTTATATTGTTTCTAATTGCTCTATTTCTAGTTTAGTGAATCTAGTTGGTTCTATCTTATTTACGTTATTTACATCTATTTAATTATTTATGGTATAATCTAATGTACAGTCTGTGTCTATATTACAGTTCTGAAATTCTCCTTCAGAATTCATACAATCAAGAATTTGTGTCTTGTGAAAATATTTTCCAATAATTTAAATTATCAGGTATGGTTGTTCTGTGTCTTACCTCAATCGTGTACTGATGATTTGGCTAAAAGGGTAATCGACATGTGCTAGAAAAAGTGGCTAAGCTATGTGCTTGCATATTCTACTTTCTTGGAATGACAACAAAGTCAATCAAGGAAACATCTTATTAAGTCTAGGATGGTTTCTCTATAACACCTAAGTCTAGGGTTATTAGTAATGTACTCTCCCTTGACTTGTTTTACAATGAGTTATGAGTCTCCTATGATGGAAACTCTTTTAGCCCCAAGTTTTCTTATGATTTGAAGGCCTAGCACTAATGCTTCATATTCTTCCATGTTGTTAGTGCATTTGAAATTTAATCGGAAAACATGTCCTTTTGAATGATCATTTTCTAAATTGAAGATCCATACTCCAGCTCTTGCTCCTAATATATTTACAGAGCCATCAAAATTTAAATGCCACATAGATTCATGTGTTATATTTTCATCTATTTTGGTTTCAGAATTAGTAATTGAATTTTCAGTGTTGACTTCTGTTAGAGTCGGTCCTTATAGCCCTCCGTCAGAGATCGGTTCGCTTTTTGCATGTCATTCTTAGGTGTCTCGCTCGTTCCACTTCGTTGCATTTCGCTAGGAGCATGCCATTGACTGACGAGGGGGTCTGGTTGTCTTGTGTTTCCTCATGCTTGTACCTGCAGGGCTAATTAAAATTCCTCAAAAAATCACTGAAGTTCATGGTCATTGCATTCATGGTCATAAATGATTAGTTTCGTTAAAAAGAGTCTTTAGTCCTAGAGTCTAGGGCTTTCAGTCCTTTTCATACATGTAATAAAAGCCCGCAGGCCATGAGGTTAGTTCAAAAGATTTCTATTTCACGTTTTTATTATCAAAAACATTTGAAGACATTTCTAGTCCAAAACTCTGTTTTGGAACTAGAAATTGTCAAATTTCATTTTTTGTAATAATTGTATTTGTTTCACCATAAGAAGTTTCAGAGCAAGCCTCTGATCTTTTCCAAAGTCAAATGCCAAATCCCTGCAAAGAGACAACAAAGTATCATCAGTCCAAGATTCAGAAAAGTAATGAAAAAGCCAAAGAACAGCATTATATTAAGTGATCGAATGTCAAAGTGCCAAACATTATAAAAGTGGGTCATGGAGTAAATTTAAAATCAAATCTGATTTTATGAGATATTTTCTCCACATATAAATCATGGTAAACAATTCATTTGCACGAATCCTCAAGGCAGAAATCGCGCTGGTGATGTTGAAGGCTGAAATCGTGTTTTTCATATCCGTGGACTGGATTGAAGGTGCGCGCTACTCACACAGGAGGCGCACTACCCATATAAGGGGCGCTACGCATATAGCTTCCCCAGCCTTTGCAAAAGAACACGGGCACTACGCATATGGTGCACGCTACGCGTTGGGTAGGCGTGCTACGCACACAGTCACAGAGCCAAATTTTTTTGCTCATGCGTCCGGTTTGATGTCACAACGGCTCCATCAACTTGCAAGTAGGTTTTTAATCATTGCTCAGTGATTTTTGAACAGGGTTCTGGTATTTTTAAAGAGGGGAAATTAGTGTATTTGATGTGGAGAGGTGAAACCCTATGTTCATAGCAGATTTATTCCTTAGGGTTTTGAATACATGTTGATGGCCTTGTGAAGATTTTCCCAGCTTGTATGGTTGATATATATACCTACGCATCTATTGTCAAAGTGTCACTGCCCTCATGCTCTCAGTTTATCATTTTACCACTGCTGTCATCATCATTATATTACCACTGTCATGGCTATTTGTTTCACTGTGGTCATTGTCACATTGTTTCTCATTTCCCATTGACAAACACAGTCTCATACTCATTTTCCCCTTTGACAAATTTTAGCCAGTATTACAAAGGCTGCACATTACATTACACTTTTTGCTCATTTGTCAAATTCCCTTGTGATCAAAACAAAGACTGTTTTTATGCCAATCCACTAAAACAAAGCTATTACCACTATGGCTTGTTTTCCTATGATGCTTTGATACATATGTAACATGTTTGGGTTTTGAGCATACATTGAAACTTTTGACTTCACTACACCTATATCAGCATACATATTGCAGACATCTTGTTTTCAGAGCCATGTCAGAGACAGATTCGGTTTATGAGCAGGAGTATGAAAATGATTCCACAGCAGAGGGTAATGTGCCATGGAGGTCTCACAAAGGTGGCAAAGGTGGTAAGCATCTCAGGGAGGAGCCTACTTCTTTGGCTCAATTGCAGGCTTGCCCGCTTGCAATGGATTGTTTTCAGCATCAGTCATGTTTCCAATACTGTGAGATGATCTCACAAACCCAGCATCATCGTGAACTAGCTCGTCTATTTGTTCTACATTTACATGATGGCCGTGTAAACCTCGCCGGAGTAGATTTCATTCTGTCACCAGAGACTATTGCTCAAGCCACCGGGATACCAAATATAGGAGAGGAATGGAACAAACGTCAGCAGTTAGAGAAATTCCACTATGAACCATATATCAAACCTAGGTATATGAGGCACCTAAGCAGGGTTTTTCCTTTCATATTCCTGAAGGATGAGTTTGCACCACTCATGAAACTCATCATTCGGTATTTCAGTTGCGAGGGAAGATTCTCGCGTCTCTATGCGTACCATGTCCGTTTGTTGATGCATTTCACGAGGGTATGCATGATGAACATTCCGTACTTCATGTATCGCAACATACAGAGGATGATGATTTTTGTACAGAAGAAGACCCTAGCACAGCAACATAAAAGTATATATCATTACGCGTTGATCAAGATCGTAGTGGTACATCAGTTGACACAGCAGGGCATCACTTGGGAGGATTTCATCTCTCATGACTTATTTACAGCACCACAGCCACTTCCCGAGGTAGTTCATGATGAGGGAGAGCCTTCACACCAGCTTGACATTCATGAGATCGAGCATATCAGTGCTCCATTGTATGTGACATACCGGCGAGGCCACAAGGCCTTATTTGCAGCTACACGACGAGTACTATCTCCACCCGGGGTGGAAGGGGTCTCGTTGACTCCATCAGCAGAGCGAGTATTATCTCCACATGATGTGGAAGGGGTCTCACCTTCTTCTTCAGCACAGGTACAGATTCAGGACAGGGGCAAGAGGCCCATGCATGATGAGGGCCCATCAGGAGGCCGGGACACTGATTTCATGATCATTGATGTTGATGCGATCTCTCCTAGCTCGAAACTGAAAGAGATCATCCAAGAGAAAAAGGCTGAGAATGACACGCTGAAAGAGAAATTGTAGAGGGCTTAGTGGGTGATAAACTACCTGGAGTAGTGCAACAAATATCTAGAGGATGAGCACACACTTTATGAGCTGCGGCGAATCCGTGAGGATCGACAATTGGCCTGGAAGAGACCTGGTGATATGACACCGGCTGATCAAGATTCTTGCCTCACGCATGTTAACATTCATCTGGAGAAGTTGTTGGCAAAGGCCAATAGAGAGAAATACATGCTTCGTCACATGAAAGGTCATTATTGGGCTCGCATGCATGTCTGCAAAGAAAAAATGAAGATTCTGAAGAGGAGGTTGAGCAGAGCACTAAAACGGCGGAAAAGGCCTGATCCACTCCAGATGTTGGCCGAGGCTTCATTGGCTGGACATGATACATGATGGAGGGTCTTCGCTCTAAATTTGAGAAAATTCGGAGAAATTTTTGTCATTTTGAAATATTTTGGTCCAAAAACATATTTTTCAGCTATACGAGTAGCGCGTCGACGTGCTCGATTTTGTTTGGGACACTTGCTGAAGGAAAAATTTATATTTCTGGGTTTTTCATGGTAATTTATGCATGCTCAAGTATTTCTGAAGCATTTCATCAAGTTCTGGATGATCAAAAGGCCCAAAAACACCATGAAAACCACCTTGCTGCCACCTTTTGCACCAACAGGAAGTACTTCTGGGAGAATGAAGTTTTGGAGGGGCAAATGAGCTCCAAATTGGGAAATTCAACTTGGGTTGGATAGCCAACATCCAGGTCTTTCCAACGAGCTATCATGAGCTCAATTTGGATGCCAGGAAATGCCCCAAAATCAGGCTAAAATACGCACTACGCACATGGCTCAGGCGCGCTACGCGTATGGATTTTTGGTCAATTTTTCACCTTCCAGCTCAGAAATTCGGCCAGTTGAACCAGTTTTTCTTGTGGATGAAATTTTTGAGTTATCATGATGTAAATTGATGGTTGGCATGTAACTTTGACTCACTTTTACCTATTCTAGATGATTCACTCTTAAAAAAGTAAAAATCAGATGTAAGAATCAGTTTCCTCCCTTTTAGAGGCAAGTTGTTTAGATGCCTATATTCTAGTTCTTTGTTTAGAATTAGTTGGAACTGCTCCTAGAAGGAGGAATTTGACCCCTAGAGATGTGGGAAGGGGTTAGGAGGTCTATATGATGTAATTTTTGAGACATTCTACAGGTTGGACTCTTGGGAAAGATTTTGGCACACTATTGTACATATTTTTCATATTTTGGCTAAGGAAAGATCAGAGGTTTTGTAGAACCTGTTGGGATTCTTGTGGCTTTCAGTTCTTGATGGTGTTTTCTCTCAGTTTATTGTAAGTTCTTTCATGTTTAATGTATGCCATTCCCTTCTTATGCTTCTGAAACTAAATGAATGAGTAAACGAGGTTGAATCCATTGATTTCAGTGCTCTGCCTTTGAATTTGTTTAGTTTTACATGTTTTCGCCTGTTTGGAGAAGATCCATGTTCTCCCTTGCCCTCTTCAGCTCCTTTTCATTCTGATCTATCCATACACTTAATCTAAAAGCATCAAGACTACTGCCTACCTCGCCCCAACTCGAATTCTGCAGAGATCTGGCCTTATCCCCAGACCCAAAATTGTTTTTTCCCATTTTTCCAACAAAAAACCCAAAAAATCAAAATCAAACTTTCTTATCTCTTTACTAGCCTAAAGTCAGTATTCATTGTTCATTATAAGTCATTCATCCCCTCTGAAAACCTTTTGCCGAGATAGACCCAGAGAGAGCCCTCACCTGTCCTCGTAGGGCTAGCTACGAGGCTGAGCGTGGTTTGATGTAGCCTTGAGTTTTACCTTATTTCAGCCTAAGGTAGATTTGAGCGCTAACATAGTGGCGACCATACTGGGGAACAATCTCAATGGTTTTCTTGTTGATGTGTTTGTTTCATGAGTCTTAGATGGAGTCTGAAGTCACGCCAGGTAGCTTTCAAAACGCTTTTGCCATGCATAAGCGGAAGTAGATAAACACTGCTTCAGTCGATCTTCGGTAAGCTTGTGAATGCAGCACTTGATTTGCAAATCACCCCAGTATACTTGTTCGTTCTAGACCTTTGGATGATTGAGTCTAGAAGTCGATAGGCTGAAGATAATTGATTGTGTTCCTTGAAATTTTTCCCGAATAGATCAATACACTGGCTTCAAGAAGGCATACCAGATCAAATCCTGACCCAAATCCGCCTCCAGTATATGAAAACCCCAACCTAATCCCAAGAATTTTCCGTCGAGAAGCTCCTATTATTCCATTGGTCAAATCTCACTCATACCCCACTGTTTTTTAATACATTGATGATATTGAGTTTGACGATCAGTTTGAGTTATCATTGTTTGAAACCAAATCCGAAAGTGCCACTGGTTCTACCATTATCAATCCTGAGTTCATCAAATATTTAGAAGTTGAGCAAGCAAATAGATCTATCGAAAATTATATTCTGAATCTGCAAATTCCATCGTGGCTACCAACATTCCCGAATTCATTGAATCTGCTTCACAAACTCTTGGACCATCTGAAGTTGCATCTAGTTCACGGATTCCCACTAAACCTTCCTTTATCCCTACCATTCCCGTTCAGCCTGAGATTTCTGATCAACAATCAGCAGTAGTTTCTCCTCCGTCTCCACCGCATACACCTCGTTCACCTACTGCTCCCATTCCTCCTGTTTCTCCGAGACAACAGATTATAAATCCGCCAAGAGCCATGGCTGCCAGATTTGCACCTCTTGCTTTGCCAACCAATTTAGATCCTATGCCTGCTAATTATCAGAGCAAGATTCCTATATTCGATGGCACACCACAGAGTATATCAGCTCAGCAGCATATTGTCCGAATGACAGACTTTTTGGACCTGCATGAAGTTGATGCAGAAAATGTTTCAATGAGATTGTTTGCCCAGACTTTTGGAGGAGAGGTTCATAAATGGTTCAGAGCTTTACAGGCCAGGAGTATCAACACATTACAGGAACTTCAGAATTAGTTTCTAGATCAGTGGGAGATGAAGAAAGATCCGCTGCAAATCACTTCCGAGTATACTAACATCAAGCGTAATCCTGGTGAGTCCGTTCAGGATTATATTATCAGATTCAATACAGTGTATAATGCAATTCCAGATGACTTAAGACCGTCTAAAAAGTCAGCTCTTCTTAAATTCCCGGATGGTTTTGATCCGGAGATGGCTTATTCACTACGAGACAGAGATCCGCCTACCTTAGAAGATATGCAGAAGATTGCTGTTAGTGTTGAGGCGAATCTGAATGATAAGAGAGCACGGTTGAAAGCAGAGAAAAGAGTGACTATAAAGGAAGAGCCTTCCACATCTGCATCAGAACCGCCCTGGCTTCGTGAGATGGAAAAAATGTTCAAAAGAATGAACCTTGATAAACCAGAAACGCAGATTCGTAATCCAAACTACCGTGGCCAGCAGCAGCCACAGTTCAGAATTAAGCATCGTGAACAGAGAGCAAAAGAGCAGGCAGCCCAGCAGCAGATTAAAACACCTCTTTTGCAGAATTTTTTGAGTCAAGATTCAGACGATGATGATGATGCAGTAGGTGAGAAAAAACACTTCTTTACTCCCGACGATCTGCCTATTTACATTACTGAGGATGAAGAATATGGAGAAAGTTCAGCTACTCAGAAAGATGAAGATTTCATTTTAGCAAATGATGCAGATTTAGAGGAAGAATCAGATGATTACCAAAGAGGATATTTGAATGCTTTGTCCGCTCAACAGAAGCAATACTCATTGAGAAACCGAGATGTGCCCATAAATCCAATTCAGAAAAGAAAAGAGGCTTCAGCACCAAAGACGGATTCACCTATACCACAGAAGAAAGGAAAAGAGACAATTGATCCCGCAGCTAGTAAAGTATCATCAATAGAAAAGGTAAATCAGTCAAGTATAATGAAGGATAAGGCTGAAAAGAAGGAAGTTCCGGTCAAAGAAGTCGAAAGAGTTTCAGCATTTAGTTTGGAAAATGAAATTTCCAAATTAAAAATATCTATTCCTTTGACAGAAATCATGAAGAACAGCAGCTACCGCGGTCAAGTCTCCAAAATTCTGAATTTTGATCCAATGTTTGACACGGTAAATGTTGAAGATGATCAGCCAGAATTGATTTTCGGGCCTGCATTAGATGGTGAGTCCCCTGACAGTGATGTTCCTCCATTTTATATCAGTTTTAGGTTGCATGAATATGTATTGCACAATGCCATGTTCGATTCGGGTGCTTCGCACAATTTGATGCCAAAGGCGATCATGGAAAAATTGGGACTAGACATTACAAGAAAATATCATGATTTGTATTCATTTGATTCCAGTCGTGTGAGGTGTATCGGACTCATCAAAGATTTGGTTGTAAGCTTAGATCAAATTCTAGCGAAGAATGTCTTGATGGATGTGGTTGTGGCGGACATTCCTCCGCGATTTGGGATGCTCCTTTCAAGATCTTGGGGAGCAAAGTTGAAAGGTACACTACAGTTAGATTTCTCTTATGCAACAATTCCAGTCTTCGGTCAAATGAGAAAGTTATATCGAGAGCAGAAGATGAAATACATGATAACCAGCAAAGAGAAGCCAATCAATCATCCTGTAAATTATGTACATACAGACTTATAGTCGTTTGTGTTGCTTGCTGATAGTTTTAATGATATAGATAGTCAATTAGTTCAGGCGGAAGATATACCAGAAATCATTGAGAATTTTAGAGAAGTTCTGCAAAAAGAAAGAAGAGAAAAACAAGCTACTGTGGAGCAATCAGCTAAAGACAATGGGCAGCAAACAGGAAAAATAGAGCTGGCACAATTTCAGCATTTAGAGGACGATGAAGATGGTCTTTGGACCATGGATTTTGATGGCGCAGTGGGTAGTGACGGTGCTGGAATTGGTGTTTGGATTCGTAGTCCATTTTCCGCTCCGGATAAGGTTCCAAGCAATGTGAGAGTGTGTTCCTACAAGCTAGCATTTGATTGTTATAATAATGAAGCGGAATATGAGGCTCTAATTGCTTGCCTTAAGATTCTTAGAAAGCTGAAAGCAAAAAGGATTGCAGTCTATGGTGATTCAGAGTTGGTGATAAAGCAGGTTAAGGGTGAGTTTCAGGCCAAGCATCCTCGCATGAGGGCTTATCGTAATGCAGTTTTAGATATTCTGAAGTTATTTTCTGATCATACCTTGACATGTGTGCCTCGCATACAAAATGGTGTTGCTGATGGACTTGCTAAGGCAGCAAGCAATTTAAAAATCCCAATGAATTCCAGCAACAAATTCGAGATTCATGTGAAACACCGCCCCACCGTTCCAGACAATCAGCGATGTTGGCAAGTCTTTCAGGATGACGAGGAGATTAGTGATTTTCTGCAGAATAAGGGTAAGTTTAAAGACACCTCCATAGATACAGAACATGATGATGGTAATGATGATATACAAATAAATCAAATGGAAGTATTGCAACTTAAAGATAACATCATTCCTAAGGGATTGATTCCTTTGGAGGAACTCTTTGACCAAGATGATGTAGCCCGCAAACCGACATTGAGGCCGACTGAAAAAGGTGTTGAAGAAGTAAATATTGGGACAGCTGAGAATCCCAAGATGGTAAAGTTATCGAAGTCATTGTCACCAAAGGTAAAGGCAGAGTATGTGAAATTATTGTCTTCATTTTCTGATGCTTTTGCGTGGGATTACTCAGATTTAAAAACATATGACACTAATATCATTCAGCATACTATCCCCATTAAACCGAATCAGAAGCCTTTTCGTCAAAAGTTGAGGAGAATCAATCCAAAGTTACTACCATCGATCGAAAAAGAGGTAAATAGGTTGTATAAGTCAGGAATCATTGTGCCTATCCGATTTTCAGATTGGATATCAAATTTGGTGCCCGTGGGAAAGAAAACAGGTGAGATCCGTTTATGTATTGACTTCAGAAATTTGAATAAGGTATCATTAAAAGACAATTATCCGCTGCCAAAAATGGACCATATATTGCAGCGAGTAGTTGGAGCATCAAGGATGTCACTACTCGACGGCTATTCAGGATACAATCAAATTTTAGTGCATGAAGATGATCGTGACAAGACTGCGTTCACCACTCCATGGGGAACGTTTCATTATGCAAAAATGCCGTTTGGTTTGAAGAATGCAGGTGCCACCTTTCAGCGTGCAATGGACATGGCTTTCGCCAACGAGAAAGATGTATTTTCAGTTGTTTACCTTGATGATTTAACTGTGTTTTCAAATTCTGATGAGGAACATTTATATCATTTAAAAGTTGTTTTCCAGAAGTGCAGAAAATATGGCATTTCGCTGAATCCGAAAAAAAGTCTTTTTGCCATGGATGAAGGCAAGCTCCTTGGCCACATCATATCGAAAGATGGCATCCGTGTTGACCCTGCATGGGTTGAAGCCATACAGCAGATTGAGCAGCCCCGGAACAAGAAAGAAATACAGTCCTTTAATGGTAAAATGAATTTTCTGCGTCGTTTCATTCCAAATCTTGCTGAGCATCTTAGAGAAATCACGAATATGCTGAAAAAGGACAGTCAAGTAAAGTGGACAGAAGAGGCGGTGAAATCATTCAATTTGGTAAAGATAGCTCTTTCTTCAGCCCCTATTTTAATCAGCCCGGACTACACACAGGAATTCATTTTGTTTTCGTTTGCTTTTGAGCACACTTTGGCAGCTGTTTTAATGCAGGAAAGAGATGGAGTTGAGAATCCCGTTGCATTTTTCAGTCAGATTATAAGGGACGGAGCATTGAAATACAATATTATTGAGAAACAAGCACTTGTGCTTGTAAAGGCCTTGAAAGACTTCCGTGTGTATATACTGCATTCCCACATTATAGCATATGTTCCTAACGCAGCAGTTAAAGATGTTTTGGTACAGGCAGATCCAGAAGGAAGACGGGGTAAGTGGATCGCTGCGTTGTTAGAATACGATGTGGAGATTAAACCAACCAAGCTGATCAAAGGACAAGGACTCGCCAAGCTCATGGCTGAAACAAATCTACATGCTCTAGATATAAATTTGATCGCTGCCATGTCCGATGAAGATGAGGAGAGTACGTCAGTTCAGGTATCTGATATTTTTGTTTCTTCCCCTTGGTATGCTGACATCTTATACGTACTTCAGAATTTATCTCCACCTCCCGAGATGCCTAGAAATAAGAGTAGAACATTGAAGTTGAGAGATGCAAAATTTTGCATACTGAATTCTGCATTGTATTGGAAAGACCCTGGTGGAATGTTGTTGAATTGTTTGGTAGAGGAGGAAGCCAAAAGAGTTTTGGAGGACTTTCATAAAGGAGACTGCGGCGGCCATTTGTTTTGGAAAACCACAGCGAATAAGATTCTAAGGGCAGGTTACTATTGGCCTTCTTTGTTTTCAGATGTATATAAGGCTGTTAAGAATTGTCACGAATGCCAAATTTTCGAAGGGAAGCAGAAACTACAGCCTTTGCCTCTTAAACCAATTGAAGTCAGTGCACCATTCCAGCAGTGGGGATTGGATTTCATCGGGGAAATCCACCCAGCATCTTCCGGACAGCATAGATGGATATTGACAGCTACGAACTACTTCACGAAATGGATCGAGGCGATTCCCACTCGACAGGCCACGGATGCGGTAATTATCTCTTTTCTTGAAAGCAATATTCTGTCACGTTTTGGGTGTCCTAGTAAGATAATCACAGATAATGCAGCGGCCTTCAAGTCTAAGAGGATGGTTTAATTTTGCTATAAGTACAATATCAGCTTGGGACATTCGACTGCCTACCATCCGCAAGGAAATGGCTTGGCGGAATCTTCAAATAAGTCCTTGGTGAATATCATTAAGAAATTGCTGGAAATCAATAAAAAGGGCTGGCACAAGAAATTAGTGAATGCACTGTGGGCTGATAGGGTAAGTCAGAAAAAGTCTATTGGCATGTCTCCTTTCGAGTTGGTGTACGAGATAGACACGGTTTTTCCTACTTCAATTGCTGTCCCGGTAGTCAAATTGCTTCAGGAGGCTGGTAGCGAGGAAGATCCCATGCAGCGGAGGATTAATCAGATGATTCATTTACAACAGACACGGGAGGAGGTATTTCAAAATACTTTCAAGTTGTAGGAGCGCATCAAGAAGATTTATGACAAGAAGGCAAAATCAGATAAGTTTCAGCTAGATGAAGTGGTTTTGAAGTGGGATGCTCGGAATGAAGATAAGGGAAAGCACGAAAAATTTGAAAACCTATGGAAGGTTCCTTTTAATATTGCAGCGTATCGCGGTCAAAATGCTTTTCTTCTCAAGGAAATGAATGGAGATGATTGTCCTGGAGGGCCGATCAATGGTCGGCTGCTAAAGCGATACCACTTCTGAGTATTTTCTGCTGATTTCATCATCATTGTATATATCATTTTATTTCTGTCTTATTGCAAGTATGTACTGATCTCTCATCTTCAGTCTGGGGCCCGGAGCGAAGGCTATAATTCTGGAGATGGAGGTTGGTTGGTTTGAAGTTTGTCAAGTCAGTTTTATCAGTCTTTTCAGTTTTAGAGTCGAGTTAGTTTTGGTCAAGTTTCAGTCGCTTTTCAGTCAAGTTTGCAGTCAATAAATGTATCAAAAATTTTGTGTTATCTGTTGAAATAATGACTCCATCGCCCAATGGATGAAGGCACTGTCTGACTCCCCCAGAGATCTGCCGTTCTTGGCATCTCCTCGGAGCCACCATCCCCATTGGAGCCAATGTTAGAGTCGGTCCTTACAGCCCTCCGTCAGAGATCAGTTCAGCTTTTTGCATATCATTCTTAGGTGTCTCGCTCGTTCCACTTCATTGCATTTCGCTAGGAGCATGCCATTGACTGACGAGGGGGTCTGGTTGTCTTGTGTTTCCTCATGCTTGTACCTGCAGGGCTAATTAAAATTCCTCAAAAAATCACTGAAGTTCATGGTCATTGCATTCATTGTCATAAATGATTAGTTTCGTTAAAAAGAGTCTTTAGTCCTAGAGTCTAGGGTTTTCAGTCCTTTGCATACATGAAATAAAAGCCCGCAGGTCATGAGGTTGGTTTCAAAAGATTTCTATTTCACGTTTTTATTATCAAAAACATTTGAAGACATTTCTAGTCCAAAACTCTGTTTTGGAACTAGAAATTGTCAAATTTCATTTTTGTAATAATTGTATTTGTTTCACCATAATAAGTTTCAGAGCAAGCCTCTGATCTTTTCCAAAGTCAAATGCCAAATCCCTGCAAAGAAACAACAAAGTATCATCAGTCCAAGATTTAGAAAAGTAATGAAAAAGCCAAAGAGCAGCATTATATTAAGTGATTGAATGTCGAAGTGCCAAACATTATAAAAGTGGGTCATGGAGCAAATTTAAAATCAAATCTAATTTTATGAGATATTTTCTTCACATATAAATCATGGTAAACAATTCATTTGCATGAATTCTCAAGGCAGAAAACGAAGTGGTGAAGTTGAGGGCCGAAATCGTGTTTTTCATAGCCGTGGACTTGATTGAAGGTGCGCGCTACTCACACAGGAGGCGCGCTACCCATATAAGGGGCGCTACGCATATAGCTTCCCCAGCCTTTGCAAAAGAACACGGGCACTACGCATATGGTGCGCGCTACGCGTTGGGTAGGTGCGCTACGCACACAGTCACAGAGCCAAATTTTTTTTGCTCATGCGTCCGGTTTGATGTCACAATGGCTCCATCAACTTGCAAGTAGGTCTTTAATCATTGCTCAGTGATTTTTGAACAGGGTTCTGGTATTTTTAAAGTGGGGAAATTAGTGTATTTGATGTGGAGAGGTGAAACCCTATGTTCATAGCAGATTTATTCCTTAGGGTTTTGAATACATGTTGATGGCCTTGTGAAGATTTTCCCAACTTGTATGGTTGATATATATACCTACGCATCTATTGTCAAAGTGTCACTGCCCTCACGCTCTCAGTTTATCATTTTACCACTGCTGTCATCATCATTATATTACCACTGTCATGGCTATTTGTTTCACTGTGGTCATTGTCACATTGTTTCTCATTTCCCATTGACAAACACAGTCTCATACTCATTTTCCCCTTTGACAAATTCTAGCCAGCATTACAAAGGTTGCACACTACATTTGCACTTGGTACTTATTTGTCAAATTCACTTGTGATCAAAACAGAGACTGTTTTTATGCCAATCCACTAAAACAGAGCTATTACCACTGTGACTTATTTTCTTATGATGTTTTGGTACATATGCAACATATTTGGGTTTTGAGCATACATTGAAACTTTTGACTTCACTACACCTATATCAGCATCCATATTGCAGACATCTTGTTTTCAGAGCCATGTCAGAGATGGATTCAGTTTATGAGAAGGAGTATGACAGTGATTCCACAGCAGAGGGTAATGTGCCACGGAGGGCTCACAAAGGTGGCAAAGGTGGTAAGCATCTCAGGGAGGAGCCTACTTCTTTGGCTCAATTGCAGGCTTGCCCGCTTGCAATGGATTGTTTTCAGCGTCAGTCATGTTTCCAATACTGTGATATGATCTCACAAACCCAGCATCATCGTGAACTAGCTCGTCTATTTGTTCTACATTTACATGATGGCCGTGTAAACCTCGCTGGAGTAGATTTCATTCTGTCACCAGTGACTATTGCTCAGGCCACCGGCATACCAAATATAGGAGAGGAATGGAACAAACGTCAGTAGTTAGAGAAATTCCACTATGAGCCATACATCAAACCTGGGTATATGAGGCACCTGAGCAGGGTTTTTCCTTTCAGATTCCTGAAGGATGAGTTTGCACCACTGATGAAACTCATCATTTGGTATTTCAGTTGCGAGGGCAGATTCTTGCGTCTCTATGCGTACCATGTCCGTTTGTTGATGCATTTCACAAGGGTACGTATGATGAACATTCTGTACTTCATGTATCGCAACATAGAGAGGATGATGATTTTTGTACAGAAGAAGACCCCAGCACAGCAGCATAGAAGTATATATCATTACGCGCTGATCAAGATCGTAGTGGTACATCAGTTGACACAACATAGCATCACTTGGGAGGATTTCATCTCTCGTGACTTATTTACAGCACCACAGCCGCTTCCCGAGGTAGTTCATGATGCAGGAGAGCCTTCACACCAGCCTGAAATTCCTGAGATTGAGCATATCAGTGCTCCATTGTATGTGACATACCAGCGAGGCCACAGGGCCTTATTTGCAGCTACACAACGAGTATTATCTCCACCCGAGGTGGAAGGGGTCTCGTTGACTCCATCAGCAGAGCGAGTATTATCTCCACATGATGTGGAAGGGGTCTCACCTTCTTCTTCAGCACAGGTACAGATCCAGGACAGAGGCAAGAGGCCCATGCATGATGAGGGCCCATCAGGAGGCCGGGACACGGATTTCACGATTATTGATGTTGATGCGAGCTCTCCTAGATCGAAGATGAAAGAGATCATCCAGGAGAAAAAGGCCGAGAATGACACGCTGAAAGAGAAATTGCAGAGGGCTCAGTGGGTGATAAACTACCTGGAGCAGCGTAACAAACAGCTAGAGGATGAGCACACACTTTATGAGCTGCGACGAATCCGTGAGGATCGACAATTGGCCCGGAAGAGACCTGGTGATATGACACCGGCTGATCGAGATTCTTGCCTCACGCATGTTAACATTCATCTGGAGAAATTGTTGGCAAAGGCCAATATATAGAAAGACATGCTTCGTCACATGAAAGGTCATTATTGGGCTCGCATGCATGTCTGCAAAGCAAAAATGAAGATTCTGAAGAGGAGGTTGAGCAGAGCACTAAAACGGCGGAAAAGGCTTGATCCACTCCAGATTTTGGCTGAGGCTTCTTTGGCTGGACATGATACATGATGGAGGGTCTTCGCTCCAAATTTGAGCAAATTCGGAGAAATTTTTGTCATTTTGAAATATTTTGGTCCAAAAACAAATTTTTCAGCTATACGAGTAGCGCGTCGACGTGCTCGCTTTTGTTTGGGACACTTGCTGAAGGAAAAATTTATATTTCTGGGTTTTTCATGTTAAGTTATGAATTCTCAAGTATTTCTGAAGCATTTCATCAAGTTCTAGATGATCAAAAGGCCCAAAAACACCATGAAAACCACTTTGCTGCCACCTTTTGCACCAGCAGGAAGTACTTCTGGGAGAATGAAGTTTTGGAGGGGCAAATGAGCTCCAAATTGGGAAATTCCACTTGGGTTGGATAGCCAACATCCAGCGCTTTCCAACGAGCTATCATGAGCTCAATTTGGATGCCGGGAAGTGCCCCAAAATCAGGCTGAAAGGCGCGCTATGCGTATGGCTCAGGGGCGCTACGCATATGGATTTTTGGTCAATTTTTCACCTTCCAGCTCAGAATTTCGGCCAGTTGAACCAGTTTTGCTTGTGGATGAAATTTTTGAGTTATCATGATGTAAATTGATGGTTTACATGTAACTTTGACTCACTTTTACCTATTCTAGATGATTCACTCCTAAAAAAGTAAAAATCAGATGTAAGAATCAGTTTCCTCCCTTTTAGAGGCAAGTTGTTTAGATGCCTATATTCTAGTTCTTTGTTTAGAATTAGTTGGAACTGCTCCTAGAAGGAGTAATTCGACCCATAGAGGTGTGGGAAGGGGTTAGGAGGTCTATATGATGTAATTTTTGAGACATTCTACAGGTTGGACTCTTGGGAAAGATTTTGGCACACTATTGTACATATTTTTCATATTTTGGCTAAGGAAAGATCAGAGGTTTTGCAGCACCTGTTGGGATTCTTGTGGCTTTCAGTTCTTGATGGTGTTTTCTCTCAGTTTATTGTAAGTTCTTTCATGTTTAATATATGCCATTCCCTTCTTATGCTTATGAAACTAAATGAATGAGTAAACGAGGTTGAATCCATTGATTTCAGTGCTCTGCCTTTGAATTTGTTTAGTTTTACATGTTTTCGCCTGTTTGGAGAGGATCCATGTTCTCCCTTGCCCTCTTTAGCTCCTTTTCGTTTTGATCTATCCATACACTTAATCTAAAAGCATCAAGACTACTGCCTACCTCGCCCCAACTCGAATTCTGCAGAGATCTCAAAAAACCCAAAAAAAATTGTTTTTTCCCATTTTTCCAACAAAAAACCCAAAAAATCAAAATCAAAATTTCCTATCTCTTTACTAGCCTAAATTCAGTATTCATTGTTCATTATAAGTCATCTCAGCCCCTCTGAAAACATTTTGCCAAGAAAGACCCGGAGAGAGCCCTCTCTTGTCCTCGTAGGGCTAGCTACGAGGCTAAGCGTGGTTTGATGTAGCCTTGAGTTTTACCTTATTTCAGCCTAAGGTAGATTTGAGCGCTAACAACTTCTTTGTGTTTCTCTTCTATAGTTGTGATTTTATCTTTGTCATTATCTGAATTACATAAGATAAATGAGATGAGATCAGAATGCATGGAATAGATAGGTTAATTTTGTGGTTTGTCTGAACTGCTTACCATGTATTTCATCAAGGTTTCTCTATATAGCTTCATTTGCTGACCAAACATAGAAATGGTAGCATATGACATGTCTAATTGTAGTGATCCTTGTAAATTTTCTCCCCATGAGCGAGATAATAACATATCATATTTGGGAGGGATATCAGCAACTACTATGTCCATAACGATACTCTTTTTTGGGCACTGGACTAGAGTTACACACAGATCTTTGATTAGGCCAAGGAATTTGACTTAACTAGAATCAAAGGAGAACAGGTCCTTGTAGGGTCTAGTGATGTCTAAGTTTAATTTTTCCATGACTGCTTTAGGCATTAAGTTATGAGATGCTCTTGAATCCAACATAGCATTATGTAAGATTTTATCATGAATATTTAAGCTAATATAGAATGGAGGGACACCCCCTTGTTGATGTTTTCTATCTACTTCAAGACCAAATAATAACTCAGGTTGATCATCATTGAGGTTGGCAGCATCTTCACCTTCACCTATGCTTAATGTTTTAGTAGTTTGTGCCTTGTATGAGTCAATTTTCACCAGCTCTGTTAAAGGAACTGGTATTCTTAATTTGTCTATCTCAATTTTGATATTGAATGGCATTTGAGTTTTGCCTAATTTAATTGTTTCATTTTTACTAATTGTGGTTTGTCTCATTTTGTATTCTTTATTAACACTTGGTAATTCATTTTGTGTGTCAATTGTTTTGTTTTCAACTTCCTTTTCTGGAAAGGTTTGAGTAGAAGTTGATGTGATTTCTACAATCTTTGGGATGGAAGCATTCTGAGTTTCTCTAGGGATAATTTGTAGAATTTTGGTCACAGGAGCTTCTATTGTTTTTTTAGTTTGGTTGTGGACTGATTTCTTAATAGGAACCTCTGTGTTCTTTTTGCTTCTAAGGTTATAATTTTTATGAACTTCGTAGATAGCATATTCATAGCCTTGTTTGTAGTCAAAGGATTCTCCATATTCTAATTGTAATTGCTATAAAATGTATAACTCTTGTTCTTCCTAGGTAAGAAAAATGACATCTTCATTGTTTACTCCCATCAATTTTATGTAGGTGTCCTAGTCTTCTTCATGTTGTTGTGAACCTTCAACATAATTTTTCTGGAAAGATGGTCTAATATGTTGATCGAGTACAAATTCTCTCAATTTACCAGTATTAGGATTTTTCCTACAGTTGGGGATTCTAATTTTGGGACTTTGTTGATTTTACCACTGAGGTTTTCTTTCCATGTTCTCTAATCTATCCATTAGTCTTTCTACATTTTAGCTAAACTATCTATCTTAACATCTGAAGTGGAAGTTTCTTCCTTAATGGTCACTCTCCTCTCATTCCTCATCCTAGATCTTTTAGCTAGTAAGTTAGCTTCTACACTAACTGCATCACTCTACATATGTTTTAAAGTTGCAGGGTTTATTTCTCTTAACTGATAGGACATGTCAGTTTCAAAAACATCTAGAAATTTTATTAGGGCCAAGCCTGGTGGAGGTTTGATATTCACTGGAATTGCATTGCAGATGTTGTTAAACCTAATATAGTAATCCTGAATAGATTCATTAGGATATCTTCTAATGTTCTCATATTCAGATAATATTTGGAGAGGGTTTTTCTTTCTTTCCCATCTATTTATAAAAAATTGGTTGAAAGCAGCTAAATCAATAATATGGCTAGTAGGTAAAGATTTAAACCATTTTTAAACATCTTCTGCTAGTGTTTGTGCAAATAATCTCATTTTTACATCTTCCTCATCAACTTCATGTAACTAAAAATAATCTGATATTTTATCTACATGTTGCTGAGAAATAGACTGACCAGTACCATCGAACTGAAACTTTTTACTCTTGTAATCTTGTGGCATGGGATGTAAAGGGGCCTGTAAGACAAAAGGGTAAAATCTAGCTATCATGGTTAAGATTTTAGTTCGACTGGGAGGTAAAGAAGTGGTTCTTGGAGATGGACTCGAAACGTTAGGTTGGATATGAATTTGAGGTATGCATGTTTTTGGGGAATGAACTGTGGTGGATATTACAGGTGAGGTGGAACTGAATGAAGTTGTATTTACAGTTTATGAAGATACTGTAGAGAGCATAGGGGTAGCAGCAGTTAGGGTAGCTATTTCAATTTACTATTGAAAATAGGCTTCATCTATGTCTTTTATCAAAGTTGAGGCTAAAGCATCAAGTTTTTCAAAAGTATCTAGAACCAGCTAATCTAAATCAGGTTGTATAGTATCCTTCTTTGATTCAATAAATTGAATAAAATTGGTGTCTATTACAGTATTATAGACTGATTTTTCAGATTTGGTACGAAATAAATAATGCTCAAATGATAAGTCAAATCGAATATCATGTATGCTTGATAACTCCTTAGGAAGTGAATTTTCTTTGATTAACTCACTACTACTTCCTTGACTCTCTACTATTTTAGGTTTTCTTAAAATTCTGTCAGGATCATCAATAATTGTAGCAGGTTGTGGATCAAGATGATCCCTTGTATAATATGTTCTTTTATAAGCCATACTTTTAACTTAATATGATAAATCCAAACAAAATTTTAAAACCTTAATGTGAAAAATGAGGAAAATTGTTTCCTTTAAGATTTGTTTTAACTAGGGACTGATTTTTCTTCAGTATGGTTGCCACTATGTTATCACTTCAAAATTTCCAAAGGTTTATTTAGCATTAAAAAAAATATCAGAGGTAACTGCAAACCTACTTTGGAGCTTAGGATCTAGCCTTCCTAAAATTAGAGAGGGCTCTCTCTATATCATTTAACTTTGTTTATTTAATGGATATTAGGATACTTATGTATGCTTAGTTGGATTGGTTTTGATTGGTTGGTGGAATTAATGAATTAGATGAATAGGTACTTTTCCACTTTCCATTGGGATATGGAGTCAATATTCTTTGAAACAGAACAAAATAAAATTATGAAGAAAGTGTTACAGGGCAAAATAGGTGAGAAATATATATCTCAAGGCTGAATGGTGAAGTGATCTTTCAATCGGGATCAAGAAGCAATTAAGAATTCCTTAAACTAGATAATGAAGAACGGTGAAGAGTTCAATCGGGATCAGAAGGCAATTAAGAATTCTCTAAACCAGATATTAGAAGAAAACATAGAAACGTATAATAGTTAAAAGTAGAGTGTATTATTTAAGAAAATTCTGCAGTAATACTCATGTTATAACATTCATATTTAGAACACATATAAGTTTATGGAATAATTAGAAAGAAAAATGAACAATTGAAATTTTATACTTCACTGAGATAGCACAACACATGAATCCTGTAAAGAAGTCTCTTTATAACTTGTTCAGCTTGTCGACTAGAAATTGGTACAATAACCCTCAGGCAGGAGATCAGTCAGCTAATGAAATATTCATAAATACACACTTTTACTCTTTAGAAGAGAGTATTTATACAATTTATTAAAAAAATATTTTGTCAACCGACTAGGATTTATTCTAGGAAAATAAAATATCTTTATACAAAAATATAGTGACACGTTTCAACTGGCTGATATATGGCCTTGATTCTTTGTTTTCTATTACCTGTTTGTTCTTTCATCTGTCTGTTCTTTCACCATTTACAGGGAATCACACCACTTCTCCCATGTTTTTTCATCTGGGATTTTGATTTTCATCATCCTGCGGTAAATCTCATCTACCTCTGAATATCTGGAAAATGTAGGCTTATTTATAAAATGTGATTTACCTCATGCTGGAGGTAAAAGAAGTTTTCTAGAGTTTGAAGGAGCACCTTGCCAGTGGGAATGCCCTTCATTGAGGAAATGTGGGAAGCTTCTTTGGCCACTTCTCTTAACTTATTAACATAATCCTCATGTCTCATGAGTTTTTCATTTATCACTAGAGGACTAGGCAGACCCTTCTGCCTCAATACATCAAACTTGTTGAAAAACCTGTTCACTGCGAGTTCCAAGGTTTGACATTTCTCCTCGAGCTGTAGCATTAGATTTATTTTGGAAATAAATTTATTTACTTCTAGGATAGTCTATGTAATATCAGCTATCACGAGCTCTTCCAATTCATACTTTTTTTAGAATTTAGGAATTTTATTAGTTCAGAGGCTTCCTCTGGTTTCTCTTCAAGGTTGGATTTGAATTTCTGAATTGCCTCACCGGCTTCCTTCACCAAGTCGTTCTGCTCAAATATAATTTGTATAGAAGGCCAAATATCATTAATTGAGTTAATGATATTGGCCCACAATTGATTTTTTTCTTGGGCTAAATGCGTTGTTAATGATAACTCCTTCTCTAGCTTGTGGATTCTGTCAGTCAATCAATTGTCTTTTTGTACTTCAGCTTGATGCATTACTTCTGTGAATTTATTTTCATCCTCTAATCTCTTTAATTTTTTCTTGAGCTTATTAATCTCTGTAGTCTGAATGGAAATATCTTCCATTGGTTTGATTAATTTGTTGGCCTCATCAGTGGGATGGGTTGTTGGTACTACTGATGTTGGTGTTGATGTAGACACTAGTGTTGATGTAGACACTGGTGCTGATGTAGATACTGTGGGGATATTAGTAATGGGAATTTCTTCGAGAGTAATTATGCTAGCTTGTTTTTCCTGTACAAGCTTATCCATCTCTATTTCCATTTCCTTTAGCTGAGTTGTCAACTAGATGGTTAAATTCATCATCTCATCCTTTTGATTGTCTGTCTCCAAAACCTCCTTGGTTTGTGGATGCTCAGTGGTTGGTAGTTTTAACTGTTTCTTCAGTGCAACTTGTTGAAAAGTGTAACTGGGTCGGTATTCATATTGATTGTGTAATTATGTATTTTATATAAAGAAGAAGACAATATAATAAAATGTATTTTTGGTTGTACTTGCTTCATGGGTATATGATAAATATTTTATTATAGACTTCTTCTTGATGTCTATTAGGGTTTTCTTCTAGTTTCATTAGTGTCTAGTAAATAGGTATATGCTATATACCTTTTCATAACCAAGGACAACCTTCATCAACGATGGAATATAAGCATCATATTCAATGAAGAAAATGCCTCATTAAAATTTTGGAGTACATACACTACTTGTCAACTTATATACTTGGTGATCTAGTCGGCCTACTCATTGGCTGAATGGTCGTCCTAAAGAAAGATATATCACCTCTATATAAAAACAGAAAATTGCGGATTAGTTACACAAGAAAAACAATGTGGATTCCATCTGAAATGATACAGTGCAACATTGCGGCTCTCTAAAGTAACACAACAACATTATAATGCGGTCACACCTGGAATATAATGCGGTTATACCAATGTTGAACGAGGATCTCTGCATCACACAGTGTGGATAATACAACATCACACAATGATGATAATACACAATCATACAGTGCATGTAATATACAAGCATACAGTGCGAATAATATACAGTGCAGTCAACAAAGTGCGGTCAACGCAGTGACAGTTTGCAGATAACCTAAGGGAGTTTAGTTCTGAGTGAAGTTTTAAGAATATCAGGACTATCTGATATATGATGTTGTGCAGATCATCCTAAACAGGAAGTGCAGATATCTAAATTATAGTCACCGTGGATTCCAGAGATTCAAGAAGTGTGGATATCTAGGCCTATTCTTCGGATACTAGAGCAGGAAGAAGCTGCAAATAAAATACTATTGTTTCATTTAAAAATATCCTGAATTATATATAAATTTTAAGGACATTTTTATTGAAGGATACGATTCAATGAAGACAGTGACTATAAAAAAAGAAGAATCATTCTTAAAGGAGAATAAGAGTAAGGAAGGTAAATCTGCAATTTACCTTCCTAATTACAATACAATAAGAGAATATTGGAGACCAAGTTCTCTAGTGCAGAATAGAGCAGATCATTGAAGAAGAGAAGAATCAAATTTGAAAGGGAAGTGACAAGATCTTGGAGACATTCCTAAGTCTAGGGTCTGAGTCTGGGTCATGGTACTTGTCATTTGAGGATCTATAAGAAGAATTATTTGCGGGTTTTCCTCTCCAAGAGGGAGAGTTTTTTCCCTGGCTGTAGGAGCCTAATCTTGTGTCTTGTGAATTTTTGATAATTGACTTGATGAAAGAATAACTAAGCTAAAGAAAGAAAGTCGTAAGTAACTCAAGCAAGTTCACAAGTAATTATCAAGAAGAGAATTTGTATTAATCTCCAGCCCTCCAAATTCTCAACATGGATTCAGAGCTAAGGTGCTAGAAAGGGTGTAGAGACACTCAAGGATCAGATTTCATGGATGGCATCAAAGCAAGGATTTTATTAAAAGAAAGGAAGCAACAAAATATCCTCATCAATCACCATTCAAAGGAAGCGTCAACCATCTTCAAAGTAATCAAGATGATAGAAGAAGAAAAGCATCTACTCAAGTAAGTATATCTATGACTTTATATGAATCTATTAAAATTTCTCCTTTGCAAAGAAAGAAACAAAATGTTTGGGGTTTCAAACTTTCCATAAAAGACAAGGAAAATGAATTCATGCCAAATTCATGAAGAGAGATATAAGAGCCCAAAGGATTCTTATATAATCCATAAAAGACCATCATCTCCGATGTACCAAATCTAAAATCATCAAAAGGAGTATATAAGAAATTAGTGGAGCTATTCTTTGTGAGTATTGCAGAAAAGGAAATCTCTCTGATCAACTGTAGGAACTAGGAGAAGACTATAGTGGTACTAAAAGCTCTATGAGAAGAATGGGGAAATCTCACTTCACAATTATACAGGAAGATAGAAGTCACACCATTCCACAATTTAGGGTCTCTATGTAAATAAAGGAAACAAGATTGAAAGCCAAAGTTGTTATAGGATCAAGCGAAGTAATTAAGCCTTTGTAGCCATGTCTAAGAAGAAAGGAAGATTCGGTAAGTTTTGGTCCTCAGAGTAAAAGAAGAAATGTTAAAAACGCACGATGCCTTGGATATGATGAACTTGGGTGTTAAAATAGAAATTGTCCTTAATTTGAAAAAGGACAAGAGAAATAGGGAAGAAGCCCATGTCTCTAAAATGAGGAAAGAGCCTGATAAGAAATAAGAAGCAAAGGATCTCCACTACATTGAGATCATCTTCTCCTTTAAGTGATTTTTGTTAGTTATATGATAGGAAGCAGTATAGAATCCTGATGAAAGCATGGTAGGAGTTCCTGGTGAATCAGCTCCGGGAAAACCTCTCTGATAACATTACTAATGGAAAGAAATCATCAAGAGAAAAATTCATCATGGAAATATATTTATGGGATGCGATGACTTATTGATGGAGCATGCCAAGAAAATGAAGCTCTTCATTCTTGAGAAATTGCTACAGTATGACTCAAAGGAAAATGGTATGAGGTATGTATATATTTATATTCTAACATTAGATGCTGTGAATTCATGTCATATGGTTGCAAGTAATGAACTTCTGTATTTAGAAGTATGATCTATGGAGAAGTATCTCTTAGTGCATGGACATATTAAATCAACATAATATGTCCTATGAGGTGGTTGTATATGAAAGAGAAACTAGAAAGGTCGTAAGTTCCTGGGAATGGAGAATGTGCAGAAAGGAAGAGATCATGAAATGCAACCATTTCAAGAGACAATTATCATTCGTAAGCCAAGAAGATGTGACTAGGAGATCTCTAGGGAGGATATGTAGACTCTAATAGAAGTCTGGTAATTAAGAAGACCCTTGACAAAACATATCATTAGGAGAAGTGTCAATCTATATGAAGGATGTTGATTCCTTTAGGAAGATGTCATGGTGAAAGATCATCACTAGGGTAACTTTTGTTCTAAAATTTCATATGTATATGTTTATCTGGATGAATTTATGCACGGCTGCTAATCATAAGAAAGGATTCATGATCCTTGGGGATGATTCGAAGAAAGAAGCATGGCATAACGATGGACCAGATGAGGAAGACTGATGAATCACTTTCTGATCATGGACATGACTCGTGACTGAAATTGATGGATGATCTGTTCCCTATGAAGCCAAAAGTTGAAGATTCCTCAATATCTAAATACATGACATCGAGGGGAGGAACTCTTCATGAGTAGCTGGATTGTTGTTGCAGGACCCTGGTTGATGAGGAGCTTGGTGGTAAGTTTCTTGGAATAAACTTGAAATATTTCCTTCCTGTGTTAAGAGGGAGTGACGTATGTGATTCTCTATTACATGTATCATGCACTAGACCGGGACTAACAACCGTAAGTATTAGTGAAGGCCATGTGAAGAGAATGGATAGACACATCATTATGGTCTTCACCTGGAAGATAGGATGGAGGATCGGGTAATCATCTGGCATTCGATACTCTTTGAGAATGAGATAGGGTACATACCCAAGAGAAGAATAGTCCAAGAAGGTCATACTCTGGGAACACCTAGGTGGGGTATGTACCTTGGAGAGATAATGACTATGGTGTCTATTAGTCATTTGTATTGCTAGCATTGTAGCCCATTGTCTCATTGAGAGATGGGGCTGTTAGTCAAGGCCTTGCACTAGGACAATGCTAGTTGATATGATGCTATATAGATGCGATTAAAAATTCGATTATTCTTATGAGATTCTTCAGTTTGAAAGTGACCATGTACCTGTATGAATACCTCCCTAGTTAAGAGGGAGTGTTGAAAAGTGTAACTAGGTCGGTCTTCATATTGACTGTGTAATTATGTATTTTATATAAAGAAGAAGACAAGATAATAAAATGCATTTTTGGTTGTACTTGCTTCATGGGTTTCATGAACAATATTTTATTATAGAATTCTTCTTCATGTCTATTAGGGTTGTATTCTAGTTTTATTAGTGTCAAGTAAATAGGTATATGCTCTGGACCTTGTCATAACCAAGGACAACGTTCATCAATGTTGGAATATAAGCATCATATTCAATGAAGAAAATGCCTCATTAAAATGTTGGAGTACATACACTACTTGTCAGATTATATACTTGGTGATCTAGTCAGCCTGCTCACTAGATGAATGATCGGCCTAAAGAAAGAGATATCACCTCTATATAAACATAGAAAATTGCGGATTAGTTACATAAGAAAAACAATGTGGATTCTATTTGAAATGCTACAGTGTAACATTGCAGATCTCTGAAGTAACACAACAACATTATAATGCCGTCACACCTGGAATATAATGCGGTTATACCAATGTTGAACAGGGATATTTGCATCACACAGTGCGAATAATACAACATCACACAGTGCTGATAATACACAATCATACAATGCGGATAATACACAAGCATATAGTGCAGTCAACACTGTGACAGTTTGCGGATAACCTAAGGGAGTTTAGTGCGGATTTTAGAAAGATTGTTTTGTGTGAAGTTTTAAGAATATCAGGAATATCTGATATATGATGTTGTGCGGATCATCCTAGACAGGAAGTGTGGATATCTAAAGTACAGTCACTGTAGATTCCAGAGATTCAAGAAGTGCGGATATCTAAGCCTATACTTCATATACTAGAGCAGGAAGAAGTTGCAAATAAAATATTGTTGTTTTATGTAAAAATATGCTGAAGTATATATAAAGTTTAAGGACATTTTTATTGAAGGATAAAATTCAGTGAAGATGGTGACTATAAAAAAAAGTCATTCTTAAAGGAGAATAAGAGTAAGGAAGGTAAATATGTGATTTACCTTCCTAATTACAATATAGTAAGAGAATATTAGAGACTGAGTTCCCTAGTGCAGAACAGAGAAGATCATTGAAGAAGAGAAGAATCAAATTTGAAAGGACAGTGACAAGATCTTGGAGACATTCCTAAGTCTAGGGTCTGAGTCTTGGTCATGGTACTTTTCATTTGAAGATCTATAAGAAGAATTCTTTGCAGGTTTTCCTCTCCAAGAGGGAGAGGTTTTGCCCTAGCTCTAGGAGCCTAATCTTGTGTCTCGTGCATTTTTGATAATTGACTTGATGAAAGAATAACTAAGCTAAAGAAAGAAAGTCATGAGTAACTCAAGCAATTTCACAATTCATTACCAAGAAGAGGATTTGTATTAATCTCCAACCCTCCAGATTCTCAACGCAACTATGTCTGAATTTTTCTTCTTTATAAGTTCTTTCGCTGCCTTGATGTCAATTGGATTATAGCCAATCTCAATTACCAACTCTTCCAGTGACTTAATCCTATTGTCTTTTGCTTGTGATGAGGCTCTCTGTAGCTTTAACTGTGACTGTATATTTTCTAGGGAGTTCTGCAACTTTTGGACACTCAAGGATTTATGTGTCATGGTTGAATATATCATCTCTCTTGCCTGCTTGTGGAATTCAATTTGGTCAATTGGATGCACGTTCTTGGCATTAAATTCAAAGCTTGTTTTATTATCGTCTTGTGAAGTTTTGGGGGCCTGTGCCTTTGGCTGTAGGAATGTCATCTGCATTTTCTTCATCTTGAGGTCAAAAATTGAAAGTAACCTCTTCCAGTATTGTGCATATGTAACTGCCTTCAGTGCTTCATATTTAATTTTAATCTCTTTGTATTTCTCAATGATATCCTTTTCCTTCTCAACTGTCTTACTGGATGTTGAAATATCTGCATTAATTTTCTTTTGAATGATTTCTGCCCTGCAAGATTATGGCAGAGGTGCTTCTTCTGTATGTGGTGTAGGTGCATCATCCCTGACAACAATCACTTTCTCTATTTCAATTGTTTCTTCCTGCTCTATTTATGGGTTCAAATTTGCTTTCTTTTTGTACATAATCTTGAATTTATTGTTAGATGTAGCTTCTGATAAGTAAGAGCCTTATTCTCTAGAAATTTTCGAATTCCTATCCTGTGGGTATGGGGTAAGAAGAATGAAACTAGTATCAAGTTGCTCCTCCACCTCCTGTAGAGTGTTTTCCAACGACTCTGACTCGTTGGAATATTTCTCAATCTCAGGCTTAGATTCATGGATGAAAGGAGTGAGTTTAGACTCAATTATTATTTTTCTTATGACACCTAAGGGGTCATATGACCATTTGAAACTTTTGCTGAACTTTAACTCCTATAGGCATTTGTCTGCTTCCTTTCCAAAATCCTTACTGTTGCATATAGAGGTCCCTAGTTGGATTTTTATCTTGAACTGTGTTTTCTTTTTGGCTGAAAGGAATTTTACCTCATCAGAATTCAAGATTTGTCTAATGCACTCTAAGGAAAATATCCTCATTAGGAGGTATTTGGGAAGCTTGTAAGGGACTAGTTGGATTCCATATACTCTAATCTTTGTGTGATTCTGGTATAAATACCAGTCTCTTGTCTTGCTCTCGTCATATAACTGTAAAAATTTTCTGATTTCATCACTGATTCTGGGTTGAATGTTTTTGCTAAGCATATTAACGATTGGGTATACAAAAGAATAAATAATATTTGTAACTAAATTCATTGGAATCCTAATGATCAAGGATGTCCAAAAAATTACATACTAGGGATTACCCTCTGTGTCCAGTTTTTTTAGGCTCACTGTAAACCTTTCTGACTAAAAATATATGAACAAATGAAATAATACCGAGGATTATTTGAACACTCCTCCTTCTAGCAGTTTGATAAGTTGATCATGCATGGCATCTGCCAGGAATTGGGCAAAGTAGAAAAGTATAGCTAGAGGCTGGCTTGGGAAAAAGGTATAGAGGAAACCAAGGATGGACTCATCTACTCGCTCATCAGTAAAATATCCTAGGATACAGTACAACATGGTCACAATTTGTTTGGTTTTTTCTGGGAACATGGTAGCAGAGTATGGTGGGTTTCTTTTAGGAATTTTCATTGATTCAGGGAGGAAAGTCTCAAAGATTTGAGACCTCTTAGGAAAAACATAGCTTTACGTAAAGCTCAGTGAGGGTATCAATGGAGAAAGGCACTCCCTCTGGTTGTGATGGAGTCTGCAGCATTTGGTTAATGGATTGAGCAATGATAGTAATTAGAATTTGTTGGTCAGGGGTGACTATGGCTCTTTCATTTGGAAAATAACTACATTGGAAAAGTCTAATGACTTCAAGGAATTGTTAGGTCTGTGGAACTGTGTATTTTGGTAGGTTAGAGTTCCAAAGATTTATATCATCTTCCTAATCAGCAAGCTTGTCATGGCTCGAACAATGGAGCTCCAAGAGATTTTTGTCAGTAATTGTGTTGATTATTTTAAATTCCTTTTCGGCCAGTGGAGTATGATCGAAATATAATAGGGATGGTTGCAGAGGATTCACTATTTGGACAGTTTTAGAAGCCATTGATTTGATTCAATTATTTAATTAATGTGCTTAATTGATGTTGGTGGGTACTCATAATTGCCTAGAGTACCGAAGTTTAGGTTGCAGAAGGGGTCGAGGTGGCAGCGGGGCTTCAATCAGGTTGGCGATGGTGGCTTCAGTATTTTTCGCAAGTTGAAAATGGTAGGTAAATGAAAGGGATATTGGGGTTTTATAGTTTTGAAACTTGTGGTTTATCGCATGCCCGCGGGGTGGTTTGGGAAGGATGGGGTGTGATAACACTATGGAATGCCACGTGGTAGGGGAGCGGGCAAAGAAAACTAATTATTTCACACCCCCCCTCAGAATTTAAAAGTAGAACATCGGGGGGATCGAAATTGATCATTAGACGTTCGATCTATCCAACACTGATCAAACGGTAGGCAGAAGTTGCGTGCTTTCAAAGGAAGTGGGGTCGGAAAAAACATGATGAGGAGGGTTAAAATCAAAGTGGGTTTGGGTAATACATTATGCGGTTTAAACTATTAAAAGTGGTTTTTTGTGTTTTTATGAAAACATAAATTTTTTTAAAGGGGTAAAGGGGTTTTCAAAGGGGAAAAATGTATTTTAGCAAGGGGAAGGGGCTAGAGAGATGTTTTTTGAGTTTTTAGGAAGGGAAAAGGTTTAGGGTAAGGGGGAATGGAGAGGGAAAAGGGATTTTAGCAAGGGGAAGGGATTAGAAAGATATTTTGATAAGGGATAAGCATAATGATCCTTATATAACTTTTGAAAAGTATTCTACCTACCCTTTTATTCATGCTAACATTTTTCCTTTCCTTTATTGGGTGGAGCTGAGCTTTCTTACCTTTTTATTTTATTTTGATAAGAAAACTAAATTATTTCTAACCTTATATCTTCCAATGGCCTAGATTAAACTTATGAGCTCATTTTTATTCTCTACCTAACTACCGATCTGCCAAGATTAAATGGTTTGGTCAGATCTTTATTCACTAACTATCATAACATAAAATATAAAGGCATGAAAGATCAAGATTAAATTTCATGATCATCATGAACTGTGGAATTTTGAACAATCTACACACAATTGTCTTTATGCTTTTCATATGAAATTGAGAGTATTTTATATAGAAGTGGCATTTAAATGAGCATCACTTTTCAATTTCTTTTGGTGGGGTTCATAATCTTCTTTCTTTTTGATTTTTTCTTTTATTCTCTTTTCTTTATTTTGGTCCTTTGATTATTCTTTTAGGACATACCCTCTTTTCATTTTTTAATATGGAAAACATTTGCAGAAATGCAAAGGTATGTACAATATTACAAGGCTTAACATAGTCAATTCAAAATTATGATCCCTATTATTATAGGACCCTAACATAATCAACACAAAAAGAAGATCAACAAAGGTTAGTTCCAAGGTATGTTACAAAATTTGTTTAAATAATAATTTCTAAAAACATTAGTGTATATAATTTATATGATCATATGTTTCCACCTCAATATGTCATCATTAAAATGGTTTGTACTCAGATTCACATCATAACTCCATAATTCGACTACTTCACCTGTACCATATCCCATAATGATCAAGACCGATTTCATTAATTAATGATCAATGGTCATATCTCATTCTGTAACCCACTATCCACATTCCTAAACCCTCGCCCAAATATCTATTTTACCTACACGTCTCTACAAACTCTTTTTGATGTCCTTAAATTAGAGCCAAACCCTCAATCCATCTAGTTGAAGAGGAACAATTCTAAAGGTGAAACTTCTTACGACAGAGACATGGGTCTAATAGTGAGAACCGAACCTATGGGAGAAAAAATCATGGAAGGTTATCCACAGATGAAGGAAATGCTATAAAAGGTGCAATGGCTCTAGTTCATACAGAATTTCGATGGGTTCCAGAAGGAGGTCATAAAGTCCTTTGCAAGAGCCTTCGATGGGACAGAGGTTGAAATTGGGGACATAAAGTTTTCGGTGAAATAGGCCTTCATAGCTGAAGCCACGAAACTTCCAAAAATTGGCAAAAGATGGTTCAAGAACAAGGAAATTCATGACGAATAATGGAATATTTTTCTGAAGAATCCAGGTATGGACATTACTATTTTTAAGAAGGGAATTCCCAGTAATACACTAAAAAGAAATGGAGGAACATGTTGTTAATTATATAAAAAATTGTTACTTGTGAGGGTAGATTTGGTTGTATGCTTTGTATACCATTCCATACTGTTAATGAATTTCCTAGATGACGGAGAAATAAACCTCCCATACTTTTGACTGAACAACCTAAAGAAAATGTCAGCAAATGTGCAGAAAAGAGTCCAATTTATAGAAAATACCATGCATCATCATGGAATAATAAATATACTCGTTTATTTTAATTTAAAGAGTTTAGGAGACTCCTAGGAAAGTTTCCTAATAGGAAATAATTTTCAAGAAGAAGCGCCAGAACAACCTAAGAATGAAAAAATCAAAAGAAGTAGGAGGAGAAAGGTTGATACTTGCATTGAAGACAAATCCTCACCTAAACCACATCAAGAAGAATAAGAACTCACCATTGCATAGTTACTAAAGAATAAGAAACAGAGTGAAGTAAAAAAGAGAGGTAATGTAAAGGAAAAGGGAAAAGTTACAAATTCACAAATCTTAGGCTCTTCATAGCCAAGGAGAAGCTCCAGACTTCATAAACCCTTGAAGAAGCCACCTCCACAGGAAGCAGAGTTTGTTAATTTATATGAAGAGCCCCAAGTACCATCACCCATCACTGCCTCTCTTATGCACAGTCCTATGCACAGTCCTATACACCCTCCTATACATAGTCCTATACATATGCCAAGCAGAAGGACCCCAGAAATTGACCTGACATAGAAGGAGATTTATGGATACATTGAGTCCTTGGAGTAGAGTCATGCAAAAGCAAATCCAATTGTTGAAGAGTGGCCTATCATTCCACAAGAACCTCTGGTGAACACCTTGAAGCAAGAAATCACGAAATAGAGATACTAAGCATGCACATCAAGCAAGAAAATGAATCCCTGAAGGAACAAAATCACTTGGAAAAGGTCATTAGTGACAATACTATCTTACATTTTGGGCTATGGTATAAAAATAACAAGAAACTAAATAAAAGGAATAGCTTTCTGAACAGAAAATTCATCATCTTGAAGTACAAAATCCTCATGAAGAAACCAAGAATGGAAATCACTTCAAGGAAAAGAAAGAAGAGGAATTTGGATGTACTGACAGAGGTATTAGAAAAAATGCAGTAGAAGGTGAAGGCTCACAATTTTGGGAATCGCATGAGGACATGAAATGGTCTCTTAGTGGGGGTATGTTGAACCTCAAAATTGTTCCTAATTTGACATCATTTTCCATCATTTCTAATTCTTTTTTCAAAAACCCATGCCTTCAATCAGTGATAATTGACATATTCCACATCTGAGAAGGCATTTTGATGATCTCTACTCTATATTATAATGTTTCTTATTATTTAGATGAATTTATGTAATTATATACATAATTCATGTAATTCTGTAGCTAACCTTTGTTTCTGCAACCACTGTTATTGTTTGATAGGTTTTAAGAAGAAAATTAAGAAGTGGTTAATATGGATATCTCTGAAATGGTCCATACATGTATCGTATTCCACTTACCTGTTTGAATTCAAGAAGGAATCATGCCTACACTCACAGTCAAATATTAGTCAAGGAACGAGATCAGCAGATGAAATACTCTTGATTTTCTCTTACGTATCATATCAAGAGAGAGCCATGAAGAATTTGATTCTAAATAGACTTGTAATTTTAGTTTTATTTTGCTATCTATAGGTGGAATTTCCTCAGACATTTAATTCAAAAGCTGTATAAACATTGGTTCATTGAAACCAGGAATAAGCTTAATTTTTGTGATAATACGGTGTTATGCTTTCAAAAAATTTTTTGCTAATAAAGAAGACCAACTTCAGATCTATGATGCACGAATAGTCTAAATAGATTTCATACTTGTTCTGTGTTAGAGGGCCCCTACACGGAAAGGAGGTTTTTATTGTTGTTTTTTAGTTTAATTTTATTTCAATTTCATAGTTTAATTTCCCGTTGATTCGTAGTTATATTCTCGTCAATTCATAGTTAATTTCTCATTATTTCATAGTTAGATTCTTGTCAATTCGTAGTTTAAATTGCTCACTATTTTTTAGTTTAATTTCATGTCAATTAGTTTTTAAATGTTTCCTGAAATATTTATTTACATTTATAGTTGATTGTTGGATCTTATGCTCATCTAAATCATCTCATGAATGTGACTCTGTCATCTTCCAATTGAATAGATTCGTGCATTTGGTTATACAACAACCATAGGTTTTAATATTAAACATGTTTTGCGCAATAGCTACTATGTCATTTCTTGCTTGCCTTAGTTAAATTTGATTTCAATCAGCATAGTAATTTAATTTCTTAGCAATAGAATGTATGCTTTCGTTCCATGGAAATCATAATAGAATTAGATTAAATTTATGTTTCAATAATTCTTACCTTTAAAACTAGGACAAAGCTAGATTAGAATTATGTTTTGATTATTTTAGAAATAGATCAAATGCTATTTTTTCATAGAATTAATTCTTTCAATGGATAAGGTAGAAAATGGTTTCATTCTTGTCATGTTGATAGATAGAACATCATTTAAATATTAGTAGAATGAAATTAGATTTAGAATAGTGCTTTTTTTTTAATCAATTTAATTAGATAATTCCCATAAATGTTTTGTCGGCCTAGGATAAGTCTAACATAACTCAGATGTTAACCATTCGAAGTTTGATTTATTTTTATGAAAATTAGATTATTTAATCAACATTGCCTTTTCTTCCTTATTTTAGATTTTATATTTCATTCATTTCATTAAAAGTAATTTGAAATTCAATTCATTATCTTAGAATAAAAATAACATTTCATTTTCTTTCTTCTTTAAGATTAAGTTTTCATCATTAAAATTCATTTATATTTGGTTGCTCACTAGCATTTAAAGATTTCATTTAGAAGCATAGATTTCATTTCTTAGATCAATTTCGGTTCTTAACCTTAGGCATAAAATACAAAACCCACAAAACAATATAAAACATACACAACGAAGTAAGGAAGAAGGTCATCTAAGCATATATAGTGCACCACACTTCATCAAATTACTAACCTCTGTCAATAATTTATGATAGAAATTTAAGAAATTTGATTGACTAAACACATACATTCACTGTGCCATCATACTTTTTTGTTACTTTTCCCTATTGTCAACTAGCAACATATCTCTCTCAAAATCACCTTCTCACCCACATATGGTGACCACATTTCTTATTTCTCCTTTGCCATCGATGACAACAATGCCAACAATAAAGTTGTCAAACTTCTCACAAGTCAATGTCTCGTTAAAGGGGCCGAATTTTGACTATATCAGTTGGTCAAAGGGCCAAAATTCAGCCTACATTAGCTGTTCAAAGGGTCTATTACTGATCAAAATAGTAGGGGTCCAAAAAGGGGATGCTTGGAGTGATATTTCCAGGTCAAGGGAAACAATGGAGCAATATCGCACTATCACCTTAGTTATGGATCCCTATTATTTATAGACTTTCACCTATGGGAGGAGGCCCACTATAATAAGGATCATGAAATGAATGGATCAATGATAGGGTGAAGGGATAATCCTGGGGGGAAATTCACAAGAGAGGCTCAAATGCATAGCTTGCTTGCTTTGGAAGGTGTTATCACTCCACTAGATTCCCAAGGCTGAGGAAGGAATCCCAACTGAGGTAACCAAAAACCAAGCTTTTGACTTGGTATATAGTTCTACCAAGTCAGAGAGGGCTCTCTCCACAAAAATCACAGCCAAGAGGGCTGTATGAAAAAGGTTTTAGGCTAGCTATGATCCAGGTGGATATTTGTGGCCGCCCACCTATTCCACTTGGGGCCCCACCATTGCCTCTTTCAGTTTTTCAGTTTCAGCACAATTTACTATTTTTAGCAGTTTTTCAGGTCCTGAACTTCCAGAGCCGTTTTGAGGCCCTAAATGACGTTTTTTGGGCATCGGGCCTCCAGAAAATATCATTTCGTTTCGAAATGGATAGTCATGGTGAAAGTTGTAGTCCTCGGATAGATCTTTCTAATGATGTACCATGTGCATCAAACGGAGATAGTATGCCAAAGTTACGTCCCTGGGAAGTTGAAACACCAATTTACCCAAACGGGGCCCATAGTTTTGGCACTTCATCTCCTAGGGTTAGGTTTTTGGATGTTTAGAGTTCTCCATTTTTTCTCAATAATAAATAGGCCCTCGAGCCTCATTGTAACTCAGTTCAGAGGCCTGTAGTCACGACATCTCTTCTCAGAGATAGCT
The DNA here is from genome assembly GCA_034641835.2 of Pinus albicaulis. NCBI lineage: Eukaryota > Viridiplantae > Streptophyta > Pinopsida > Pinales > Pinaceae > Pinus > Pinus albicaulis. Next base: position 1,018,203,114 of record CM076570.1, read on the forward strand.
ACCAGTGCCCTAGCTAGTTTTATTTCCATTCTGTTTGTAAGAAAATTTCAGTTCTTTGATATTAATGAAATGAAGTGTTATTTCCACTGCATCTCTATATTTATGGTTAGATGTTTATTCTGTTGCGTTCCTGCATAAATCCAGATCAGTGGTATCAGAGCGGTCTTCTTTTTCTCGATTCTTCTTTGCATGTCCCCAATGAGGTCAGGGTATAAGGAGCTAGGGCTTGATCTGGTGGAACCTTTGCAAGATTAGCCTCGCAAAACTCGAAGGACACCCATGGGGGATGAAAATAAAGATGAGGGAGTAGGAGATCCTATCAAAATATTTCTTGAGGAGGCCCTCGAAAAACAAAGGAACGCGATGATGGATAACTTTGCTCAGATCCTTCAATGGCTTCCCACCGACGGCGCATTTGCATCCAGCAGCCACTCTGGAGGCGCGAATCCTTTTAAGGTACAAGTAAATTTTGACATTACCATATTTGAGGGTCAAATAGACACAGATGCCATAGATAGATGGTTGAATCTATTAGAAGGATATTTCTCTGTTCATGACTTTTTAGACTGGGAGAAGATTATTTTTTCACTCCTTAAAGCTACCCCCCCCTTGTTAAGGACTGGTGGGAAACCTACTGTGAGAACAAGGACCAGACAGAACCCTCTCTGTTCTCGGCCGTACCAACTTGTAATTCTTTCCGAGATGCTGTCAAGGAACAATACTATCCCGTGGGGAGCTATGAGGACAAGTACATACAATGGACCACGCTGTGACAACAAAGGGATCAAGATGTGCATGAGCTAACGAATATGTTCCATACCCTGCACACAAATTTGGGTATCAAAGATTCAAAGAAACATCTGGTGCTAAAGTATCGCAGCTGTCTGCACAGATACATTCAGGAGGAAATGGAGTTCCTCGACGTCTCCTCGCTTGGTACGGCATACCGGTATGCTGTGAAGATTGAGCAGAAATTCAAACAGAAGAAGCGAGACTTCTGCGAATCAAAAGCAAGGGAAAGGTGCTTCCAAACCGCAGAACAAAGGACAGAGCCAAGGCATGGTGGCTAAAGACAACCCGTCGAAGCCACAAGAAAAGAATAGCACCGCAAAGCCAAAGAAGGACATGGGAAAGTGGTGTGAGTTCCATAAGAGCTCCACTCACAACACAAGTGAGTGTCGGGCCAAGCAGTCGCTAGTGGCCAAGATGAGGGATTCTGAGTCAGATGCATGCTCTGACTCCAAATCAGAACCTGAAAAGAGGAATGAAAAAGGGAAATATATTATTGATGTGGAGCCCAACGCCACTGTTGCCACTACAAAGATCCAGAAGGTGGAACCGGAAGATCCAGAGGAGGAGGAACGTCTCTTCCACTCCCATATGTGGGTAAAGGGCTCCCCTGTACAGTTCATTGTCGACAATGGGAGCCAAAAGAACCTCATTTCAGCAAACGCAGTGAAGCGGTTGGGCTTGCTGACCACAGCTCACCCACATCCATACACCATCGGGTGGCTTCACCAAGGACGAGATCTCCGCGTCAACCAGCAGTGCCACCTTCCCTATGGCATCAAGCCCTTCACGGATGAGGTATTATGTGACGTTGCTCCTATTGATGTTTCTGATGTATTATTAGGACAACCATACTTGTGGAAGCGTCATGCTGTGTATGAGTCTCGACCTCGTGCTGTTATTATTACTTTGGGAAATAAGTTGTATAGGATACCAGAGGTACCACCTCCTACGGCTATCTCTTTGGTTACTGAAAAACAATGCAGTAAGCTCATTTCCCAAACCAGGAAATTCGTTTTCCTGATGATCCGCCCCCAGGGCAAGAAGAAGACTGTGGCCACGACCTCCAGACAGGGCCCCTCTGCACGACGACAACAAATGGATAAGGTCGTGGAGGAGTACGGGGACATCTTCACCTCACCCACGGGGGTTCCTCTGCACTGCCAGGTCAAGCACCCGATTGATCTGACCCCAGGTGCGCCACTACCCAATGGACCGATCTATCGACGCTCTGTTCTGGAAAATGATGAAATCAAGAGGCAGATTCAGGAGCTGTTGCAGAAAGGTCACATCAGACCAAGTTCATCGCCCTGTAGGAGCCCGATCGTGTTGGTACAGAAGAAGGATGGGACGTGGAGACTCTGTATTGACTATCGGGCACTGAACAAGATCACTGTCTGGAATAGGTACCCAATCCCACGGATTGATGACCTTCTGGACCAACTCAAAGGTGCAAAATATTTCAGCAAGATCGACCTGAAGTCTGGGTATCACCAGGTACCAATTGAACCCTCTGATGTGTGGAAGACTGCCTTCAAAGCCAAGGAAGGCCTTTTTGAATGGCTGGTCATGCCTTTCGGGTTAACGAATGCTCCCGCAACCTTCATGAGGATGATGGACGACATCTTGCGGCCATTCACCAACTCATTTGTAGTGGTGTACTTGGATGACATTCTTATCTTCAGCCAGACTTGGGAAGAGCACCTTCACCACATCCGACAAGTCCTCCAAACACTGCGGCAACACAAGTTGTGTGCCAATTTGAAGAAGTGCACTTTTGGCATGACCCAGGTTCAATATCTGGGATACATTATTGATGAAAGGGGGGTGCATGTGGATCCAGCCAAGATCCAAGTCATTCGGGATTGGCCAACCCCAACCACTATAACAGAGCTTCGCAGCTTTCTGGGTCTTGCTAATTTCTATCGGAGGTTCATGTTGGGATTCTCTCATATCACTTGGCCCTTGAGTCAAGTTACCAAGGGAGGAGCGAGAGAAATTTTTTTTTGGTCGGAACCTCAACAGAAGGCGTTCACAGAACTGAAAAACCGCCTCTGTTCTGCCCCAGTGCTCACTTTACCAGACTTGCAACAGCCATTTGAGATCGAGACAGATACCTCTGACTATGCTATTGGGGCAGTTCTTACTCAACAGGGACATCCAGTGGCATTTCACAGTGAGACATTGTCTGACACAGTTCGCAAGTATCCCACTTATGACAAAGAAATGTATTCCATTGTGCAAGCTTGTCGACAATGGAAGCATTACATTTTGAGGAAGGAAACAATCATCCACACAGACCACCGGCCCCTGCAGTTCATACAGACACAAGGGAAGTTGCAGAATGATCGCCATCAGAAGTGGTCCACATATCTGCAACAGTTTCATTTGAACATCAAGTACAAGAAGGGTAGCACCAATCATGTTGCAGACTACCTCAGCCGACCACCGATCATGGCGCTCACCAATGTGCTCAACTCTTGTGGGCACGAGACTTCTGATTAGCCGCTTCTCTATGAGAGTGACCTAGAATTCGGTCACACTTACAAGGCACTCTTGGGGGGTACGCAAGTTCCAAATTTTCACCTCCAAGATGCAATTTTATGTCACATGGGACACCTTTGTGTTCCTTCAAGCGAGCGTGCCAAGATGATATGGGAAGCACACTAAAGAGTCGAGTCGGCGGGCATTTCGAGGTCAAGAAAACGGTAGCAATCCGCGGTATTTCCTTGGCGAGACCTTCGAAAGGATGTCGAGAAGCACATCGGATCCTACAGCACGCAATAACGCGTGCCAAGCCAGGCCATCGAAAAGCAAGGCCTGTACATGCTGCGCTGCCCTAGTGGGCCAGCAGGAATCCCATCTCCCATGGATTACATGTGCGAGACTGCCGCCTTCTACTAAGTGAGAAACGCGACTATGTTTTGGTGGTCGTCGACGGATTGTGAAGAAGATGGCCATCATGGCGGCCTGCAAGAAGAATATCACAGCAGAAGCCACTGCTAAACTCTTCTTTGAACGAGTGTGGGTGCACTTTGGGATCCCACAGTCTATCATATCAGATCGGGATAGCAGGTTCCTCAGCACATTTTGGTCTAGGCTCTGGTCAATGTTGGATACCAAGCTCACCAATTCCACAGCTTTCCATCCCCATATAGATGGCCAGACAGAGGTCGTCAACAGGATGCTTGTACACATTCTGCGCATGTACAATTCAAAGCATCCACGCACATGGGACGAGAGCCTCCCATATGTAAAACATAGTTATAATCGGCTTTCCGGTTCAATCAGCCATAGCCCCTTTCGGTGGGCTTGGGATTCCCGACCACTAATCGCCATTTTTTGCATTATTTTCCGAGCCAATTGACTCATGTCGAGTTTGAACGGCCAGCAGTAGCTTTCATCGAGCACATTCGACACATCCACCGAGCGAGGTTCCGCAATCATGTTGGACAAAGCCAGCAAGCCACCGCCGGCGCCATGATCAACACCGGGTGCCACGCAACTTCCAGGTGGGCGACAAAGTATGGCTACATTTACAGAAGGAGCACCTCACTGGACCCCACCGCAAGCTTCGCCTGCTCTGATACGGGTCGTACACCATCACCAAGGCTGTAGGGAACAATGCCTTCGAGCTCAGTATTCCACCATTCCTTGGTCTGCACCTAGTCTTCAATGTGGATCGCCTTCGTCCTTACTTCCCACCTCTACTGGACAACTCAGACATTGCAAAACAACTCACACCAACAGAGTTAAACCCAGACTGCATGGAATAGGCCACCACAGATTGTATCATGGATGTGAAAATAAAGAGCACTCGCCAACAGAACATCCAACTGTATCGGGTTGTCAAAGCTGGCCAACTCTTGCACCAAGGCAAGTGGTTCACCAGGGACCAAGTTCAGCAGAAGTTTCCTCATCTCATGGATGAACTCAATGCAATGGGGACCATTGCTTCCTAAGGGGGGAGGAATGATCCAGGTGGATATTGGTGTCCACCCACCTATTCCACTTGGGGCCCCATCATTACCTCTTTCAGTTTTTCAGTTTCAGTACAACTTACTATTTTTAGTAGTTTTTTGGGTCCTGAACTTCCGGAGTCGTTTTGAGGCCCTAAACAACGTTTTTTGGGAATCGCGCCTCCAGAAAATAAAATTTCATTTAGGAATGGATATTTGTGGTGAAAGTTGTAGTCCTCGGATAGATATTTCTAATGATGTACCATGTGCATCAAACGGAGATAATATGCCAAAGTTACGTCCCTGGGAAGTTGAAACACCAATTTACCCTAACGGGGCCCATAGTTTTGGCGCTTCATCTCCTAGGGTTAGGTTTTTGGATGTTTAGAGTTCTCCATTGTTTCTAAATAATAAATAGGCCCTTGAGCCTCATTGTAACTCAGTTCAGAGGCATATAGCTGCGACATCTCTTCTCAGAGATAGCTACTATCGCCCTAGCTAGTTTTATTTCCATTTTGTCTGTAAGCAAATTTCAGTTCTTTGATATTAATGAAATGAAGTGTTATTTCCGCTGCATCTCTGTATTTATGGTTAGATGTTTATTCTGTTGTGTTCCTGCATAAATTTGGATCAAGCTATGGAATGCAGGGGTTTGATTTTTTTTGGGGTTGGGCTCACTGAATGAGGATTAGGTCAAGGGGAGTAGATTAGGGCCAATGAGATGGAATTGTAGTCCATTCGATGGGGCAAGGTAGGTAGAAGGCTCAAAATTTAAAGGTGATTTGGTGAGATGGAATACGACATATGAGGAGCTAGGAAGAGCATATGAGATGAGTTCTTCCTAAACTGAAGAAAATGGTCAGATTATGAAAAATTTCCCAAAACAGAGCATGAAAAAACATGAATTCTGCCTTTCAATTTGAAATTTAACATATAATATAAATGAAAAGGTGTATGAGCTTACAAAATGTTCATAAAAATGATCATAGAGAAAAAAATATGTCAAACATTCATACCACATCAATCCCACAGAAATAGCTGCAATTTTCATTAATATCAAGGCCAAACTGGTTCTTGATCAATACAATAAATTTCAAATTGATGCCAACCTTTGACTCCTCTTAAGACCTGAGCTAAATAGACATCAAAATAGCCTCCACTCATCCATAGGAGTCTAATCTATGTGGTGAGGTAGATATTACACAAAAAGCTAAACTGATAGTTAGAGTATAGGATGAGAAAATTGACTCATTCCTATCTCTAATGAAATGATTCATTTCACATCAACTGATTGACTTACCTAATGTATATACCCTAGATAAAAGTAAAAAAATGATATTTACATTCATCCTATTGAAGATTTCAACAAGAAACAGTGATGGAGGCATCCTGAAACATCATTCCTGATCCTAGTTGGAAAATAATCACCTAAACTAGGTGGGGCCCACACAGTGAATTTTGGTGTAAAGTCTATTTTTAGACATGTCGATCATATTCTATGAGTTGCAGGATGATATTTGTGGATGGTTGATCAAGTTGGATAAATATATGGACTTCTATTTTTATACATATTGGGCGGAATCTATTTTTAGATTGCCAGTATAAAAATAGATATGTCGAATATTATTAGCTCTTAATAATATTTGGACTCTAAACATTATCTTGTTCTCTTGGAGCACTTCAGTTAAGTGCACAAATGTGGCACAGGAGCTGACAGAAGGAATTACACTATTCCTGAGGGTTAAGTGGAGCTATTTGTGGAGAATTGATTGAAATCATGTGACGGTTTATTAGTTGGAAAGTAGTTGGTGGGTTGTAGTTTAACTCAGTTAGACTCAGTTGAGCTAGTTGTATCTAGTCTAACTGATTGATACACTAGTGAGAGTGGTGTGAATTAATTCGTTAATTAATTCACTAAATAATAACTCATTAATCAACTGAAGAATACATCAGTTAACTACAGTGCATGGACAGTTTCAGTGGAGACCAGTGGAGAGGTAGGTGAAAGAGCAAGTGTGACTATCAGTTGTGGCTATATTGTTGCATTGTTTGCTACACATTCGTGGATGTCTGAAAATGAGTTTGTGGATAAATGGATGGTTGAGTTCATTCGAGCCATTCTTCAGCGAGATTGCGTAGTAGGCGAGGCTTCATGGTCAGCGAGAAGATGGGTGCATGGATTTGCAAGATCGGGCACGATTAGTGTGTAGCGATTGTATTGTACTGAGAGCTTGATATGATCAGCTTTTTATGAGGATTGTTACATGATCTCTATGACATATATTATATACATATAGTTGGGGTTTTTAGCTTCAGGCTTTCCCATTAAAACACTGTGTTCATATGTGTGAATTTTTATGGTTTCAATGTGTGCATGCAATTGATTTAATTTCCGCATATGATGATCAATAGTAGAAGAGATTTTGCATTGTGCATGAAGTTAAAATAGTGTGTGATCAGGAGAATATTGGATATATAACGCATTAGTTATATAATTTCTACATGGTATCAAAGCTATATTGATCATTGGAGCAATTGCAAATCATTGAAGCGGTTGAGTTTTGTGCTGGTGGAATTCGAATTTGCAGCAGTGTTTTCTTGGTGTCGAAGTTGAGCATTCATTGAAATTTCTTTTAAAGGATTCGGAGGAGTATTCCATGAGGGAGGAGTAACGAATTATATTTCATGGAAGGATAGGATGGAGGTGGTGTTGGAGGATAATGGGTTGAAGGAGTTCATAGATGTTGATATTCCTAAACCGGGTTCTAGCGATGCAGCCACACTTGACGCATGGAAAAATAAGGTAGCAAGGTGTCAAAGGATTCTGTTGGAAGGTGTGATGGATCACATTGTGTCCAGACTTCACGTTAAAGCCACTTCATTCTTGATGTGGAAGGCTTTGATAGAATTGTTCCAAAGAAAAAGTGACCAGAGGAAGTTGGCCCTTAAAGACAAGCTCAGGAAAATAAAAATGGAGAATAATGACACTATTCCGATATACTTGACAAAGTTTTTCCACTGCAGGGATGAGCTTGGGAGTGTAGGAGTTAGTGTGGATGAAGAATACTTGGTGAGCTTGGCTCTCCTTGGGCTTCCGAAGAGTTGGCACAGCTACGAGGACTCTGCCAATGGACAGGAGAAACTGCCAGGATGGGAGCGACTTTGGTCGGATCTTGTGCTGGAGGAGATAAGGTGGAGTACCAGGGATGGCTCTTCATCAAAGAATGATGATGAAGAGGATTTCACTTTGGCTGCCAAAGCAAGGAAAGGGAAGGGGAAGAAAAATCCTTCTCAATCTAGTGCAGATGGCAAAGAGCGTGACATGTCCAAAGTGAAGTGTTTTCACTATCACGAACATGGGCATTTCGCCACACATTGTCCACAGAAGAAGAAGAACAAGCAGGCTGCTTTGGAGGCTGCGGTTGGTGAGGCTCTTGTCTTGCAATTTGAGCCAGAATTCTCATTGATCGCATGCATGGTGTCTAGTGCATTGGGATCAGGGTGGTATTTTGATAGTGGAACTTCCTTTCACATGACGGGAGATGTGAACCTTTTGAGTAACTTGGTGGAGAAAGATCTCCAGTTTCATGTTGAGTTGGGCGATAATGGATGATACAATGTGACCAACATTAGTACCATTACCTTTCAGATGGAGTCAGGTAAACTCATTCTTTTACAAGATGTTGTGCATGTTCCAGGTTTAAAGAAGAATTTAATCTTAGTCACAATGTTAGAGGATAAAGGGTATGATGTTGTCTTTAGTGAAGGAAAAGTTTTCCTTTGGCATAAAGCAAAAAGACAAGTCAAGAAGGTTGGGATTCGAGCTAAGAATCTCTATAGACTTGAAGTAGATGGGATTTCTACGGAGCTTCCTACTATTGGGAAGTGTGAGAAAGTCATGCAATTGAAGCTTAAGAGGGAGCTGGATTTGCATGCAGGTAAGAGTGAACCTCGGGATGTGGAGCAGCCACAAGATGAGGATCATGGAGTGGGAGCAACCACTCATGCAGAGAAATTTTTTTCCAGATGGGTAGAGGGAGTGCATGCAGCTATACCACCAGGTAAGAGGTGGGGCGACATGCATGGGTAATCCCATGAGGATATTTATGGACAGGATTCATTGAGATGGTGTGGATCTCATGAATTGAACCTAGCTATGAGGAGCCCACAGAGTAGTAGTAGCATGATTAGTTGGATTGATGCAGTGAGATCAAAGTGACAGTGTCAGATACTGGAGCGCGGTTCAGAGTTGATAGCAAGTGCAGAGTGCATGGGTGCAGAGTTCAATAGCGTAGTGGTTCCTGAAGACATGTGCATTTGGTACCAGCAAAAGTCGAAGACTTTGATTATAGATGCATTAAGACTGATTGAGTTGTTTGGAGCCTTTTCAGATGCATGGATTTGCATGGCGCTTGCAAAGGTTGTAGGGTGAATGCATGGAGTTGCATGTCGCATGCAAAGACAGTCATATCTTGTTGAGAGGGAGTGTTGAATATTGCAACAAGAAACAGTGAAGGAGGCATCCTGAAACATCATTCTTGATCCTAGTTGGAAAATAATCACCTAAACTAGGTGGGGCCCACACACGTGATTTTTGGCGCAAAGTCTATTTTTAGACATGTCGATCATATTCTATGAGTTGCAGGATGCTGTTTGTGGATGGTTGGTCAAGTTGGAAAAATATATGGACTTATATTTTTAGACATATTGGGTGGAATCTATTTTTAGATTAATAGTCTAAAAATAGATATGTCGAATATTATTAGCTCTTAATAATATTTGGACTCTAAACATTATCTTGTTCTCTTGGAGCACTTCAGTTAAGTGCACAGATGTGGCACATCAGCTGACAGAAGGAATTATGATATTCCTAAGGGTTTACTAGAGCTATTGCATGGAGGAATTCAGTTAGAACTCATGTGACAGAGTTTGGTGGAGTTGGAGAAGTAGTTGGTGGAGTTGTATTTAGTTTAACTCAGTTAGACTCAGTTGAGCTAGTTGTATCTAGTCTAACTGATTGATACACTAGTGAGAGTGGTGTGAATTAATTAGTTAATTAATTCACTAAATAATAACTCATTAATCAACTGAAGAATACATCATTTAACTACAGTGCATGGACAGTTCAGTGGAGACCAGTGGAGAGATAGGTGAAAGAGCAAGTGTGACTATCAGTTGTGACTATAGTGTTGCATTGTTTGCACCACACATTCATTGGAGATGCCAATGAGGATTGCACAGTCAATATAGGATGGATTCAAGTTCATTCATAGCCATTCTTTAGCAGGGATTGTGCAGTAGAGGCAAGCTAGCAGGTGGCAGAGATCGATGCATGGATTTGCAATATCGGGCCTGATTAGTGTGTAGCGATTGTATTGTACTGAGAGCTTGTGATAAGCTTTGTATGAGGATTGTTACATGATCTCTATGACATATATTATATACAGATAGTTGGGGTTTTTAGCTTCATGCTTTCCCGTTAAACCACTATGTTAATGTATGTGAATTTTTATGGTTTCATGTGTGCATTGTAATCTTGTTTATTTCCGCATGTGATGACCAATGGTGGAATAGATTTTGTATTGTGCAGGAAGTTGAAATAGTGTGTGATAAAGAGAGTATTGGATATATAATGCATTATTTATATATAATTTCTACACATCCTGACCATTTACATCAGTAATTTCTCATTTCCCAAGGTAAAAGTCAAACTGGAGTGAAAATCAAAAAATTGTTGAAGACTGTGAAAAATGGAATTTCCCTATCAAACATGCAATGTCTAAGAAGAAAAAATTACCTCTTTTCAATTCTAGTTTTGAGTGCCTTCTTGATGTCAAAATCAGTTCCATGATAGCTCATTGAAATGACCTCTGAGTCTATCTTCCAAAAATACCTCTAGTTTTCAAAATGGTTCTAATTTTCCCTATCAAAAACCTGTTTACCCAAGACCGGTAAACGCACAGCGACCAGGCAGAATTTGAGGCAAAACCATGAAACTTTGATGGTTTTTGGCACTTTTTATGGACCAGTTCTCCTCCAAAAACTCTGAAACTTACTAGGGTTGATGTCCTCATCAATATTAACATGTTTATGGTGGAAATTTTTCATTTGGAAGCCCATAAAAAGAGCGCAGCGTCTAGGTCATTACACCTATGGAAAAATTTCTACTTTTAAAAGTACTAAAAAACATAGAAATGAAAAAAAGTGAAAAGTGTGCCAAAATTTATCAAAATTTGTGAGGGTACTTTCTCATTAAGTGTTTGAGGCATGGAGTAACCAATGAGGTGAACTTATCTTTTAAAAAGTACCATAAAAAGTGCCAAAAACCTCTTTATACACTTCACCTCATTGATTACTTCCTTGGTTTTCAACTACTGATTTTCTTGCTCAAGGAAGACAATCACATATTTTTCCCTCTCAAGATTAGTTTCAAGTTCAATAATCTTTGCCTCTTTGCCTTTGATTGCTGCACTAGTAATTTTTTCTTCATCTTCCTCACCTAGGTCAATCAACTGAAATTCATGATCTGTCTCTGTTTTCCCTCCTCATCATCAATGTTTGGATCTTTTTCCTTTTCCTTGTCTTTGTCTACCTACTGTGTTGATGAAGAAGGCATGTCCTCTTTCACTCCAAGTGAATTAAACACATGCCTATAGCCTCTCTGATAAGTTTTGGGAAAAGGGTCAACTTCAGTCAAACTAGCCCATGCTACCTCAATATCTTCCTCACTGCTTGATGACTCTGAATCGTGATGTGATGATGATGTAGGGTTATAGAAAGGTGAATAAGAAGGATTAATATGAGGTGAATGAAGCTGACTTGGTGATGATGTATGAGTAGCAGGATGAGATAGAGGAATATACGTGGGAAGATGAGATGATGAAGGGGTATTCTGATCATGCTGACTAGGTCGGGTAGTAAAACTCTCATTTGATATGAAGGTGTCTGCATTTGATGACCATAATCTCTCTTTTTTGGAATATATGCCATTTTGTCAATTCTGCAGGAGAGATAATAGGGTATGTGAAGCATTATGACTCTAGTGAAGTGCATGAGGAGCCTGATATGATAGGAATAGAATCTAGAAAACCTCCCCTCACAGGTGAAATATTTCATGATGACTTTCATCACGGGGACATATCTGTCAAGGAGATGAGAGAAAGGAAAAATTGTCTTTTTTTCATTCTTGTATCTTGGTTCGAGATATGGCTCATAGTAGCAATGATCAAGGTTTCATTGCTTAAACCATTTTTCTCCTACATTTGGGATCCCTGTAGTAGTTGAAATGATATTAGTGGACATAGTGAAATTGACCCTAGCAAGAGTGACCTATCTATCATGGAGATTGGAAATGAACAATCTTGTGAACATAGGATGATACTGGATCTTCTGCACTTTCTCACAAATTTTAAAACAACCCACATGTTTAAAGAATGAAACAGTGAGGGGAGAAGCCATAAGCTCTCTAGTGGTTATTGGTTCAAGTCTAATGACTTTTCCTCCCTTTTTATATGAATTTTTATTTGGTCTCTTCTCCTCACTAATAGTTCTGTTCTCCTCTTCAGCCATATTTGAATTTGAAATCCTAGGGTGATGGAATGAAATGGAGGGATTGTGACGTGAAAGAAAATGTATTGGGAAATGGAGGGAATGGAAATGTGAATGGGAACCTAGGTTAATGAAAACCATATGATTTAAAGGTATTAGGAATGATATTACTTTTAAGAAATAGGGATATGGAAAATATATAATAGTTTAGGGAATATGTTTTTGAAATGAAAACTAGGGTTTCTTCCTTAGAAAAACACTCTAAATGATTACAAAGCATAAAATATATTCAGTGAGATGATGCTAGGCTAACTCACTGATCAATGGAGCCTTGAAGAACAACCATGCAGAGATCTAGAATTTTCTGATGGAGTGGGAGGCTAAAAGGTATTTTTCTGTCTTTTTGAGCAAATGTACAGCGTCTGGAACAAACACGCAATGACATTCCTAAACGTGCAATGCCATTGAAGCACCTTTTTGCAGACCAGATTTGGAGGCCTTCCTAGCATACAAATTGGGCCTAGGATAGCGCATTGGAAAGCTTGTTCTGTCTGGTTTCCAAATATACCTTTTTTTATGATTGAAGTTGATTTTCCTTATCAAAAGTTTATTTTCCCAATACTGGTCAAAATGTGTTGAATGAGGGTGCAAAAATGCAGAGTGTTGTTGCAAGAAAATTTTGGAGGCCTTCCTCAACTCCAAATTGAGCTCATGATAGCTCATTGGAAATATCTCTTTGTATAGTTATCATTTTAATTATCAATAAAGTGATTTGGACACTCCAACTATGAGAAAACTTGATTTTCCCAAGGTCACTCTAGAAGTGCAGTGACTCTTTTATGGCACCTGTATTTTTGACATTTCCCTAAAACCATGACACCTGTGTAAAATTTGAAGGAGGTTTTTCCTTCTTGACCTATGGTGGAAAAAAACCTCTCTCACTTTTTTCAAATTCAAATTTTTTGGTCAGAAACATAGTTTAAAGAAAATCGACCCTATAAGTGTCAAATGACTTGACTCTTGGAATGAATTCTCAAAAAATGATGGAGACATGATGTTTATGAGCTGAGATGACCTCATACTTAATGATATGACCTAAATTATGCCTCCTCTGCTCACATGTCTCGTTTCCATAGAAAACCATAGCTCAGTGGGACAAGAAATTAAGGTTTGGTGCTTGTGAACAATTATGACTTGGGAACCCTTGGGAAAAATGGTTAAGAAATGAAGCAAGGTCAATGATAATGACGAAGATGAGGTGAAAGAAAAGTAAAATAATGTGGGATGGTTGGGATGCAAATACCAGTGCTAACATCGGCTCCAGCTGGGGATGGTAGTTCCTTGGAGGTACCAAGAACCACATATCTCTGAGTTGAGTAGATAAGTGCCTTATCCATTGGGCAATGGAGTCCAATCTGTAAACTGAAACTAAAATTGAAACTAAAAACACATTGCAAACTTCAACCTGCACTAATAGATCATCAAAGCCTTAGGGCCTTCACCTCGGGCTTAAAATATTGATGATTCTCTCAACACTTGCTAAAAATAAAATAAAATCAAACTAAAATGATACCAACCTACTCTAATCTGCTGCACAATTGCTAACTAGGTGAAATGATCCTTCTAGTGTAACCAATCCAAGAGATGGCTACTTACTAAAGTTCTTCTCTCACTTTCCTCGAGCAGGCAGAATGATTTACATGTAGGAAACTCACAATAGAAACTGAAACCAAGGCTTATGCTGACAAACAAAACAACGTTCAACTTCTCCAGTTATTGCAAAAGACTATCGAAGGGATCTTGAAAATCCTGAAGCATTACCTTGTCTTGAGATCCAGCAGCAAAAATACAAGTACATTCCCTTCGTTCTGATCTAAAAGAACACTTGGTTGTTGATCGATAGGAAAGCATGGGGAAGTATAATCTTCTGCTATCTGAGTGTTGGCTACAAATTCTTGAAGCATGAGAAACTTTGATTCTTTATCTGATATATTTTCTCTCTTAGGCTCATAATCCTCAAATTCATATTCTAAGTCATCTTTGAACAGAAAATATTCTTCAAGATTGTTAAACATGACATCCCTATTTTATTCATGAAAGAAAATTCTCTCTGCTAGCTGATATCCTTGGAGGAAATCATCATCACAAATCATTTTACTCACAAAAACTTCCGGTATGGCTTCATCAGTCTCATGACTATCATCATTCAAACCCAGACTTCATTTTCAATAATGGAAGACGCTTCAATCACACATTTTTGACTGTGTTAACGTTGTAAGATCTGCAAATCTACATTCACTTGGGTTGTAATATGACTGTTCATGAGCTGATCTATCTCATCTTCAGATAAAGGAGAAATCCATGTTTTAAAGCAATTTGCATTGATTTGGTGATTTTCATTTTCAAGATCGGGAATTGGCACTTCTATTTCTTGGTCCTAGTCTGTCTCATCTAGGGAGGGAGCTACTGATTCTTGTTGGTGATGAAAATGGTTCTCATGCAAAGGATCAAGGATATCTTCATCCAAGGAGGAAACTACTATTTCTTGTTGGGAGGAAAAATAATTAAGGGATTCTATGAGCTCGTCATCTAAGATACTCTTCATTCCCATAAAAAAATTCAAGAAACTCAATGAAATTATCAGAGATCTCACAACAACTATCAATCATTGACATGGAAGAATTAGAGCTTTGATAACGTTGAAAGAAAACTGAATGAAATTCTTTTAGAGAATATAAACTAGCAGATGGTAGATCCTCGTACCATGATCTTTCTTTTTCCTCCAAGGTAGCCATAAACACCTTCATTAGACAATCTTCAGGAAAATCAATCTTTGGTCTATTGATATGAAAATGAAATTTGACCAAATGCAAACTAACATCTTCACTGTCCTAACCCTTAAACTTTGACAATCCTGATTTCCAATCTATACGAGGAATACGGTTTTGAAAACCATGAATATGAGCTCGATTCATAGGAGCATACCTTCGAGAAATCAAGTCCATTTTGACAACAGTGAGTTCACTAAGAATATCTTTAGACTACCATTTCTTGAAGAGTGGAGTCGCCATAAGAATTCTGAATCTTGGGATTCTTCGACACTGAAGCTGCCAGGTGAATGATGCACAGCCTTCTTGTGTCTGATCATTGTTCACCATCAACAATCAGATCTGATATTTGTCGTACACCCAGGGAAAATTTTCTCTCCTCGTTCCCTGGCAACGACGGCAGTATGTTATCACTCCACCAGATTCCCAAGGCCAAGGAAGAAATCCCACCAGAGGTAACCAAAAATCAAGCTTTTTAATTGGTATCCAGCCCTACCAAGTTGGAGAGGGCTCTTTCCACAAAAATCACAGCCAAGAGGGTTGGATGAAAAAGGTTTTAGACTAGCTATGGAATGCAGGGATTTGATTTGTTTTGGGGTTGGGCTCACTGAATGAGGATTAGGTCAAGGGGGCTAGATTAGGACCAATGAGATGGAATTGCAGTCCATTCGATTTGGCAAGGTAGGTATAAGGCTCAACATTTAAAGGTCATTTGGTGAGATGGTAGGAAGAGAATATGAGACGAGTTCTTCCTAAACTGAAGAAAATGGACAGATTATGAAAAATTTCCCAAAACAGAGCATGAAAAAACATGAATTCTGCCTTTCAACTTGAAATTTAACATATAATAGACATGAAAAGGTTTATGAGCTTACAAAAAATTCATACAAATTATCACAGAGAAAAAATTATGTCAAACATTCATACCACATGAATCCCAAAGAAATAGCTGCAATTTTTTATTAATATCCAGGCCAAACTGGTTCTTGATCAATACGCTAAATTTCAAACTGATGCCAACCTTTTAATCCTCTTAAGACCTGAGATAAATAGACCTCAAAACCACGTCCAGTCATCCATAGGAGTAAAATCCATGAGGTGAGGGAGATATTACAAAAAAATCTGAACTAATAGCTAGAGTATAGGATGAGAAAAGTGACTCATTCCTACCTCTAATGAACTGATTCATTACACCTCAACCGATTGAATTACCTAATATATCTACCCTAGATAAAAGTAAAAAAATGATATTTACATTAATCCTGACCATTTACATCAGTAATTTCTCATTTCCCAAGGTAAAAAGTCAAACTGGAGTGAAAATAAAAAAATTCCTAAAGACTGTTAAAAATGGAATTTCCTTGTCAAATGCACAACGTCCAAGCTGAAAAAATGACCTCTTTTCAAGGCTAGTTTTTAGTGCCTTCCCGATGTCCAAATCAGCTCCATGATAGCTCATTGGAAATCGCTCTGAGTCTAGTTTCCAAAACGACATCTAGTTTTAAAAAATGTGCTCATTTTTCCTGTCAAAAGCCTATTCTCCCAAGACTGGTAAACGCGCAGTGACCAGGCACAATTTGAGGCAAAACCATGAAAATTTGATGGTTTTTGGCACTTTTGATGGACCAGTTCTCCTCCAAAAAATCTATAACTTTCTAGGGTTGATTTCCTCATCAATATGAACATGCTGGTGGTGGCCATTTGTCATTTGGAAGCCCCAAAAAAGAGCGCAGCGTCTAGGTCGCTGCGCCTTTGGAAACATTTCTGCTTTTAAAAGTAATAAAAAACACAGAAATGAACAAAAGTGAAAAGTGTGCCAAAATTTATCAAAATTTGTGAGGGTACTTTCTCATTAAGTGTTTGAGGCATGGAGTGACACCTCAGAAAGTATATCTAACTTGTCTTTCTCCCCTTTCTTGGTTAAAATTTCAATTTTAGCATTAGCTCTTTTGAGCTTGGCCAATGTAATTCCCTCTTTCCATGCATGAAGTTTGACCCTTGTCCTAAACAATTCATTGTCCTTGTTTTCCTTCTCTAGAAACCTCTCCAAATGTAGATTGGCTCTATCAAGCCATGGTTACATATCCTTGCTGATTTCTAGGGCAAGCAGTTCATTTGGTGTGAGATGGTTTGCTAGCTCAGCTTCGCTTTGTCTCTCAAGGTCTAGAGCTCTTTTCATCCCTCTAGTCTTTGGTCTCTATCTTGGAGGCTGATCCTCCTCATCATCAGGTTCACCAAACCTTTCCAATGTTTCCTCAAGCAATGCTTTAGCCTTTTCTGCCTCTCTTTGTGCTTTGATACACTTCACCTCATTGATTACTTGCTTGGTTTTCAACTGTTGATTTTCTTTCTCAAGGAAGACAATCACATATTTTTCCCTCTCAAGATTAGTTTCAAGTTCACTAATCTTTGCCTCTTTGCCTTTGATTGCTGCATTGGTAATTTTTTCTTCATCTTCCTCACCTAGGTCAATCAAATGAAATTCATTCTTTGTCTTATGTTTTCCCTCCTCATCATCAATGTTTGGCTCTTTTGCCTTTTCCTTGTCTTTGTCTACCTGCTGTGCTGATGAAGAAGGCATGGCCCATTTCACTCCAAGTGAAGAAAACACATTCCTATAGCCTCTCTGATAAGTGCTGGGAAAAGGGTCAAATCCAGTCAAACTAGCCCATGCTACCTCAATATCTTCCTCACTGATTGATGACTCTGAATCATGATGTGATGATGATGTAGGGTTATAGAAAGGTGAAGAAGAAGGATCAATACGAGGTGAATGAAACTGACTTGGTGATGATGTATGAGCAGCAAGCTGAGATGGAGGAATATATGTGGGAGGATGAGATGATGAAGACGTATTCTGATCATGCTGACCAGGTGGGGTAGTAAAACTTTCATTTGATATGAAGGTGTCCCATGGAATGTTCATTTGATCAAGCTGATACATGACTATCATTTTGATGAGGGAGTGGTGGAAAATACTTTGCATTTGATGACCATAATCTCTCTTTTGTGCAATATATGCCATTTTTACAATGCTACGGGAGATATAGTAGGGTATGTGAAGCATTCTGACTCTAGTGAAGTGCATCAGGAGCCAGATATGATAGGAATAGAGTCTAGAAAACCTCCCCTCACAGGTGAAGTATTTCATGATGAGTTTCATCATGGGAACATATTTGTCAAGGAGATGAGAGAAAGGAAAATTTTCCTTTTTTTCATCCTTGTATCTTGGTTTGAGATATGGTTCATAGTAGCAATGATTGAGGTTTCCTTAAACCTTTTTTCTCCTACATTTTGGATCCCTGTAGCAGCTGCAATGATATTAGTGGACATAGCAAAATTGACCCCAACAAGAGTGACTTGTCTATCATGGAGATTGGAAATGAACAATCTTGTGAACATAGGATGATACTGGATCTTCTGCACTTTCTCACAAAATTCAAAACAACCCACATGTTTAAAACATGACATAGTGAGGGGAGAAGCCATAAGCTACCTAGTGGTTGTTGGTTCAAGTCTAATGAATTTCCCTCCCTTTTTATATGACTTTTTCTTTGGTGTGTGCTCCTCACTAATATTTTTGTTCTCCTCTTCAGCCATATTTGAATTTGAAACCCTAGGGTGATGGAATGAAATGGAGGGAATGTGAGGTGAAAGGAAATGTTTTGGGAAATGGAGGGAATGGAAATGTGAATGGGAACCTAGGTTAGTGAAAACCTTAGGATTTAAAGGTATTAGGAATGATATTACTTTTAGGAAATAGGGATATGGAAAATATATAAGAGTTTAGGGAATAGGTTTTTGAAATGAAAACTAGGGTTTCTTCCTTAGAAAAACACTCCAAATGATTACAAAGCATAAAATATATTTAATGAGATGATGCTAGGCTTACTCACTGATCAATGGAGCCTTGAAGAACACCCATGCATAGATCTAGAATTTGATGATGGAGCGGGAGGCTGAAAGGTATTTTTTTGTATTTATGAGCAAACGTGCAACGTTTGGAGCAAATTCGCAACGACCACTGCAAACGCGCAACGACCTTTCCTGAATGCGCAATGCCAATGAATCACCTTTTTGTAGACCACATTTGGAGGCCTTCCCTACGTCAAAATTGGGCCCAGGATAGCTCGTTGGAAAGCTTATCCTGTCTACTTTCAAAATATACCTTTGGTTTTATGATTCGAGTTGATTTTCATTATTAAAAGTTTATTTTCCCAATACTGTTCCAAACGTGATGAATGAGGGTGCAGAAATGTAGAGTGTTGTTGCAAGAAAATTTTGGAGGCCTTCCTCAATTCCAAATTGATCTAATGATAGCTCATTGGAAATATCCCCTTGTCTAGTTATCATGTGAATTATCAAGAAAGTGATTTGGACACTCCAGATATGAAAAAACTTTATTTTCCCAAGGTCACTCCAGAAGTGTAACAACTCTCTTGTGGCACCTGTGTTTTTGACATGATTCTAAAATCATGACACCTGTGTAAAATATGAAGGAGGTTTTTATTCCTTGACCGATAATGGGAAACAACCTCTCTCACTTTTGTCAAATTCATCTTTTTTTGGTCAGAAACACAGTTTGAAGAAAAACCAACCATATAAGTGTCAAATGACTTGACTCTTGGAATGAATTCTCAAAAAATGATGGATACATGATGTTTATGAGATGAAATGACCTCATACTTAATTATATGACCTACCTTATGCCTCCTCTGCTCAAATGTCTCATTTCCATAGCAAACCCTAGCTTAGTGGGACATGAAATTAGGGTTTGGTGCTTGTGAACAATGATGACTTGGGCACCCTTGGGAAAAATGGTTAAGAAACAAATCGAGGTCAATGATAATGATGGAGATGAGGTGAAATCAAATTAAAATAAGGCGGGATGGGTGGGATGCAAATACGAGTGCTAATAGAAGGCAAGGTTGAAGGCTGTCAAGGAAGGGTGCAAGGAGAATTTCAAGGTTTAGGCTTAGGGAATGTATCTTATAATTGAGGTCCCTAAACCCTAAAATTCTTGTGAAGGCTCGAATTCTAGGTGATATTTGAAAAATTATCCTTAATAGTGTGTGGGACCACACATGAACAAGTGGAACTAGGTTAGGTCGAGGGGGTAGGGTTTATAAACCAATGATATAATTGACCTAATTATGGAGGAGAAGGGGATCAAGGAAGTAATTTTCATTGAAATATAATTCAATGATCCTAGTGAGGTTTCTAGCCTAAGGAAACCAGGGGCAAGAAAAAGTCTTCAAGCTAGGGATTGTGATACCTCAAGTTCCCACCGTCAGAACCTCATGAAATTTTGAGGGCTTATCGAGGACACATCAACACAGTTGTGGAACAAAAATCGAAGTGTTTGGATGGATAGAGTGTGAGATAATTGATGCCCTAGGTGAGTTATGTAGGTTAGGCCTAGGAAAGAGGGGAAGGTGAAATAAATAAGCTTTGAGGTGATCACCTTTGGCAGACCAATGCCTAATCATTTTGGGGAGATTGGATTCAAGTAGAATTATGACTATGGAATTTGGATTTTATATATTAAGGAGATATTTAAAGCAACTTTGCTTAGCATTAGGGAAACAATAAAAGTTACTTCAAGAGATTTATACTTTGTTTTGAAAAGTAGATGGCTTATCAAGATTAATTTCAATGATTAAGCATATCTAGGAAGATTCCCTCATATTATATGGCCCATACATGAAGCATCACTATCTAGAAACAAAATTTACTCAACTTCGCATAATTGGATGCAGTAAATTAGCTCTAGTATAGTGAAATCTCAAAAACAATGTATGTGAAAAAATGGAAAGAAAGAATAGAATTAAATTACAATTACATGTATTAAGAGTATATCCAACCATCAAAATGTTTCAAATAAAGAAGCTCCAAGACAAGAGAAAATGATCCAAACATCAAAATTCATAGCATGCTCCAAATATTCATCCTCCAAGAAGAATAGTGAAGTTCTATACATAGATATAAGTCCAATACAAGTGATGATGCTAAAATGAATTCACATCACTTGTATTTATACACTTATAATGACTTTGACTTAGCTAATTGAGCCTACATTAGCCCCTAAAATAAAATAATGTGCAAAATAACTAACTTTTGGTGACAAGCCCACCAAACTAGCTCATAAACAAAAGAATAAGACTCTCAAGAGGTCTAATTATCAATAATACATGTCATTGAAGTCCATAAGTGCCATAATGATGAATATGTCTCCCAAAAGTAGAGGACAAGAGGTTGGCCCCTTTTTCTCCAAATAATAGACTTGTGGTGCTCCCAATGGGTGTAGGGGCACATAAGTAACCTCATGGGTCTCCAAGTAGGTCGAATATGCTTGTAGACCATCTGTAAGGGCTCAGATGATGGTGTAAGTGATGCCACATCAGCATACAAGTCCTGGGTCATCTTCCAAGTGCATGGTACAGCTGTGGGGTCGACTTGGCATGGTGAACCAAGTGCATCTTCCTCGTCCAATAAATGAATCTCAAATGGAATGTTGTCTACTATTGTGGAGACCCATGGCTCTCTACACACACCCTACATGTACCAATGTAGCCCTTTGGAGGGTTAGGACCGCACATATGGAGACCAAACCCAAAATAGAGACCATCTGCAATCATAAATAAGATCCAATGTGTCCCCTAGCCTTTCAGTACAACAATTCATTTAAGGAAATCGAGTTAAATAGCTAACAAAACATGGACAATAGGTGGGCACTTCATAATGGCATGCCTTTCCATAGTGGGCTTTAGCATGTGCTAATGTCTCCAAGCTCCAAAGGGGGTTAACCAAGTACCCTATTAGGTGGTTTCTACTTTTAAAGGGGATAATATGTCCAAGGTACATCCTTCAAATGGTGGTGGCATGTGTTAAAGAGATGATTGGAGTAGGGAATGAAAGGGGCAATCCTAGGCCAGATGTCAGGGTACAAGGGTAGCTAGTAAAGGGAAGCCCACACTTGGGAATATAATGTATAGGAGGGAGCAATTGTGGTGCATGAAGTGCCCCAGCCTTGATTTTTCCACCCTTCTTTATACGCCTTTTTCCTTTTATGATTTTTCTTTCATTAATTGCTCAGGGCTCAATGGATAAAAGCATGATGTGTAAAGTATAGCAGTGGATACCCCCTTAAGGTAGGGTGGTTCATTGCGCACGGGGGTTTGGACAATCATGGGTTCCTGAATGATAAAGGATGCTCATCTAGGGCCTATGGAACTAGGGTGATGGCCATGGGTGGGTAGAGTCCATGCATTGGATTTTTCCCACATGCTAAATATGTTTGCCTTGACCATGTTTTGCATCTTGTGGTACATTTTCCTATTGAATGTGGCTAATTATGTTTATTTTTTTCTTTTCAGCTACATCAATCTTCGGGGCATCGTTCCAAGCCCGACCCAAGGTGTGGGCAAGGGGAAGGGGAGGCTAACCCTACGTTGACCCGGGTGGGAAAGATGATGGATGGGGTTATAATAAATGGAAGGGGAGTGATATATGTTGATGGAGAAGTAGGACCACACAACCAAAATTGGGGTTTCCCATGTAGTACCACCCTAAAACCCAAAGGTCAGTAAAGGAGATCTCACGAGACTATGATCCAAGGGTAACATCCAAAAGAGGTATAGGGGACAAAAGCACAAACCTAGCCCACTCTTTCCGCCGAATCCCCCCATTAATCCATGCCAGAAGTGTCCATGATAAGAAAACTCAATACTCAATTACCAAATGACAAGGTATACTTTTAGGTTTAGGAGGCCCACCTTCAAACATACGATCATGACAGATGGGTGATGGACCACATGGCTGGCTCAGGTTGCAGAGAAATGGCACAACGAAGTAGTTTGTGGCTGCAAGGTGCTGCTGGCTGCCAACTAATGACAATTTTGGAGAAAATTTTCTCCTAGGGATATCACCCACAAGGTGCTGGGTAATAGGGCCAAAATTTGGCTTGCATTAACTGGTCAAAGGTTCGAAATTCGACTTGCAACTTCATAGTCAAACTTTGGTCAAATTGCAGTAGTTAACTTGCGATAAAATCTTAGTCAACACCCATAAATTGTTCTATAACTTGGTCAGTAGTGAAATCAAAGGTCCTGAGAATATTTAGCCTCCAATATAGTAAAAAATTCAGGCAATCCACAACATAATATTCCAAGTCAACATTGGTCAAATCAGAGTGCAGAAAAGTCAAACTTCATTGGTGAACGTATGTCTGTTGATCAACAATTGTCATTGATGTAAACCCAAGCAGCACCAAGGGCTACCCCAATATTTCATGGGAATTTTGACCTACCAAATTAAGATATTCTAGGTCAAGAATGCTTTTGATGGTTTCTACTTGTCAATATGTTTCTGTTGATATATGGCATGCCACATAATTCTTCACAGTTTGAGAGATATTCATGTTTGAAGTTTGTAACCCCAGTTAGTGGGCTAAAACCCCATGGGGTTGTGGCATGGGTCATTGAAAAGTCATAATTAATATTTTTAAGCTCCTAAAATCCCTCCCACGTTCACTTGTTTAAGCCCCTCTCAACTTAAGCATTTATATAAATTGTGATCTTCATTTGCTCCTTAGGCAAGGGATTTCACTATCTGAAACAGGTCATCGTGGAATTTTCGCTCTAAATATTTTTCTAAGAAGGTTCAGAAGCTGAAATTTTTATGAGGTGGAGCTGAAATCCTAAGGAAGCTTCTGTAAAAATTTTAGATCAAGGTGCACAAC
Organism: Pinus albicaulis; assembly: GCA_034641835.2. Classification (NCBI taxonomy): domain Eukaryota; kingdom Viridiplantae; phylum Streptophyta; class Pinopsida; order Pinales; family Pinaceae; genus Pinus; species Pinus albicaulis. Next base: position 1,018,226,978 of record CM076570.1, read on the forward strand.
ATTTTTGGAGATATGATCTGTGGAATTCATGGTTTTTGCAGGCTCCTGAAATTCATCCCAAAGAAGTGACCTTGGGAAAATTGTCATAAATCTCTCTCTGAGTATCAAATTGAAATTCTGTAAAAATTGGTATATATTGCACAAACTGTAGTTTTCTCTCTATCAATTTTAGATCTGAATGAAGAAAAAATGATGCTTGGCACGCCGTACAATTTCGCTCTACTGAAACAATCCATAATTAGGGAATTGTGAGAGAGTGGGCATAACTCTCCCTTGAAGAATCCTTGGAATTGGCCGCACTGTGGGTATTGGAAAGAAGACTCAAAGGAATACTATAGGACCAAAAATCACATATTGGGGATCTAAAATAACAGAGATACACTAGATTCATTATCGAGCTCCTAGAAGGCAAGAAAAAGCTACATCATGTGTTGTCAAGGGTTGCAAAGGACCAGAATTTCTAGGGAAGAAAAAAAAAGCAAGGTGCAGCAGAGGGTAGAATGACAAGAGTAGCAACCAAGGGGCATAATAGTAGCAATAATTTCATCACATGAAGTCTTCAAGTGGGCAGCACTGCGTACAATCATTGTAAAGGTATCATTGTACTAAGTCATTATAAATACATCATTGTACAAATTGTACTAGTGTCTATCTGCCAATATTTGAAGAGGTAGTGTTGGGTGGTCTAGGATCATCATTAGGTGGTTGTGTCAAAGTTTGGGTTATGGTCTAGTGTATCTTCTTCTTCTACATCATTCTATATCATTGTAAAGTGGACCATTTTCCCTGGTACGAGAGTCCATTCTTCTTTTATTCTTCTATAGGGTGGTAGGGTGGTGCTAGGGTGAGTTGTAGCTCATTGGGTGTTGGGGCATCCATTTAGTTGACTACTGAAGAATCTCAGGCGTTGGAGCATCCATCCAGTGGGAGCTGGAGAAGAATGCTTTTCTAGATTCTAGGAAGTTGGAGCTTTATTTTCAATTGGAGTTGAATATTAAAGAATTATTATAAAAGAATTAGGTGGTTTTTGTCCCGGAGTGGGTTTCCACCTTAAAAAATGTGTGCATTTCTGTTCTTTTTGTTTACTGCTATCATTGTACAAACACTGATAATAATTGAAGATTAACTAATGCTATAATTGAAAGGAATACTGATTCATCCCCCCTCTTAGTATTTCCAACAATTGGTATCAGAGCTTGGTTCCTTCAATAGAAGTTTAACAACTGGAAGGAGGTCATGGAGCATACTTAGAATGGTGTACCTATGTTCAATGAAAATAATTATGCACTCTGGAAAGGAACAATGGAGTTCTATCTCTTGGCACAAGGTTATGAAGTATGGGACATTGTTCAAAATGGATTTAAATCAACCGCAGATGAACAAGGTAAGAAGAATTTGGTAAATGATGCAAAAGTAAAGAATATTATTATCAGTGGACTTATTGAATCTTCTTATCATAAGGTGTTTTGTTGTAAAACCACCAAAAATGTATGGTACAAGCTTGAGAATATATATGCAGGTGACTCAAATGTCAAAGAATCAAAGCTTCAAATCTATAGAGAAAAATTTGAGCAACTCAGAATTTAAGAAGATTGCAACATTGTTGCATACTTCCAATACGTTGATGAAATAACCAATACTCTGGAAGGATTGGGAGAGCTAGTTGATGAGAAGACTATTATACGAAAGATTCTTAGAACATTACCATGGAGATTCAACCCAAAGGTATCAGTCTTAGAATACAGTGAAAATATGGACAAACTTAGCAGAGAGGAATTACATGGAGTTCTCATAGCATATGAAATGAGACTTGATAAAGAAGAGGGTACTTCGCATCTAGAAACTGCATTCGTTGCATCTAATAAAAACAATAAGGACAAACAACCTTCAATTGAAAATACATGCACCTGCAAGTGTAAATAAAAGGGAGATGGTGGAGAAGGTATTTTAGATGAAGAATATGCTTACTTTACGAGAAAACTAAAAATTGGTAAGGGAAAATTTAAAGGTAAACTTCCATTGATATGTTTCAGATGTGGTGAGGTTGGGAATTTCGTAGCAAAATGTCCAAACAGAAGAGATGGAAACTCAAAAGGAAAGAAAGGCTTTAAGAAATTCAACAAGAAAGAAAAAATGAAAGGATCCAAAAGGAAATTTCTCTCTAAATAAGATAGATCATCATCCGATGAAGATAGTAATAGCGAAGAAGAATCCAGTGAGAGAGTATTGTTTATGGCCAAGCACAATAAACAAGAGGTATCAAACAATGAAGAAGAAGGCTTGACCATAGAAGACTTTTCTAAGGAGGCAATCGGAGTTATAAAAGAGCTCAAGGCTGAGAAAATCCATTCCGATACTCTTGAAGAAAAATTTAAAGGTCTCAAAATTGAAGTTGAAGGACACAAATGTATTGAAGAGTCTCTTCAAAAGAAGTTGGAAGAAAGCAACCAAGAAAGGAAAGCATTAGAAGCCAAAGTAGTCTCACTGTGTAAAGAAGTGAAGAAGGGAAAAATTGTCCAAAACTATGCCAACAACTCAAGGGCATTGGAAGAAATCATCAACAATCAACGATCTTACAATGACAGAACTAGCCTCGGTTACAAAGAAGAAGAAGCAGGACCTTCTACAACAAAATACAATGAACCTATGAGATCTAAGATGCATGTCGACTTCATTGGACAAGATTCACAAGAACATCCTTGGAAGACAATTCCTCGACGAATATTTCCATCTAGGTACCAACATATTTTTTATGGCTATTGTTATTCATGTGGAAAATTTGGTCATAAAGCTGTAGAATGTCGCACGTACCCTAGGAACCAATACAATTCTAGGAGATCCTTCAAATATGAACCTCCTAGGGCTCAACAAAACATCAATATATTTGAACATTTAAGAAATAACATGGAACGTTACAAATGTCAGAACTTTGGACACATAGCCAGAAACTGCAGACTTGAAAATCCTCCAAAAGAATCTTTGAAGCCATAGAATGAATGAACATGGAAGAAGAAGAAGAAGAATGATAATTGTGCTCTCGCTCTCAAGGCTCAAAACAACAAAGCTGTGTGGTATGTTGACAACGGTTTCTCAACGCATATGACTGGAGATAGAAGGAAATTTGTATCTCTGAAAGAGAAGAAGGATGGAACCGTATCCTTTGGAAATGATGGATCTTCAAATTTTATAGGATCAAGTACCGTCACTCTTGGAAGAAAAGATGTTATAGCTAAGAATTTTCTATTGGTTGAAAACATGAATCACAATCTGCTCAGTGTTGGAAAAATGTGTAATCAAGGACAAAAAAGGTTGTTCAACTCCACAAAATGTGAAATCAGGAAAGGCAGGTATGGTAAAATTGTGGCTACAGCAAGTCGGGCTCCAAATGACATATATGTTCTGGATGAAGAAACTAAAGCATGTCTACTAGCTAAAGAAGATGAAAGCTGGTTATGGCACAAACAAATGGGTCACATAAAATTTGACAATCTTTTTAGGATAAGAAAAAAGGAAGCAGTACGAGAAATGCCGAAAATCTCAAAACCTTCCAACACACTATGTGCGGCATGTTGGCACGACAAGTAGAAAAAAGTCCAATTTAAAACAAAAGAACACTTTCCATCACATCCACTTGAATTGATACATACTGATCTATGTGGTCCTGTGAGAACAAAAGGCTTATATGGAGAATTATATTTCATGTTAATGATAGATGAATATACCAGGACGACAGCCATCAGTTTCCTAAAGAAAAAATCTGAAGCATTTGAGTGCTTTAAGATCTACAAGGAGTTGGTCGAAAATGAAACTGATTTGAAAATAAAGTGTCTAAGATCAGATAATGGCGAAGAATTCACTTCCAAATTATTTCAGCAATACTGTGACGAAAATGGAATAAAAAGACAATTTTCAACAGCACGAACACCTCATCAAAATGGAGTTGCTGAAAGAAATAACATAACCGTACAGGAAATGGGTAGAACAATGTTGAGGGACTCAAAATTGGATGAAAAATTCTGGGTTCAAGAAATTGATGTGACAGTCTTCATTATCAACCGAAGTCTTCTAAGAAATAATTGCAACAAGACCCCATATGAATTATGGAAAGGAAAACCAGCTAATGTAAAATATTTCAGAATCTCCGAAAGAAAATGTTATATCAAAAGAGAAGACCAAAATTTGGGAAATTTTGAATCACGTGTTGATGAAGGTATCTTTGTTGGTTAATCACACAAGAGAAAGGCCTATAAATGTTATAATCTAAGACGAAAACAGATAGTGGAGAGCATAAATGTTACATTTGATGAAGATGGTGTTCTAATGAATAATGATGAGGATCTAGAATCTTTGAAACTTGAGACAGAGGCTGAAAAAGACAGAGATAAAATTCTAGAACGAGAAGCAACTATAACCTAGGAAGAAGTAAATAATGATCATCAAGATATGCCAGAACAACAACAAGAAGATCCTCCAAAGAGAACAAAAGAATGGATTCAAAAGAACCATCCATCAAATCAAATCATTGGTGACATAAATGAAGGTCGAAAGCTTCGTTCGTCACAACAAGCTCACATTGCTTTTCTAGCAACCTTTGAGCCTAGCAGTTTTGAGGAAGCCAACCAGAATGAACATTGGGTAGCAGCTATGAATGAAGAATTGGATCAAATCGAAAAGAATAACACCTAGGAATTAGTTCCACGACCAAAAGATAAAAATGTCATTGGGACTAAATGGGTGTTCAGGAACAAATTGAATGAAGATGGATAGGTTACTAGAAACAAAGCAAGATTGGTTTGTAAAGGCTATGCACAAGTGGAAGGAATTGATTTCGACAAAACATTTTCACCAGTTTCCAGAATGGAAGAAATTTGAATGTTTCTCGCCTATGCATGTTTAACAAAAATCAAAGTCTACCAAATGGATGTTAAGTCATCATTTCTAAATGGAAAATTAGAATAAGAAGTTTACATCGAACAACCTGAAGGTTTTCTACTATCAGAAAAATAAGATTATGTTTGTAGGTGAAAGAATGCTCTATGTGGTCTCAAGCAGGCTCCCAGAGCATGGTATGCTTGACTTGATGGATATCTACATCAACAAGGGTTCAAGAAAGGTACTGTTGATAGCAATATTTATGTACAAATAGATAAAGATAATTTAACAATCATTGAGGTATATGTGGATGATATAATATTTGGTAGCAATGATGATCAAATAAGTAAGAAATTTTCTAAAAATATGCAAAGTGAGTTCGAGATGTGTTTACTTGGTGAGCTGACATACTTCTTAGGGCTTCAAATATCTCAGAAAGAGAAAGGAATATTTATATGTCAAGCCAAGTACATCAAGAAAATGCTCAATAAATTCAAAATGGAAGATTGCAAACCCTTCCTTACTCCGATTGGGTAGGAAGCGTTGATGATCGTAAGAGTACTAGTGGAGCAGCATTCTATCTAGGTGGTTTTCTTGTATCATGGTTGAGAAAAAAGCAAACCTCAATCTCGTTATCTATAGCAGAAGCAGAATACATTGCAGCGGCAACATGTTGTACTCAAGTTCTTTGGATGAACAAAATTTGCAACATATTCAAGTACAATTCAGTGAGCCCATTCCCATATTTTGTGACAACACAGTGACATGAACATCTCCAAGAATCCTATCATGCATTAAAAAAAAAACACATTCCGATCAAATATAATTTTGTTAGAGAACAAGTCGCTGAAAAGAATATCAAACTTGAGTATGTTGGTACAAAATAACAAATTGTTGATATCTTCACTAAACCTTTACCTCGTGAAGCATTTGAATATCTTCGCCAGAAGCTTGGGATTATCCCAAGTTCTCATTATATTTTCCTTATTCACAATATAAAGGGGGAGTGGAAGTGTGTACAGTTCCGCAGAATGGTTGCGTTTCAGGGGGAGTTACCTTTTTCCATTGATGTCAAGGGGGAGAGAATCTTGTAAGAAGAGGTGTCATGATCGCAGGGGGAGTACTTGTGTTTCCATCAATGCCAAAGGGGGAGATTGTTGATAAAAAATTATCATTGATGTCAACCCAAGAAGCACTAGGTGCTACCCCATTATTTCATGGGAATTTTGACCTACCAAATTAATATATTCTGAGTCAAGAATGCTTTTGATGGTTTCTAATTGTCAAGATGTTTTCGATGGTATATGACACAACATGTAATTCTTCACGGTTTGAGAGATATTCATGTTTGAAGTTTGTAACCCCAGTTAGTGGGCTAAAACCCCATGGGGTTGTGGCATGGGTCATTGAAAAGTCATAATTAATATTTTTTAAGCTCCTAAAATCCCTCCCACATTCATTTTTTGAAGCCCCACTCAATCTAAGAATTTATATAAATTGTGATCCTCATATCCTCCTTATGTAGGGATTTCGCCATCTGAAGCAGGTCATCGTGGAATTTTCACTCTAAATTTTTTTCTACGGAGGTTCAGAAGCTAAAATTTTTATGAGGCGAAGCCAAAATCCCAAAATCCTAAGGAAGCTCCTATAAAAATTTCAGATCAAGGTGTGCAATATTTTCGGAGATATGATCTGTGGAAGTTAGTGTTTTTGCAGTCTCCTGAAATTCATCTCAAATAAGTGACCTTGGGAATATCTTCATAACTCTCTCTTTGAGTATCAGATTGGAATTCTGTAAAAAGTCACAGATAGTGCACAGACTATAATTTTTTCTCTATCAATTTTAGAGCCGACTGAAGAAACAGTGACACGTGGCACGACGTATGTTTTCAATCCTAGAGACAGCCTTGAGTTGTGAAAGACTAGTGCCTAGGACATCTTATATAGCAGAGAGAAAACGCAATATATTATGACAGGGATGACTAGCAGAACGGAGCTCTCATGCTATTTCTTTGTAAATAGGAAATTTAACTTGAATGGGAACAAAACTTCCAAAATTTAATAACAGAGAAAGTAATATTGCAAAGGCAAGATGTGAAACTCTAACACGAAATGTAGCAGACAATTCAAAAGCAGCTTAACTGCAAAGAGGGCTGGATTCTAAACACTTCACAAAGATTGGTAATCATAGAGTATCTATTGCATTCGTAGAATAAAGAGGATACTAACTGCTGTTGAGACAACATCTAGAAACATATACCAGCATGTAGTGGGCTTGGTAAAATAAGAATCCACACATGAAGACAACATTTGTAAATAACATCTCATAATGGTCAATATAGTAGAAATGCGGATGAGTTGGAAATGAAACAATATATCACACCTGAGCCATATTTAAAGTGCCGAAAAGCTTATGACATAAGTATTGACAAGGATAAATTTATATCAGAAACAGTGGGCTACTCGCATTCCAGAATGTGACACAAGATAAATGGATATAAACGAAATTAATGGCTAAGCTACAACACATAAGAAAGAAGTACACACTGTAAAGCACCAAGATCAGAATCCTCCTTAAAGGTCAAACTCCTTCTCATTGAAAACCCAACAGGCTCTTCACATTTGTATTAAAACTTTCACAAAATGCATACAAGACATTCTTTTACAGTCAATTCTTCAGAAAATTTGGAACCTGTTTTACTCTTTTGATTTTGCTTATATAGACACCTCCATACATGAGCGAGAAGATATTTTATGAAAATATCTTCTTCGCATGCCAAAATTGGTTAAAGGTCCTTATCAAAATGATCAAAACTTATGATGAGGAATGCAATCCTCTCATCATTTACGGTTAGGCACTAGGCCGTTTTAAAACATAATTTAAAAACAAACGTCTGGGCAGAAATTAAAATACTGAGGTGAAATGTAAATTCCACCGGAAACTTAAAGACAACTAATCAAAGTAAAAGTAAAAATGTCGCTTGGGCCGAATCATGAATTATCAGTGTTTTGTGGACGAGAAGGGGTAGAAGTTGTTGTTGACACAGGTGGCGGAACATTTACGGACAAACTGGCAATCTGACTGGCGAACTGAGTGCATCTTTGCTGGCTGTCTGCTAATGGTTCGGGCATCGCTACGAATTTTTCTACCTTGACATAGGCTTCTGTGAGGTTTCTGAAACTTGCCTCAGTGGGGAGCTTGTGCTTTATAATTTGAAGGAGGGCGAACTTTTGGCAGAGGGATGAAACAATTGTTTCAGCCTTTAGCCGAGCGGTTTTATCTGACAGGACGTTCGTTCTGTCTTTTTCTTCCTGTAGGCGTGTCTTATACTCTACCAACGGTCGTAGAATTGAAGGAGTGGTTGGGTCCCAACAAGACGGCAGTCCAACTATTGTAATCTCGTCCCACACTACATCAAATCGACCCACGTTTGATACCATCTGTTGCAGGGCTCTCGAAGCTGTAACTCGGGCCTCCTCCTTGTCAATGATTTTCTGGCATTCAAAGGCTTCCATGAATCGACTTGGTATGCCATGCTTCTCCACCTCCTCAGATTCTAAGTCATTCAAGAATGCAATATAGTTTCTGGCGTGCTGGGCTCTACCAGACAAGTTGAGGTCTGCCTCCTGTAATTTCCTGTTGAGATAGGGTATAGAAGATTTGTTTTCTCCCATCGTTCTTAGGAAACCCCACTATTCCATCACCACTGAGATTATGTCCGACCAGATTATACCTCTCGCTTCACTGAGGGTGATATTGCCCTTCATGGGGCTTTTGAGGTCAGTGATGGTTTTCTGCTGGTCGGCTCTTGTCTTCTTTTCCTGCTCGATCTCTTTCTGCAGTGTCTCTATTTTCCTACTATTCTCAGCCAGGAGATTTTCCAAATCAGTGATCCTATGCCTAGCGGTGGATGCCTGCTTTTATAATATATCATTTGTAGCTTTCGCTGCATTCAGTTGCTCTGACAGCGGACTCGTCTCTGGTGGGGTTGTAGCAGGCGCACAGTTGTGCGTGTCCCAGATGTTTTGCAGCTCCGTCAACCTACTCTACAGAGTAGTGATTGTTTTAGCCATTCTTTCTTTGTCCTCCCTCTCCTTTGCTAGTGTGTCAGCCAGTTCCGCTTTTTCCTTTTCTGCTTGTGCCAACTCGGCTGTCTGCACATGCTGGGAGGCTGGTATGTGGACCTTACTTTTCAATGACACGACCTCTTTCTGGAATTGTTCTGTCAAAGCACGCTGCGGGTTTTTTTCTCCCGTATCCTTTCCTTTGATTAACTCCTGGAGGTCGCGTATTTGATTTTCCTGGGCGCGAGAGTTTTCTTGTTCATTATTTAGGGTCGCCTTCAACTGTTCATGCTTTTTCTCCAGTTTTCTCAGTACAATGGTGACCCGCATCACCTCATCCTTCAACATATCACCCACGACCTGAAACAGGTTACACATATCGGTTGCTAGCACCTTGGCCATGTTGATTGCATTTTCGAGCACCCGGTAACTAGTGACACCTGTATCGGAATCCAGGATGGCCTCAGCCATAGATAATACCAGGTGTTCTGTGTCCACATTCATGGTGGCAGAAACCCTGGTGTGATATTTCTCTATATACCCTTCCAGCTCAGCTTTTTCCTTATCCCTGATCGTTCTATTTTCCTGGTTCCTTGCAACTGCCCTGGGTGAGGTATGATCTCTGATGGCCTGTGAGACTTCCGAGAAGTCGGAAGAGGTGATACTATCTCTCAGCACTTTTATCCCGACTTTACTCTTGTTCAGTTGACCATACGGTGTAAACGGTTCTAGTAGTTTCTCTTCCCCTATGACTTCTGCCTCACTGGAGGCTGTTTTCTGCTTTTTGTGAAGGGGAGAACTTGCTCCTGAGGTATCTGCTTCTTCTCCGCCTTGGCCTTTATTGAAGTCTTCTTCTTCCCCTGTGGCAGATGAATCTATCTCCATCTGCAAAACCAAAGGCCAAGTTTCAAGGTTAGCCCTCCCCTCTATGAACGACCTTGATTCATGTGTATAAGGTGTGGACTTGTTCCTCTTTCTCCCGTTTGAGATAATTTCCCGAGGATCATAGGCCCAACCCTTTCCCAGCCTTAGGTCCATGCCTTGCAACAGTTTCTCGACAATGGGAAGGGAATGTCTTGAATTCACAACAAAAGGGCCGATAGTGATAGGGAGTCTCAGGATGAAACCCTTCTTTGCAGGAACAAAGTGGAGTTGGTCAGCCTTGAGGGTTTGTCGAATATACTCCAAAGCATAAACTTGCCGAACGAGAAACATAGGCAGCTGGTAAGGGGAAACCTCGGCTCCGTAGACCTGAATTTCAGTGTAATTGTCAAATAGATACCAATCCCCAGTGCTCTGGGATTTTCCAGCTTGTAGCCAGCTGTTTATTTCAGGAAAAACTCTAGGTGAGGGTGAATCGTGGATAATAGTATAGGCAATGGAAATGAAATCATTTACGAACCTGGAATAACCCTCTCCCTTAGGCAATTGGCGTACAAAACATTTCCAGTCAAAAACTGGTCGGGGTTGGGAATTCTCCTCATATACCCTATATAAACCCAAACCCTCAAACTTATCAATGTGCTGATGCAGGAAAAGATAGAAGACCATCGAGAAAAAGCGGAAGTGACTGGTTTCTGAAAGCTCTTGGAACTGGGTCTAAATGTTTGCAGCAAGGAAGCCAGGGATATCTAACACTACCCCCTTTTGAGACATTAACCACAAGAAATAAACACATACCCTGGTGGTTTCCCCCAAAGCGCCTACTCCTAAAAGACCAGCGATGAGGGAAAGGATGGGATGCACTTCCTCTTTGAACAGACTCAGCGGGAAAGGTTCTGCAGCAGGAAGAGACGTAGCCTGGTTGCTGGTGATGGAGGAAATGAAGTCGTTTTGGCACTCCCATGGCATTTTGGTGAACTGGGAGGTTAAAGCCACTTTGCTGAAACTGATATAGGTGGTGCTGGTGGGAAAGTGGAGGGCTTGCTTGATAATGTCGGGGGAAAGAGAAAAAATCTTATTCCCCTGAGGAGAGGTAAACGTGCCTCGACGCTCGCCGTAAGCATCTTTGAGCCAGCAAATAAAATCAACCACAGAATAGACTGAGGGGGTAATTTGATGGTATAAACCAGACACAACCACTCGGTATCGGTCTCTATTCTCAATATGCTGTCTAAAAAGCTCGGGTTTAATGCTGCTGATGTGAAAAGGGTATTGAGGGTCACGGATTTCGGCTTGCAGGTCGATGAAGGGCTCGAACCTGGGTGGGTTTCTGGTTCGGCTTTCTTGGGTGTGCCCCTTCCCATGACTGACATATAAAACTTTTAAAAGACGAAAGGAAAGCAAAGAGAAAATGAGGGACGGAATACCTGTGCAACAGGGAAATATTCTTAGGAAAACGACGCGGGGATGTTGATAGCGACTGGGTAGACCTTGGCACTGGTTCCCACTTAGTATATACCGTAACTGAAAACCTCCGACTTTTACTGGAGTAAAATATGGGAATACTGTTATCTTTCGACTGAGCGTTCTGAGGTAAAAAGGCGGATAGGTAAAATAAACGGGGGAAAGTTTCGTAAGGACACTGACAGTGGAGCACGCAGCGTGTAGGGATTGGGTGTCGGCTGAGAACAGTTGAACACCGCGTGCCGAGTTTAATACTGGTACGGGCCTCAGTACCAGCTCCCCTAGACACTTACCTTACCTTTCTGCTACAATAAAACATACGGTTCTTGGAATATCTCGCTCGTAGGACGGGTTAAATACACAACGTACCAGTCTTTAGGGCCCACATTCCGCTCTGCCACGTTACCGAAATCCCAATTGCTTTGATCTGCTACGTCGCTCTTTACCATGGGCCCACACTGTGATGCTTCAATATAATTCCGCGGGGGTCTGGGTCTGTTCCCTCTTCCGCCTCTCGACCCTCGCGGAAATTCCCGTATGGAGAATTCCCTCACGTGCGCATTTGGGGCGCGGCCAACTTTTAAATTATTTTGATTTGCATCCTTTGTACCGTATCTTTGCGCTTTTTTGAATTACCGTTCCCCTTTTCGCTTTATATTCTGACCTTTTGCGTCCACATGTTTCGTTTTAAGCACGACACTTGCCTCATCATCATTTCTTATTAATCAACTTTTTTTTTTTAAATGTTTCCCCATCTGCCATATCGTTCAATACCTTCCTGATCAAGGTGAGTTCAACAAAAAATGACTAATGTTAATTTAGGATCAACATTGGCTCCACTGGGGACAACACGCTCATTCTTGAACGTGTCAAGAACTTCACAGACTGCCTGTTATCTTTTGTGGACACCATTCCTCTTCATGATTCATAAACACACATTATTTAAACAAAGATAAAAACAGACACTAATATACAATATGATACATCAGGCCCTTATGGCCTGACTCAGAACTGGAAATAAGGCTTGAGAAACTGACCGTTTACAGGGGCGTCGAGCAGATCTCCCTGTAAATTTTCCAGTCTAAAGGTATTGTTGCCTCCTTGTTCTGCAATTTTAAAGGGGCCAAACTAGAGGGGATCAAATTTTCCATGCTTACCTTTATCATCCCTTCTAATGTCTCATCTGAGCACTAGATCTCCAATATGTAATTTTCTGTCTTTGGCACGTTGGTCGAAAAGATCCTTCATTTTCTCCTGGTATTCAATTAGCCTCTGATTCACCTGATTTTGCGTTTCTTCTAGCTCCACCAGCTGGTTGATTCTCCTGGTTACGTCATCCGGCTCTTCCTGACTTTCTTGCATGAATCGAGCCACTGGTAATGCCAGTTGCACAGGGAAAATTGCTGCCCTCCCATATACTAATTCATATGGGGACTTCCCGGTTGCTCTCTTGCTGATGATCCTGTTAGCCCATAGAGAAAATTTTAACTGGGAATCCCAATTCTTCTGATTTTCATTTATAGCCTTCTTCAGTGCCCTCACCAGCATTTTATTTGATGACTCTACTAGGCCATTTCCCTGTGGGTAATAGGCTGTTGAGTGGCCTAGTGCAATGTTTTACTGCTGACAGAAGTTGAAGAACTTTGCATATTTAAAGGCCTGTGCATTATCGGCCACAATCTTAGCAGGGCAACCAAATCTGGATATGATGTTTTCTTCTATGAATTTCATCACCACGGTGTCTGTTGCGTTTCTGGCGGGTATAGCTTCTACCCACTTTGTGAAATAATCTGTGGCGATTAATATCCACTTATGCTGACCGCTGGATGGGGGGTGTATTTCTCCAATGAAGTCAATTCCCCACTGTTGGAATGGCTCATCTACGTGGACAGGTATCATGGGGAGAGGTGCTAGCTTCTGTCTTTCGGCAAACTTTTGGCACTTATCACAGGCTCTAACTCGAGTAAACACATCTCCAAATAGTTTAGGCCAGAAGAAACCAACCTTCAGGATTTTGTGAGCGGTAGCCCTCCAACTGTAGTGGCCCCCACAAATTCCTTCATGAAACTCAGTCATTATACCCTCTATCTCTTCCTCTATCAGGCATAGGAGCAGGATGCCTGAGGGGTCCCTCCAATACAGCCGGCCGTTTGCAACCATATACTTTTGTGACTTCAACCTCAGTGCTCTGTATTTAGATTTTTCACAGCTGGGTGGGCAACTTAGTGTTAGCAGATATTCCACTATTTCCTTGTACCACTGGCTGGTGAGGTACTTCATATGTGTCTTCTGGGAAGCTATCTCTACTCCCTGTGGTTCTTCTTTCCCTTCAGATGCCTCATTTGCCACCATGGACAGATTTATACCCAAAGCCTGGAAATTTGACTCAAATAAGATTTTGGCTAACCCCTGTCCCTTGATTAATTTAGTAGGGCAGATGTCCAGCTCATACTCCTATATTTTGGCTATCCATTTGCCTCTTTTACCTTCACTATATCCCTGGACAAGGTTATCCTTGACAGCTGCTGTGGGCACAAATGCAGTGATGTGGGACTGGAGGACATACATATGAAAAGCTTTGAGGGATTTTACCAGCGCATATGCCTGCTTTTCCAATATGTAATATTTCAGCTCAGCATCACAAAGCACCTGACTGAAAAAATCAATAGGCTGCTCGTACCCATCTTCATTTTTTTGCAACAGAACTCCTGCTACTATATGAGGTGATGCAAAGGAAAAGATCATAAACGGTTTAGTGTAGTCTGGCCCAGCTAACACAGGAGCTTCAACAAACACATTATTAATCCTGGAAAAAGCTTCTCTTGATTCTTGTGACCACTTAACCTCGTTGTTCTTCTTTAGCATGTCAGTAATATGCCTAACTATCTCATCATAGTTAGGAATAAATATTCTCAAAAAATTTATACGACCCAGGAATACCTGAACTTCCTTCTTATTTCTGGGGAGGGAAATACCGTTTATGACTTCCACTCTCTTAGGATCTATCTTTACTCCGTCTCTGGTAACAATATGTCCCAAGAGCTTGTCCTCTTCCAGTGCAAACAACGACTTTTGTGGATTGAGGGAGAGGCCATACTTTTTGTACTTCTCAAAATTTCTGCGCAAGTGTTCAATGTGTTTTGCATCATCTTTTGAAAACACAGTAATGTCATCCAGGTATACCACCACGAACTTATCCTGCTCCCCATCTTCAAATACTTGCCAGTGTTTGATATTGTCCGGGATTGATGGCCGATAACGTACCTCAATTTCATACCTCAAGAGAGGATTCTGAGGTGGACGAAAAGTACTGGCAGCCACTGCAAGGGAGTCTGCCATTCTATTCTGCTCCCGGGGCATGAACTGAATATTAAATTCCAAGAAGAAATTATCCACCAGATCCCAAACTTCATTCCTATAATCCCTTAGCCTAGGATGTTTGGCTTGGCACTGAGTTCTCACCTGTTTGACTACCAGTTCTTAATCTCCCAGAACTTTTAGAATTTTTATGTTCATACTCCTGGCTGTCTGTAGCCCCAGTAGAAGTGCTTCATACTCGGCCACATTATTTGTGGCTTCATACTCCAGCTTGAAAGATAAAGGGACCCATTGGCCTGCAGGAGAAATCAATAACACTCCAGCCCCATTACCTTCCCTAGAGTTAGCCCCATCAAAATGAAGTGTCCAGATTTCTGATTCGGGACTTTCTATGGATTGTTCTATCTTGATCTGGCAGAATGAAGGTTCATGAGCGTACTCTTGATCTTCCTCCAGCATTAAATATGAGAAATCCCCCTCCCTGCTATAAACCGAAGAATTTACTGAATCATTTGCCTTGGTAACTGTCTTGACAAATCTGGTTTCCCGATACAGCCTCCTCTCTTGACCACCAAATATAGGGATAGTGGCATAGGTCAGGTCCAATTTGATCGATCCACCAATTTTGGTTCCCCAAGACCTTGACAGTAGCATGCCAAAGCGAGCTCGGATGTCAGCTACGACTATATCCATCACTACACTTTTTGCTGGGATCTGAGCCAGTTTAACCACTAAGTCCTTTATCATGCCCAGGCACTTAACTCTTTTGGAGTCAAATGAGTATAGGTCTTTGTATGGGTGGGTGCTTTGTAGTCCTAGTTGCTCCATGACCGAGAGGGGTAAAAGATTATGAGAGGCTCCTGAATCTAACATGCATTTATGTAGCAGCAGGTCATGTATTACTAAAGACACATAAAAAGGGGGAGTGGCAGCATCCAATTCTTCGACATGTGGGCCAAAAACAACCATAGGTCTTTATTCCTGAAGGTTTAGACTGTCTAGAATGCTTATTACTTCTAGAGGAAGTATAAAAGACATGACCTGGGACTGATATGCAGGTTGCTTTAACAACTCGGTCAAGGGGACCAGGATTTTCACTTTCTCAAGCTCCTTCTGTAGACTGAAAGCAGAGGAGGACTTATCTAATGACACTTATTTTGGTTCTTTATATTTGGGTTCTTTGTTCTGAGGGGAAGGTTTGACTTCTTTTAAGACTGGTTTGACACTAGGGGGTGTAGCCACTTGTGAAGATGAAGGAATTTGATCAGCAGATTGTAAAGATTGGTTAAGGGGCCTCTTACCTTTGTCCGGGGTCTTTTGAGGAGTTGCTTCCTTCCGAGAAGGTGCTTCTTCTTGGGGTGTGTCCTCCTCCTGGTCCTGAGTGCGAGTTCTCTTCCTGGAAGATCTGAGGTCATACGTCCTATTGAATTGGGCTTGCATGAAATCGACGAACTGCTTGCAATAGTCATCAATCTTAGGGTCTTCAGTATCTTCAATAGCTTTCCCTTCTGTGTGTGCTTGCACCTCCATTTCGCCACTTTCATGTAAGGGACATTCAACTTCATCACTGTTTGAGAAAGAAAGGTATGCCTCTTCTTGTTCATAAGCATGGTCTTCGGTAGAACCCTATACTTGCCCTTCCAAGTATAGGGGGTTTGGTACCTGATCTTGCTGCTCCTTTTGTCCCCTTTGCAGTATCTGCAAGGGTGGCTTTCTGTATTGAGGGTTAAAGCCTCTGTTAGGAGAATCTTGGAAATTCTTGGAGAATGAATTCTTTGCCTCCATTTCAAGCTTTACCAGCTTGCTTGAGAGATTCTTGATCATCTTGTTCATCTCCTCAATCCTATCATTAGCTGAATCTCTATCTTGGCTTGAGGTGGATACCCCTTCCTTTCCCCTTCTTCTCGTATCCTGCTCAGATTTTCCCTTGGATTTACCAGTGGAGGAAAAGTTTGCCTCAAGCTCCAGTGCATTTGTCTAAGCATCATCCAAAGTGGCTGGCTTTCTTTCTCTCAGAGAGAAGCCGAATTCTGAGTCAAAGGCTGCCACAAACACAACCTTGGCAGCAGTCTGGTGTGGTTTCATTTCGGTGGGAAGGCTCAGGTACAACTTGTTAAATCTCTTAATAAACTCGGCCACTCCTTCATTGTGTCTCTTATTGAGTGTATTAAACTCAGTCAGACAATGCCTGTGGTCTTTCTTCTCTCCCCATTTTTTGAGAAAAGTGTCTTCCATTGTTTCCCACGTGTTTATAGAACAGTCTCCCAACGTCTTGAACCATTTTCTGGCTTCACTGTCAAGGGACTAGACAAATAGTCTTAGGACTACGTCAAGATGTTCTAAGTTGAAATTTTCTGTGAAGGAGCAGAAGACCTCAAGGTGTTTTTGAGCTTCAATCTCATTCTCTCCATTGAAACGAGGCAGGATTTTTAGATAATCCTGTGGCAAGTCGTTCAGTACTTGAGGTAGTGCCAGGGGGGCATATTTATTCAGCAGGAAGCCCGGAAAATTTGCCATTGGGGGAGGAGGTGGAGGTAACAGAAGGATTTGATGCATGAGCAGAGGAGGAGGTGGAAGTGAGGTGTGGATGATGATGGGAATATAGTGAACAACAGCTTGGGATGATGGAGACAGAGGCAGATTATTAACAGCCGATACTTCAGTGACTTCTTTGACTTCTTCAGCTTCTGGAGTGGGGTGAAATGTATAACGGGTGGTATCTATGGATTCAGCCTCGTCTTTAACTTGGATGTTTCTAGGAAGTAAACTGTCTGAATAGTAACCGGTTTCTCCCACAGCAGAGTCAGAATCTTGTACTTGGGCCACTTGAGAGGAGGAAGAAGGAAAGTCCTCTAGAGATAATTGTGGGATCTCAGTATGGATAAATTGTCTCTCCCTCCAATTTCTTCTGTGTAAAATTATTTCTGGGTCAGACACAGAGGGAGTCTTTGGCTGAGACGTATCTGACCTAAGGTGTGGCTTCCGAGGAACGAGGACTGCAATTAGATTTATTCGAAAAAAGAATGTGGAGTCGCCAAGGTGAGGGATATACAACTCTCAACTCTCCATGCTCACCTAACTGAAGAGTGAATAGGGTTTTGTCGAGGCCCAGGGATTTCAGTTATTCTCAATTTCGTCCTCGGAAATGGCACCAAAAAGATGTTGTCAATCCTAGAGACAGCCTTGAGTTGTGAAAGACCAGTGCCTAGGACATCTTATATAGCAGAGAGCAAAAGAAATATATTATGACAGGGATGACTAGCAGAATGGAGCTCTCATGCTATTTCTTTGTAAATAGGAAATTTAACTTGAATGGGACCAAAACTTCCAGAAGTTAATAACAGAGAAAGCAATATTGCAAAGGCAAGATGTGAAACTCTAACACGAAATGTAGCAGACAATTCAAAAGCATCTTAACTGCAAAGAGGGCTGGATTCTAAACACTTCACAGAGATTGGTAATCATAGAGTATCTATTGCATTCATAGAATAAAGAGGATACTAACTACATTTGAGACAACATCCAGAAACATATACCAGCATGTAGTGGGCTTGGTAAAATAAGAATCCACACATGAAGACAACATTTGTAAATAACATCTCATAACGATCAATATAGAAAAAATGCGGATGAATTGGAAATGAAACAGTATATAACACCTGAGCCATATTTAAAGTGTCGAAAAGCTTATGACATAAGTATCGAAAAGGATAAATTTATATCAGAAACAGTGGGCTACTCGCATTCTAGAATGTGACACAAGATAAATGGATATAAACGAAATTAATGGCTAAGCTACAACACATAAGAAAGAAGTACACATTGTAAAGCACCAAGATCAGAATCCTCCTTAAAGGTCAAACTCCTTCTCATTGAAAACCCAACGGGCTCTTCACATTTGTATTAAAACTTTCACAAAATGCATACAAGACATTCTTTTACAGTCAATTCTTCAGAAAATTTGGAACCTGTTTTACTCTTTTGATTTTGCTTATATAGACACCTCCATACATGAGCGAGAAGATATTTTATGAAAATATCTTCTTCGCATGCCAAAATTGGTTAAAGGTCCTTATCAAAATGATCAAAACTAATGATGAGGAATGCAGTCCTCTCATCATTTACGGTTAGGCACTAGGCCATTTTAAAACATAATTTAAAAACAAATGTCTGGGCAGAAAGTAAAATACTGAGGTGAAATGTAAATTCCACCGGAAACTTAAAGACAACTAATCAAAGTAAAAATAAAAAGGCCGCCTGGGCCGAATCATGAATTATCAGTGTTTTATGGATGAGAAGGGGTAGAAGCTGTTGCTGACATAGGTGGCGGAACATTTGCAGACGAGCTGGCGATTTGACTGGTGAACTGAGTGCATCTTTGCTGGCTGTCTGCTGATGGTTCGGGCATTGCTACGAATTTTTCTACCTTGACATAGGCTTCTGTGAGGTTGTTGAAACTTGCCTCGGTGGGGAGCTTGTGCTTTATAATTTGAATGAGGGCGAACTCTTGGCGGAGGGATGAAACAATTGTTTCAGCCTTTAACCGAGCGGTTTTATTCGATAGGACGTCCGTTTGGTATTTTTCTTCCTGTAGGCGTGTCTTATACTCTGCCAACGATCGTAGAACGGAAGGAGTGCTTGGGTCCCAACAAGACGGCAGTCCAGCTGTTGTAATCTCGTCCCACACTACATCAAATCGACCCACATTTGCTACCACCTGTTGCAGGGCTCTCGAAGTTGTAACTCAGGCCTCCTCCTTGTCAATGATTTTCTGGCATTCAAAGGCTTCCATGAATCGACTTAGTATGCCATGCTTCTCCACCTCCTCAGATTCTAAGTCATTCAAGAATGCAATATAATTTCTGGCGTGCTGGGCTCTACCGGACAAGTTGAGGTCTGCCTCCTATAATTTCCTGTTGAGATAGGGTATAGCAGATTTGTTTTCTCCCATCGTTCTTAAGAAACCCCACTGTTCCATCACCGCTGAGATTATGTCCGACTAGATTATACCTCTCGCTTCACTGAGGGTGATATTGCCCTTCATGCGGATTTTGAGGTCAGTGATGGTTTTCTGCTGGTCGGCTCTTGTCTTCTTTTCCTGCTCGATCTCTTTCTGCAGTGTCTCTATTTTCCTGCTATTCTCAGCCAGGAGATTTTCCAAATCAATGATCCTCTGCCTAGCGGTGGATGCCTGCTTTTCTAATATATCATTTGCAGCTTTCGCTACATTCAGTTGCTCTGACAACAGACTCGTCTCTGGTGGGGTTGTAGCAGGCGCACAGCTGTGCGTGTCCTAGATGTTTTGCAGCTCCGTCAACCTACTCTGTAGAGTAGTGATTGTTTCAGCCATTCTTTCTTTGTCCTCCCTCTCCTTTTCCAGTGTGTCAGCCAGTTCCGCTTTTTCCTTTTTTGCTTGCGCCAACTCGGCCGTCTGCACATGCTGGGAGGCCGGTATGTGGACCTTACTTTTCAATGACGCGACCTCTTTCTGCAATTTTTCTATCAAAGCACGTTGTGGGTTTGTTTCTCCCATATCCTTTCCTTTGATTAACTCCTGGAGGCCGCGTATTTGATTTTCCCGAGCGCGAGAGTTTTCCTGTTCATTCTTTAGGGTCGCCCTCACCTGTTCATGCTTTTTCTTCAGTTTTCTCAGCGCAATGGTGACCCGCATCACCTTTTCCTTCAACATATCACCCACGACCTGAAACATGTTACACATATCGGTTGCTGGCACCTTCGCCATGTCGATTGCATGTTTAAGCACCCGGTAACTAGTGACACCTATATCGGGATCCAGGATGGCCTCAGCCATAGACAATACCAGGTGTTCTGTGTCCACATTCATGGTGGTAGAAACCCTGGTGTGATATTTCTCTATATACCCTTCCAGCTCAGCTTTGTACTTATCCCTGATCATTCTATTTTCCTGGTTCCTTGCAACTGTCCTAGGTGAGGTATGATCTCTGATGGCCTGTGAGACTTCCGAGAAGTCGGAAGAGGTGATACTGTCTCTCAGCACTTTTATCCCGGCTTTACTCTTGTTCAGTTGACCATACGGTGTAAACAGTTCTAGCAGTTGCTCTTCCCCTATGACTTCTGCCTGGCTGGAGGCTTTTTTCTGCTTTTTGCAAAGGGGAGAAACTGCTCCTGAGGTACCTGCTTCTTCTCCGCCTCGGCCTTTATTGACGTCTTCTTCTTCCCCTGTGGCAGATTAATCTGTCTCCATCTGCGAAACCAAAGGCCAAGTTTCAAGGTTATCCCTCTACTCTATGAACAGCCTTGATTCATGTGTATAAGGTGTGGACTTGTTCCTCTTTCTCCTGTTTGAGATAATTTTTCGAGGATCATAGGCCCAAACCTTTCCCAGCCTTAGGTCCATGCGTTGCAACAGTTTCTCGACAATGGGAAGGGAATGTCTTGAATTCACAACAAAAGGGCCGATAGTGATGGGGAGTCTCAGGATGAAACCCTTCTTTGCAGGAACAAAGTGGAGTTGGTCAGCCTTGAGGGTTTTTCGAATATACTCCAGAGCATAAACTCGCCGAACGGGAAATACAGGCAGCTGGTAAGGGGAAACCTCGGCTCCGTACACCCGAATTTCAGTGTAATTGTCAAATAGATACCAATCCCCAGTGCTCTTGGATTTTCTGGCTTGTAGCCAGGTCTTTATTTTAGGAAAAACTCTAGGTGAGAGTGAATCGTGGATAATAGTATAGGAAATGGACATGAAATCATTTACGAACCTAGAATAACCCTCTCCCTTAGGCAATTGGTGTACAGAACAATTCCAGTCAAAAAATGGTTGGGTTTGGGAATTCTCCTCATATACCCTATCTAAACCCAAACCCTCAAACTTATCAGCATGCTGATGCAGGAAAATATAGAAGACCATTGAGAAAAAACAGAAGTGACTGGTTTCTGGAAGCTCTTGGAACTGGGTCCGAATGTTTGTAGCAAGGAAGCCAGGGATATCTAACACTACCCCCTTTTGAGACATTAACCACAATAAATAAACACATACCATGGTGGTTTCCCCCAAAGCACCTATTCCTAAAAGACCAGCGATGAGGGCAAGGATGGGTTGCACTTCCTCTTTGAACAGACTCAGCGGGAAAGGTTCTGGTTGTTGGTGATGGAGGAAATGAAGTTGTTTTGGCACTCCCATCGCAGTTTGGTGAACTGGGAGGTTAAAGCCACTTCGTTGAAACTGATATAGGTGGCACTGGTGGGAAAGCGGAGGGCTTGCTTGATAATGTCGGGGGAAAGAGAAAAAATCTTATTCCCCTGAGGAGAGGTAAACATGTCTCAACGCTCGTCGTAAGCATCTTTGAGCCAGCAAATAAAATCAACCACAGAATATACTGAGGGGGTAATTTGATGGTATAAACCAGACAGAACCACCCAGTATCGGTCTCTATTCTCAATATGCCGTCTAAAAAGCTCGGGTTTAATGCTGCTGATGTGAAAAGGGTATTGAGGGTCATAGATTTCGGCTTGCAGGTCAATGAAGAGCTCAAACCCAGGTGGGTTTCTGGTTCGGCTTTCTTGGGCGTGCCCCTTCCCATGACTGACATATAAAACTTTTAAAAGACGAAAGGAAAGCAGAGAGAAAATGAGGGACGGAATACCTGAGCAACAGGGAAATATTCTCAGGAAAATGACGCGGGGGTGTTGATAGCGACTCGGTAGACCTTGGCACTGGTTCCCACTTAGTATATACCGTAACTAGAAACCTGCGACTTTTACTGGAGTAAAATATGGGAAGATTGTTATCTTTCGACTGAGCGTTCTGAGGTAAAAAGGTGGATAGGTAAAATAAACGGGGGAAAGTGTCGTAAGGACACTGACAGTGGAGCACGCGGCGTGTAGGGATTGGGTGTCGGCTGAGAACAGGTGAACGCTGTGTGCTGGGTTTAATACTGGTACGGGCCTCAGTACTAGCTTGCCTAGACACTTACCTTACCTTTCCACTGCAATAAAACATACGGTTCTTGGAACATCTCGCTCATAGGACGGGTTAAATACACAACGTACCAGTCTTTAGGGCCCACATTCCGCTCTGCCATGTTACCAAAATCCTAATTGCTTTGATCTGCCATGTCACTCTTTACCTTGGGCCCACACCGTGATGCTTCAATATAATTCCGTGGGGGTATGGGTCTGTTCCCTCTTCCACCTCTCAACCCCCGCGGAAATTCCCGTATGGAGAATTCCCTCACGTGCGCATTTGGGGCGCGACCAACTTTTAAATTATTTCGCTTTGCATCCTTTGTACCGTATCTTTGCGCTTTTTTGAATTACCGTTCCCCTTTTCACTTTATATTCTAACCTTTTGCATCGACATGTTTCGTTTTAAGCATGACACTTGCCTCATCATCATTTCTCATTAATCAAATTTTTTTTTTTAAATGTTTCCCCATCTGCCATATCGTTCAATACCTTCCTGATCAAGGTTAGTTCAACAAAAAATGACTAATGTTAATTTAGGATCAACACCGTACAAATTTTCTCTACTGAAACAGTCCATAATTAGGGCATTGTGAGAGATTGGGCGTAACTCTCCCTTGAAGAATCAAAATTGGGTCAGACCTATGGAATTTCAAAGAAAACTCAGAGGAATACTACAGGAGTGAAAATCACATATTGGGGATATGAAATAATAGAGATACACCAGATCTAATATCAAACTCCTAGAAGGCAAGAAAAAGCTAGATCATGTGTTGTCAAGGGCTGGAAAGGACTAGACTTTCTAGGGCAGCAAAGCAAAGCAAGGTGCAAGAGAGGGCAGAATGACAAGAGTAGCAATCAAGGTGCAGAACAGCAAAAAGAAGTTCATCACATGAAGTCTTCAAGTGGGCAACACTGCATACAATAATTGTAAAGGTATCATTGTACTAAGTCACTGTAAATACATTATTGTAAAAATTGTACTAGTGTCTATCTGCCAAGAGTTGAAGATCCAGTGTCGGGAGGTCTAGGATCATCATTAGGTGGTTGTGTCATAGTTGGGGTTATGGTATAGTGTGTCTTCTTCTTCTACATCATTATATATCATTGTAAAGTGGACCATTTTCCCTGGTACGAGAGTCCATTCTTCTACAGGGTGGTAGGGTGGTGCTAGGGTGAGTTGTAGCTCATTGGGTGTTGCCGCATCCGTTTAGTTGACTACTGAAGAGTCTCAGGCATTGGAGTGTCCATCTAGTGGGAGCTGGAGAAGAATTCTTTTCTAGATTCTAGGAAGTTGGAGCTTTATATTCAATTGGAGTTAAATATTAAACAATTATTAGAAAAGCATTAGGTGGTTTTTGTCCCGGAGTGGGTTTCCACCTTAAAAACTATGCGCATTTGTGTTCCTTTTGGTTTACTTCTATCATTGTACAAACACTGATAATAATTGAAGACTACCTAATGCTTTAATTGAAAATAATACTGATTCACCCCCCCCCCCCCCCCCTCTTAGTATTTCCAACAATGTCTTCTTCTTACTTCAGACATGTGAGCAAAATACTTGAGAACAAAGCGGAATTGATGATCAAATGAATGTCAAATGAAGTAGGTGGAATCCCAATATATACTTATTCAAATGGAGGGGTTTTGACCAAGGGTCAAACTCCTTCAAGAGGTGGTTCTAACTTGTTAAAATAGGGTCAACTTGGGAAAAAAAAGACAATAATTCCTCTTTTTATTTTGATGAAGAAAATATCGACCGTAGCTACTATTTTTCAACACTACCTCTTAGTCGAGGAGGTTCTTTTCATTCTCTCTCTCTCTCAACATATGTACAAATTTCATCATAAGGAAAGATACATAGCATCAAGCTCATCCCACAATACGAAACCAAAGGCATCAAGGTTATAACCCAACTAACCATGGGATCAATCACTATTGTTCATGAGGCCAAACACTCCAACCATATGAAATGGTTTCTTAGTCAAGAACAATGACACAAGATAATAATCATGATAAAAATCTCCGACCATACTAATGGTCTCTCGGTAAAACCTAATGATCTAAGAGAGTACAGAGGGTCCATCTCCCCGAACATAAACAAAGGTCTCTCCTTCAAGAAAAATGACTTAAGGAAGGAATCCCGATCTCAATATCAAAAGATTCAATCTCCCTAACCATTTGGTCTCTTAGTAAAATAAAATGAATCAAGGGAGAGGTCACAAAATCAATGTCCCTGATCAAACCTAATGGTCTCTCAATCAAAATAATGACCTAAGGGATCACTCCAAGCCTTAGAACCAACCTCCCCAACCATAATGGTTTCTCAGTCAAACTTAATGACCCATGGGAGTAATTAGAACAATCTTCCAGGCCATAAACCATGGTTTCTTGGCCAAACCCAAGGAAATATATTCATTATGCTATACAATCAATGCTATCTCTCTTTCCAAGAGGAATTCTCATCCACTCCGGGATTCTCTCAGAAGCAAGAAACCTTCATATGGGAAATGGGACAACTGTTCATTGGAAAATATCGTGGTTATAGTGATACTTTATCTCAATGTTATTAGACCTATCATGAAAAAGAAGATTCTCAAAAAGTTTGACACATATTTTATTGTCGCAATATGTCATGGTCGATTCTAGCACTTGATAAAAAAAAACTAGAAAATAACTTTCAAAGCCAAAATTCTTCACAACATGTTGAAAAATCAGCTAAATACTCAGCTTGAGTGGTGCTAAATGCAACAGAGGTCTAAAACATACTTATCCATGATATCCAGGTTAAAACAACATTCAGAGGTGTTGTTTCGTTCTTCATAACATCCCACCCAATAATAATTTGCAAATCCATGAAACCAAAAGTTCAATGAGCCAATCAGTATGATCAATTGAGTCAACAACATAATTTTAATATTCCTAATGGAAAATTTGATAGTAGATACCAGAAATGAACTTGAACAACAAAATAATCGCAAATAAACACAACCAACAATTTTATGCACAAATATATTCCAATAAAATTATTCAGCCATTACCCTGAAAATGATGTATGACCTTGGCAATGATGTAGATGGCCCAGTGAGAAGACTGCTGCAAAATTTCTCTCTCCAAAAACTCCAATGAAGAACTGTGAGGTTTTATGAGTGAAACATCCTCAATAGTGTTGGGTTTTCATTCAACACTCACTAGCAAAATCGAGGGTTTCTGTCCTAGGGCTATAGAAGTTGGGAACTAGGTTCTTCAAACCTCATCAACAGAAAATATCAACAATCCAAGATGTATCCAAATGGTATCATCCTCCTCTTTTATAGATATGATGGATCCCTATAGAAGCATTTATTTTCTTATTATTTTAATCACTTAGTATCCTTTCCCTCCTTTTATTTTAATTAAAACACCTTTTTAATTTGGGAAAATGGTAAATCAAACACCATCCCTTCTCAGGCCACTGAGAGTCACTTCCCACCATCTCATACTGTAGATATTTTCGTTTTGGTTCTAATGAGATATTACAATAAGGTTTTCTATCAGTTATTCCTCCCATAATTCCACTTTAAGCATAATTAATTGAGTCAGACCCATTAATAACTCTGTTTTTTGAAAAATTTTAGAATGCCACGTAACGAAAAGTAAACCATGTGGATGATGGAATATGCCAAGAAAATGCCATAAAATTCCATACAAACTCCCCAAAAATCCTTCAATACCACTGACATCATAATATTTCTCCCCTAACTTGGCCATTTCGCACCATAGAAATCCACCTTGGTTGAAATATAGACGAAAAGAAAAATGAGTACATGAAAAATCCTCCCTCCCCAATATTTCTTGCCCTCAATCAATCTACACCTTTCCATTTTAGAGGTACCTGCAAACTAATATCTAGATCCCATATTAACCACTGGACCACATAATTCCTCCATGAAATCCAAACATGAATGGATCCTCCAATAACTAGATCCCATACCCATATCTGACTCAAACTGCTATCAATAGACTCACCTAGATCCCAATGCTGCTATGGCCAATCCTAACTCATGTCTCAAGGCTATTATTGAGCTCTGTCTCTGTACATAGATACTAATCTACTAGTAGAATACCAACTCATCACCTATATCCAATCCAACCCCTGATATAAACCAAGGTCAATCCTATTATGTTGATGTTTTGCACTGGAATTTTGATGCACAACCGACCTACATCTTGCTACCAACTAGAGTATGTAGTATACCTTATTTCTAAAGATACATGTTGTAATATGATCTTGATAAAAAAAAAACACTCCATCAATAGAATACCAACTCATAATCTCCCACCAGTCCAACCCATGGGAAAGATCTAATGCATAGGCACCTGTATATGGGATAAATTCCCTATGTTTCACTATGCTCAAATCACGTTACTCTGCCTAGAAAACCACCCAGATCTGTCTAAGAAATACCACCTCCCTCTTTGCAGTAGTACAAAGTGGATAACTTGTGGTGCAAGCCCTATTTATGTACTCCTGGAGAGAGATGCTTCCTGAAAATACTATTTTTCGGATGGATCCCACTACATCCATTTGCACCTCACCAATGGGTAGGCCCAAATATGGATGCACCATCACCTCCCTCACCTAATAAGAAACTCCTCTCTCCTCCAGTCTACCAACCCAAAACTCTCCTGTCAGATTCCAACAACTTCTAACGCCAAGTGTCTACAAATACTACCACCTTGGTGGTTATCTGTACATTTTCCTGCTCCTCATCAATGGCTGGCCCCAAGGATGTTTTCTCATCCTCCTCCATCATTGGCTCAACAGGAGCCACTAGCCAACTCTAAAAATATGGTCCATCGTGAAATTTGTGCTCCATTATGCGTTTCTCATGTTGAATGGGGAGAAGTTGCTTCTCATCAATATCCTCTACCAGACATGGTTGCATCTCCAAGTTGCTGTCAAAAACTCCCCATGATGGCTCATGCCCCTTGGAGGTGTCCTTGTAAGAACCCATGGAATCAACTATAAAATAAGAATCCTCATCCTGAAGGTTTGAAGAAATCTTCTCATGATCCACCCCTATCATATTCTTGGTGTCACCCAAACATGAGTGGTCAGGTCTCAATGGTTCCTTGCAAATTAAGTATACACCTTTTCTCCTTAGCTCATTTTTGTTGCATCGTTGATCACCAAAAATACTATGCAACTCCTCCTAGGTTAGCTTCCTTTTGAAGAATCTCATGTTTTTATCAACCTCCATTTTAGCTAACTCATAGGCAGCTGGTGACAACCAGTGTCTTCCTGTAAATGGATAAAATTTTTATCTACAGTTGTTTACGAATGAAGTCATCTTCAACTAGAAATGAAGATAAGATATCTTGCATGTTTTCTTTTTCCTCCTTCAGGTGATGCTCCTTGATGTTGGTGAAGAAGAATTGGCATATCTGAAGGATCATATCATCCTGCTCTAGATCAAGCATGACTATTTAGGATATGATTTTAGCCATGGTTTCTAGGATTACAAGTCTTCTATCAAATTTTGGGCTCTAGGTGTCATGCAATCCTGAATAACACTCTACAATCATTTGAAACACCCTTTCCATGATGCCATCATTATAGGGAGGAAAGGGTGCTACTATCCTCAAAATATCGCTAAAACAGGATGTGATGATAAGCTTGGATTTTTCACACGAATGCTCCAAGAATATGGCTTGTACCAATCCTGGTTGACTCCAAAGCCCAATTTAAACTCCAATCATATTGATCCACCTTGGAGAGATAAGATTCCAACTCTTCTAATGTGAGGTCATCTCCTCGTCTTCCAACATTTAAGTTTCAGCCAAGTACAAAAAGTAAATTTCTCACTTCTTTTTCCTTTTGTAAGTCCCTTGGATGCCTTTGTTGAACCAAATTATGTACCTTCTTAGAGAAAGGTTAGTTGATGTGTTTGGGTTTTTGGTCTAATGATGCATGGTGGTTCAAGGAACTGTCTTTTGTATTGTTCAGTATTTTCAAGATTTTTGTGAATTCCTCCATAGTTTTACCCAATGATGATGAATGCAACTGAGATAATGAGGGCACTGTTCAATGAGTTTTGATAGTTCACTCTCATGCTAAACATTTTTAGAGAAATGTTGTACGTTTATATAGATCACTTTTTTGTGCCAATGAAAATGATTTATCTCATACTCATAAATGAAATGGTATCTAAGCATTCAATATAGATTTAAAACCCGAGTTTGAATAGGATACCTATTGCAAAATGTCCACGGTGATGAGAAAAGGGATGCCATCCACATACAACAATGGAACTCCCTCAAAAATACAATCCTCCTCCTTTCTTATGAGTCCACCTATAGGAAAATTGTGTCACTTAAGTTCTCGAGCCACTTTTTTGTATCTAAAACCCTCGATCTAGAACATGCACTGATTGGAAAAATTAGATGTGTGATATTCTTTAGTTAGGATTCTATAGTAAAACCAACTCAGCCTCTAAACAAGCTGCTACATGAATTAGATTGATTTGTTTCTCTAATGTTAAGTTTCTATAAGCATAGAGAATTTAGACCTGAAGTAGAAAATTGTGATAAGTTTCTACAGGTAAGGAAAATGTGACTCTAATATGGAATGCAAACAATTCAGTGGATCATTGGTGAGAAGAAAAACCTCCTTCTAAATGGAATTAGCACTAAAATTATCCAACAAATAGCCAGTAGGGAAATGCCTAACTAAGGCCACTAAATTTTCTGAGGTTTAAATGGTTTCTTCAGTGCACATTTTCATGAAACACTTTGTTAATTGCACATCTACATTACCATACCTCAAGATAATCAATTTCATAACAAATAACATTGAGGAAATAACAAATTATGTTGATAACAATTGTTTTTCAATGAACTGAAACTTACATAGTCATATTACTAATCTCTGGTAACGAGAATACAACATAATAGGGCACATTGGAGAACTTGGTTTGTGCACAATGTTGTCTCTTCAATTTGATTCTCAGTCTTTAACACATTGTTGCCATAAAGCTCCCAAGAGAACCAGATCCTTTTCCTTTTGTATTTCTACCTCAGCCATAGCTACAATAAAACCACATAGTTCCACCCAGTAGAGAGTACGTGTATAGCTAACCAATAACTCAAATCTGTGCTACAGGAAAAGCTTCATGACCAACAAGACGAAAAAGACTTAGTTCAACAATGATAATGGTCCAGTCCCTTAAAAAACACCTAGTAGATATAATAAGCTCCCACGGCCTCAACCAATAAGGTAATATGACTTACTCAGACCCAAAGTAAATCCTCACACAAGGAATATCTTCCCATCCATCCATAAGAAACACATACCCTTCCATAATGTAATTGAACTTGGCTCTTAAATCGTGTTGAGAAATATAGGGCATTTTCATTAGGATATTTCTTTTTATTGGCGACTTCTTGTGAATGAATTTTTAATTATTTATATTAGGATCTTCTTGATGTTTGATTATTATTATTATTCTTCATCAAACATTAGCCAATGCATGAACATAAAATAGACAAGAGACATAACATACAGCCTATGAGCCAGGGCCAAAACCTCTCACTCTTTGAGAGGAAAACACGCAAAAATTCTTCTTATATAGATTCCAATTGACAGATACCAAGACCAAGACCCTTGAACTATTATCCACTCCAAGACCAAGACACAAGTCCTCAACCTTCTTATTATTGCTGAGATCTTCATCACTGCATCACTGCCTTGATACTGAGATCTTCATCACTATTTTGACATAGAGAGCTTCACCACTATTGAGATCTTTATCACAAAGATGATTCCTTTAGTGTCATCTACAAACTGTAGCTACAACGAGCTGTCATGTTGTTCAAGATATCTCATTGTCTTCTGATGTGATATCGAGATAGAGGTATACTTCACTATAAGGTATGCCAAGTCTTATAATGCGAATATTTTTCATTCCTTTCGAACTACTGATCAAAGAGATCCGAAATTGATACTGTGCTCATCTATATGAAGTATAGAGAGATTTGTGTTCATGTTCACTATGATTAGACCCAAACTATTTACTGTGCTCAACTAAATCTAATCCAAACTCTTTTCTGCCTTCTCCATCGAGAATCTCATAGATATGCGAAGTCTATTCTAGAGATCCAAAAATGCTCTCTGTGATACCCATTTGGAAATGTGTTGAGCCTAGCCTCCTTTATATATTATTTCATTTATATATTTAAGCCAACCTGAGCATGTGAACCGATGTGTCTATTTTATGAGCCAAAAAGAGTTTCTTTAATTATCTTGGAGGCTGACATAGGAAGAGGAGAACCATGCTTGTCTTTGGAGTGCTACTAGACACTTTGTAGACTCATATAAATTTACATAGGCTCAAGAAGAACTCTTCATGCATGACATTAATTCTTTGAATCTAAATGAAAAATCCTAATGTTATAAAATCACTTGCTCATGAAACCCATGAAGCAAGGCTTACAAAAATAATTTTATTACATCATTTATACAAGTCACAATTACATGTCATTATGAAAATCAAACCTAGTTACGCTTTTCAATGCTCCCTCTTAACTAGGAAGGTATTCATAATGTCACTTGGTCATTCTCAATCTGAAGAATTTCTCATAAGAAGAATCATATTGGTAACCCATCTGTATAGCATCATATCAACCAACAATTTCACATAGCAAGGCCTTGACTAACAAATCCATCTCTTCACGAGATCTTGAGCTCAATGCTGGCGATACCAATGATTTAATAGAAAACCTTTCATTGTATCTCTCAGAACATACCCCACTCGAGTTCTCTCAGAGTATGTTCCACCATGACTATTCGTATCTTGGATTCCCATTCCTCAAATAATATCGATCCTTTCATGACTCCTCTTATCTTGGATTCCCTAATACATCCTCAAAGAGTATTGGATGCCATATGATTACCCAATCCTCCATTCTGTCTTCTTGGGTGAAGACCAGAATGACGTTTCTATCTCCCTCTCAATTAGGGAGGATATACTCCAATAAAGGAATTTACTCATCCCTATACAAGGAATGAACCTAAGCTCTTTCTTGGCTTAGGAATTTCCAAGTTTCTACCAAGTAAGAAACTTGTTTCTGGGATCCCTCTTAGTCACGGACTTGTGACAGCTCCTCAGGTGGAAATAAAGGGACAACCAACTTCTTTGAAGAAATCCTTCCTTCGATGTCATGAATTTTATTCTTTGTTATGGAGTCTTCATTTTTGGGACTTCTTCATAGGGCACAAACCATCCATCACTTTCATCCATGAGTCATGTAATCATTTCTTTCATCAGAAAGTGATACATTAGTCTTCATCTAGCCTTGCTTCATGTCATGTTTCTTTCTTCATACCATGTTTCTTCAAGTATATTTTATTCTACCACATGGTTATCAACGGTTGAAGGCATACATTTCCCTTTGGTAGCCTTGCATAATCCCATCCATATATTTTTTAAAATAATTAAGGAACACTTAAATAAAAATCACCTTTGTGATGGTCTTTCATCATGACATCTTCCTACAGGTATCAACATCTTGCATACATGTTGACACATTTCCAAAATTTATCCATTATCAAGGGTATCCATATTTTTCCAACTTGCATCAGAGCCTTCATATCTTTCCAGGAGATTTCCTAGTCAGGTATTCTTGGATGTTGATTTCTTTTACCGTGGTTTCATATCTCATGATATCTTCCCTCCTCGCACATTTCATTCCCAAGCTCTTCCACAGAGTTCCTTGATTGTAGTCAACCAAATCATACTTCATATGACGACATATTATGATGATTTGATCTAGTGTGACCTATGCCTTCCTACATCCTTTTAGAGGAGGAGATCCTTTTACTTTAAACGTGCTTCTCAAGATACAAGTAGTGATCCATGTTACTTGCAACCATATGACATGCCAATATTATAAATACAAGAATACATACCTCATTTACCTTTAGGTCATCTAGGCTTCTTTCAAAAAATTCTTTGATTGAAAAGATATTCAACCCCTTGATATGATTCATCTCTTACGTCATCATACCATCATCTCATGAATTCCACAAGTTGGAGTTCTTGACAAAACACTTGCTTCCTCTCTGGGTTGGTGAATATTCCAATGAATATTCCATCAGAGAATCTCAAGGATATTTCATATCCCTATCCAAAATATGTTTTCTTTTTTTATTTGATGTATGATGAGCCTTATCTTCAATGAATTATTTCTTTCCTTCAATATCCAATGAGGTTCCCAAGAGATATATTCTTCATATTTGACTACCATGGATTTTTTTCCTTTTGTGCTTCATGATTCCCCATTTTCATGTCACGAGTTCTTGTTTCTAATGCTTTCATGATGCCACAATGCATATTATTATTTATTATATCCATATCCTATAAAAAATATTTAGGAGCTATGACAAGACCTTTTGTGAGGGATACTATCTCAATCATATTAGAGATCTATTACTCCCTCTTTCCTTGGTCTTCGTCAACTTCCTTCATCTTTCTAGTGATATGAGATTCCTTTCTGTAATGTCCATAACTTCTCCATAGCACTGTCTTTTCTGAGGATCAATTTTTCTAAACTTCCCTTTATTTTCTGCAAATGTTTGAGTCTTTTAACCTTCTACACTTTTTCCCTCAACTTGTCTTCTTCTATCTAGAATAGAAACCACAAGTTGTTGAATGAGATAACTTTCTTGTCCCATGGAAATTTTGTTATCTTACTCATTAGTTAGAAAAGTGATGATTATATTTTTATCATTTCTCCCAGATATCACAATTGAGATTCTATGAAAATATTCCTTCAATTTTATGTAGATCAGGTCTAAGTGATATGATATTCTTTATGTTAGAAAATTATATATTACAAAGAAATGTAACACAATCATATGCGGAAAAAGACACACAAAAACATATAAAATAAGAGAGACATAGATATATGTGTTTCACCCAACTTGGGCTACGTCCACGGAGAAACAACCATCCCTTCCTGTATGTTATCCATCAAAATGAAGAGACACAACCTACAACAAATCCATTGTAATATCCTCTACTCTCTCACACAATCCCCCTTTCTCTTTCTCTCTCAGAATACAAACTCAACACACAACTGCAATATAATTCCCTCATGTGAACCAAGGGGTTTCCTTCTAGGGGAAAACCCTAAATTAAACATAACTTCTACCTTTAGATAATTCTCCTAATGAACGACCCAAATAGACTATGAAGTTAAAATATTTTACAAGGAAATTTACATCTATTTTTAGCTTCCCCCCCACACCCCCCGCCTGGAGGGGTGTACAGTCTTCTTGGGGTTTACATTCGGCTGAAACAAAGACCTCTAAATCAGGATGAGAATTAGGTTACACACCCAACAATATCCCACTTGGATACTGATTGTACCAACTCCACTGCTACTTCATTTGTTGAACAATGTCTCCACTTTAGACCTGGTTGTTTCTCATCTTTATCATCATACTTTAATACTAATT
Source organism: Pinus albicaulis (assembly GCA_034641835.2). Taxonomy (NCBI): domain Eukaryota; kingdom Viridiplantae; phylum Streptophyta; class Pinopsida; order Pinales; family Pinaceae; genus Pinus; species Pinus albicaulis. The sequence continues at coordinate 1,018,261,026 of CM076570.1, forward strand.
GAAACTGAGAATAACCTTAGTTTATCCTTGGTTACAACTTTTGTTAACATATATGCAGGATTCTAGCTAGTGTGTATCTTTTCCAGCTTCAACTGCCCATCTTCCAACACTAACTGCATGAATTGGTACTTGAGATGTATGTGTTTAGTCTTGGAATGTGTTGACACCTAATCCTAAGGGATTGGGAGAAATTGGGAGAAATTGTATATTAGTGTAAAAAAGGAAATAAGGAAGTCTAAGAGCCATTGGGAAATGAATCCCAACAGTCTCACCTCCATGTATATATTCATTAGCACCCTCAATCAAATTGACGGTTCATTTTGTGGAGTCACCTCCTGGCCTGACATGGTATCAGAGCCAATTCTGGAAATCATGCCCCTGTAACTCCCTCATGCTCCTAGAAGACCTGTCTCTCTATCTGCTCCTAGCAGAACTATCCCTCCTCCTCCTAGCATTCTAGATTTGAATTTTTTTGAACCTTCAGCTCATTCCTTCATCTACATTATATTACTACCTATGTGTTGTCTGTCGTTGGTGGTGCCTCCACGCAGGTTCGAACGACGGAGCTCCCACCTAGGCTCCCACAAAGCTGCCACATAAAACATCAAACAACTCTACACGTCGGCTCCCACAAAGTACCCACCTCGTCTCCTTGGCGTTGACAATACTCCTCCTGACACTCTCACTTCATGTAACACCTACGGGCCTTCCCACAACACATGACACTCTCCCTTCCTCCTGCTGCTCCATCGCAGCTCCCATCCCGCAAGACAATCCTTCACTTCTACACCCGCTGCTCCATCACAACTCCCCTCCCACAGCACAATCCTCCACTGCTTCTCCCGCTCCCCCCTGGGGCTCCCCTTCCTCTCACTCCTCTGAGCAGGCTCACGTCCCTCCTACTTCTTGCTCTCCCTTCCTCCCCTCTCCCTCCTCTCCCTCATTTTCCCTTCCTTTTTCCTCCTCCCTCCACCCTCACCTCCCCCTATTCCACCTTCCTAGGTATGATCTTCCCAGGTCTGACCTTCTCGAGGTATGACCTCCCCCAGGTCCCACCTCCCCTCTGCAAAAAAATTATTTTAATTTTTAAATTTTTTTTAACCAAAATTGAGTTTTTATAGCAGAGTGAATATTTTTTTCTAGAATTGAGGTTTTTACAGAAGAGTGCATTTTTTACACCAGAATTGAGTCTTTTTCCAATAGACTACTTTTTTTTAAAAGTACATATTTACAATGCACTCTCTCTTATATATTGTGGAAGTAGTTCTCTCTGGAAAGGAGAACTATCCTGAGTGGTCTTGGAAAATCAAGCACACTCTCATTTTTAATGCGTTGTGGAGAGGAATTTGTGAAGGAGAAGGAGACAATCCACTAACAAAGCCCACCTCAGACAAGGAGATCGCCATTTGAGAAAACAATAATTACAAGGCCTATGCCTTGATTGTAGCTTTTGTAATTGAATAGGTGAGTCTCCATATTACACCATTTTCAAATGCCTATGAAGCCTTGAGGAAATTAAAATAACTATATGACTCACATTCAGAACTTGAAATTGTCAATTAATGATTAAGTTGTTCAGCTTTGAATTGAAAAATGATGAACCCCTTGCTTTAGCATCAGAAGTAATATCTATCATGCATGACATTAAAAATATTGGCGTAGAAGTTGGCATACCTCTCATAGCTTATGTTAAGGAATTGTATCCCACTTACTCACATTACCTTGAGTCATTGCAAGCAAGTGGAAACCTCATGAATATCACCTTTGATTCCCTTGAGAAGAAGTTTGCAAAAAGAGAGAATGATTTTAGAAAGAAGACAACCCCTTTGTCTTTCTGAAGAAGTTGTATGTTTCACACATAGAGAGAAGAATCATGCTCAAGATTCTTCTAGAGGAAGAGGTGTCCAAAGAGGAAGAGGAAGAAGAAATTTCAGAGGAAGGGGGGGAAGACAAGCTCAAAGTGAAAAATATGATCTTCATTGCATCTACATGTAAGCTACCTTGGGACATAATTGCGAAACAAAGAAATCAAGAAAAAGGTAAAACTCATGACAGAGACAAAGATAAAGCACTTGAATATGCTCATTATGTTGTAACACATTGTAACATTAGAGTAACTGAAGACTTTTTTGATGCTTCAATTACTTGGAGAAATGATTGGTTGCTAGATTTAGGAGCAACATGTCACATGAATTTTAGAAAATATTTTTTTGAAGAATTTACTGACAAGGTTGATGGAGTAGTATAATTTGCGGACAAATCTAAACTCAAGCCATCAGGGCTTGGCACAATTAGGCTTAAGTTGCCTGGTCTTCTAGACCATATTCTACATGAGGTTATATACCTCCCTAAGTTGAGGAGAAACTTGTTGTCCTTGGTCCACATACACCAACAATAACACTCCATTCACATGTTTGATGGCAAGGTTGAGGTCAAAAAAGAATCAGATCGCTCACTTATCATGAGAGGAATAGAAGAAGGAAGACTCCTAAAGCTACAAGGTACCTCTACTCATGCACAAAAATTTGCATTCAATTATCATCATGATGAGGGTACATTCCCATCAAGTCTTTTATGGCATGCTATATTTCGAAACTTCAACTATGAAAACCTTCGATTATTGAAGAAAAATGGTGTTACTAGACTGCTTATAATTCCTAGGAAACTTAAGAAATATGATGCTTGTATTCTAGGAAAGCATAGAAAACATTCCTGTCATGATTCACATTCCAGAACACATAGAAAACTTGAGCTTATTCATTCATATTTATGTGGCCCCATGCCTATTGATTTTGCAAATGGAAATAAATATATGATTACATTTATTGATGATTACACCATAATGTGTTGGGTTTACTTATTGAATAAAAAATTTGATGCTTTTCAAACATTCAAGAATTTTCATGCATCGATTGAAAATGATGCACAAAATCATATTGGCTCTTTGTGCACATATAATGGAAAATAATACACTTCAAAAAAATCTGAAAACTATCTTTGCTAACATGGGATCAAACATCAAAAAATTGTGCCTTATAATCCCCAATAGAATGGTGTAGCTGAAATAATGAATAGGAAAATTTTAAATATGGTTCACTCCATGATTTTTTTCAAGAATTTAAAATTGATGTTCTGGGTTGATGCAATTCTATGTGTTGTGTACATAAAGAATAGGTGTCCTTCTAATACAAACATAAATAAAAATCCTTAAGAAATACGGCATGGCCACATTCCTTCGATAAAGCATTTCAGGGTCCTTGGTTTCACCTGTTATGCTTTGATACCTAAGGTACAAAGAAATAAACTTGGTGCTAGAAGTTGAAAATGTATCTTCTTGGGGTATTCCAATACCTCCAAAGGATATCGTCTCTATGATGAAGTCAATAAGAAATTTGTAGTATCTAGAGATGTCATATTCCTTGAATCTTCCAAGACTGACGATGTTGTTGAGAGACAAATTGATCGCTTGGATAGATTCACACATGAAATTCATTTCAATAATTTTATAGATAAAATTCCTCATCTTGAAGGGGGGATTCCTATACTGAATCAATATGTGGAATCATCTTCTGAAGAACTCTCTCCCCCACATGAATAACCAACCATGGATGACACCTTGAATGATGTGACTGGTAGAATTGGGAGAGTGAATCTTGATTCAATCTCAAATAAATCAAATGAGCATCCTAGGCCATCTCAGAAAGGTCCCCAAAATGGATGACAAAGACACCGGAAAATGTTCGTCCCGATGAGGTTGGAAAGATAGGAACAAGAAGTTCCACCAGGAAAAATGGAGGTGATGTAGATGATTCTGATTCACCTATTGATATGGATGTTTCTTATACTTTTGAATTTAATTTGTCTATAGATCTTGAACCAAATTCCTTCAAAGAAGCTGCTTCTCATGATGAATGGAATGAGCAATACAAAAGGAGTATGATGCCTTGATAAAGAATGGAACTTGGAATCTGGTTGATCCTCCATTGGGAACCAAACTAATTGGACGCAAGTGGGTCTACAAGAGCAAGTACAAAGTGGATGGCTCAGTTGAAAAGCACAAAGCCAGGATTTTGGAAAACGGTTTTGCCTAGAAATAAGGGGTCTATTATGAGGAAAATTTTTACGCCATAGTAAAATGGGCCACCATCTGGACACTGTTTGCCTTATCAGCTCAAAAGGGTTGGAGAGTCCATCAGATGGATGGAAAAACCACCTTTTTTGAATGGATATCTAAAGGAGAAGGTTTTTATGCCCTAGCCAGAAGGATTTTTTGTGAAGGGACAATAACACAAAGTATGCAAGCTTATAAAATTATTTTATGGCCTCAAGCAAGCATCACGAGCCTAGTATGAGAAATTAACTAAGCATCTTCTGAAACTTAACTTCAAACATTTTGATCTTGATGATGAAACTTTGTTTGTTAAGAAAGTTGGAAAAATAGTTGTATATCTTGTGGTGTATGTAGATGATATTTTGATGATAGAGAAAAATGAGAGTTATATTGCATCCATAAAGAAGGAATTGAAGAAAGGTTTTGAAATTACTGATCTGGGCTATGTTCACTACTATCTTGGTATTGAAGTAACTCAACATCCTAAATTTATTTTCCTTTATCAAAAGAAGTGTTGGAGAATGCAATCCTTTGACCACTCCAATGGAAAAAAAATTGAAGCTCCCATCCATTGAAGGGAAGGAATTTGAGGATGCAATGAAGTATAGACAGCTTGTAGGAAGTCTCATCTACCTGAATACTACTAGACCAAACATCTCATTTGATGTTGGAATCCTCTCCAGGTTTATGAAAAAACCTTGTGAAGGACATTGGCCTGTTGCAAAAAGAGTTCTAAAGTACTTGAAAGGGACTCAAGACTTTGGACCCAAGTATACACAGGTGGGCGACTTCATCTTGATCATATACTCTAATTCACACTTTGATGGAGACAAAGAAACTGGGGTATCTACTTTAGGCTATACTATGAGCCTTGGATTAGGAGTTGTATCCTAGAGATCATGCAAATAGTCAGTTCTAGTAGATTCCACAACTGAGGCAAAATATGTGGTAGCAACTGAAGCGATAAAGGAAATTGTGTGGCTCAGTAAAATTCTAGAATATTTTCAGATGAAACAAATGCATTCAACTCCGCTCATGATTGACAACACTTCTGCAATAAAGTTGGCCAAGAACCCAAGGTTCCATGATCGAATGAAGAAAACGAAGCACATCAATACAAAATACCATCTGATTCGACATCATGTTGAGGCCAAAGCTATCCATCTACGTCATTTTTCCACAAATGAGGAGACTCTAGACATCTTCACCAAAGCACTTGGAAGAGAAAAGTTTGAAAAATTCAGAACGATGCTTGGACTCACCAACATCCCTTCAGATTAAGGGGAGGAATGTTGACACCTAATCCTAAGGGATTGGGAGAAATTGTATATTAGTGTAAAATAGGAAATAAGGAAGTCTAAGAGACATTGGGAAATGAATCCCAAAAATCTCACCTCCATGTATATATTCATGAGCACCCTCAATCAAATTAATGGTTCATTTTGTGGAGTTATCTACTGGCCTCACATAATGAAATGTTGAGTTATTTACAAGATGAATGGCACTATGGTTGTCATTGTCTAACCTACTCATCTCCTGCTTCTTACCCAATTCATCCATAAACCTTTGTAGCCAAATCATTTATTTACTAGCCTCTGTAGCAGCAACATATTCAACTTCCATTGTTGAAAGCGAAACAAAACTTTTCATTTTCGAAACCCAAATGAAAGTTATTCCACCTAGTATAAATACATACCCTATAGTGCTCTTCCTATTATATCTACCACCTGCCATATTTGCATCAACATATCCCTGTAGATAAATGTTTGAACCACCAAAGCATAATGTTTTATTTGTGGTACTTCTCAAATACCTGAGAATCCATTTCACTTCCATCTAATATTATTTTCCTAGATTGTTCATGTACCTTCTTACAACTCCCACTGCATGTGCAATACCAGGCCTTGTGCAGGACATTGCATACATTAAGCTTCCAAATATTGATGCATATGGAAATTTAGACATATAATCCATTTCTTCTTAAGTCTTGGAGCACATCTCCTTACTAAGTTTGAAATGGCTGGCCAAAGGTGTACTAACTAGTTTTGATTTCTGCATATTAAATCTTTCCAACACCTTTTGTATGTACTCATTCTGAGACAGCGTTAATTTGTAATTTTTCCTGTCTCTATTTATTCTCATACCAAGGATTTGTTTTGCAGCTCCAAAATTCTTCATTGCAAATGAATTTTCCAATTTTCCTTTGAGAACATTTATTTCTTGCATGTTAGACCCTGCAACAAGCATGTCATCTACATACAATAACAAAATAATATAACTACCATCATTTTTATTTTTTCAGATAAACACAATGATCAGAGTGACATCTTGTATAACCTTGTTTAGACATAAACCTATCAAATTTTAGATACCACTACCTCAAAGCCTGTTTTAAGCCATACAAGCTCTTCTTCAACCCACACACTAATTTTTCCTTCCCTTTGATCTCATATCCTTGTGGTTGCTGTATATAGATCTCTTCCTCCAAATATCAATGGAGAAAGTTTGTGTTTACATCTAGCTGTTCAAGATGAAAATATTATGCTGCTACAATAATGAAAATAGTTCTGATTGAACTCATTTTAAAAACAGGAGAAAATATTTCATCAAATTCAATACCTTTCTTCTATGCAAACCCCTTCACCACAAGTCTAGCTTTGTACCTTTGTTTTCCTCAATCTTCTTCCTTCAAATTGTAAGCCGATTTATTCTGCAATTTTGTTTTACCTTCAGGAAACCTGACTAAGTCCCAATTCTGTTTATGTACCAAGGAGTCCATCTCTTCTTTCATGGATAGCTCCCACTTCTTCCTAGTTTCTACATGCATTGCTTCTTCATAACATTCTGGTTCACCAGAATCAGTCAACAATACATAATATAATTAAGGAGAGTATCATTTAGGGAGTATACTTATCCTGGTAGATCTTTTGACACCACTTTCAGGTGTTTGAGGTGCATGTTGCTATTGTGGTGTTTTTTGTGGTTTTTTATTATTATTATTTTCAGGTACCTTTACTTTTTATGTGATCTCATCAAGCACTATGTATTCTTTGTTTTATTTATCCTGTTTATTTTTAAGCATCTGATCCTTATACAAGACCTTTTCATTGAATATGACATCTCTACTCCTAATTATTTTGTGATTTTATAATCATATAAGCGATAACAAAAATCATTAACACCATATCCAATAAAGGTAAATTTATTTGATTTTTCCTCAAGATTTGTTCTATTTTCTTTATTAATATGGACAAATTCCTCACAACCAAAAGGCTTTAAAAAAGAGTAGTTTACATTTTTACCTGTGTGTGCCTCCTCTGGAATACCACCATCTAAGGAACTTGAAGGCCCTATGTTTATTAGATAAACATCAATATCTACAACATCTGCCCAAAATTGTAAAGGAAATCCTGCATGCAATCTCATGCACCTTGCATGCTCCATGATTGTCCTATTCATCCTTTCTGACAAACCATTTTCTTGTGATCTTCCTGGAACTGTCTTCTCTCTGCGAATTCCATGCTCTGAACATTTCCTATCAAAATATTTGCTACAATATTCACCTCCATTGTCTGATTTGAGACACTTCAACTTCTTTCTTGTCTCAATCTCAATCAAAGCTTTCCATTTCTTAAAAGTATCAAATACACCAGATTTAGTTTGAATACAATAAATCCAAGTTTTTCTAGTTGCATCATCAATAAAAGTAACATAATAACGAGAGCCACCGAGATATGATACTTGAGTAGGTCCCCATACATCTATATGCACAAGCTCTAATTTTTTGCTCTTCTTTTCTTTCCCAACTCTAAGAAATTTGACTCTTTTTTGTTTTCCATAAATACAATTCTCATAGAAATCCAAATCAATATTCTTCAAACTTGGCAACAAATTCCTTGAGTGAAAAATATTCATCCCCTTCTCACTCATGTGTTCGAACCTATGATGCCATAATGTCGCATCTGCTCTTGTGGAGTTTAAATCATTAACACAATTAGAAATACCATTGCATAAAAAAATGTAATAACCTTTTCTCCTTTTGCTATTACTAGGGCTCCTTTAGTGACATTCCAGGTTTTATCTGTAAATTTGTCACACAACCTTCACCGCCTAACTACCCTATTGCAATAAAAAAATTCGTCAGATTTGGAACATACCTTACCTCTTTTAATAACCATTGGTTTCCATTCTATTGTTTTACAAGAAATTTACCCATGCTAAATATTTTACTTGGTTTATCATCACCCACATGAAACTATCCAAAATCTCCTTGAACATAGTCATGAAAATGTTTCTTATTAGTTGTGGCATGGAATGAGGCCCTTGAATATACCACCCAGGCATAATAACATTTAATAAAAAAGGAATCAAAGCATCTTGAAACACATCACTTGTCACATTTTCTTCATGATTGTTTTCTTGATGCATATCTCCTTCTTTTCCCTTCTGATACTTACAAACTTTCTTCAGGTGTCCTTTCTTCCCACATTTCCAACACACTATCCCCGATAAGGACTTGGATCTGCCTTTCCTTGACTTACTGCGATATCCTAAGCTCTTTCCTCTTTCCATTTTTCTTCCCCTAGTCTCTATAGTCAAAGAATTACCTGATGTCTCACTGAAGCTTTTCCGTTGCATTCCTCGCTAAAGATGGCACCGACAACATCATCAAAATTTAAAGTACTAGATCCAGAGACCAAGATACTAATGGCCATAACTAAACCATTCCAACTTTTTGGCAATGAGCATATAAATGACAGAGCCCTAACTTCATCATCAAAGTTTACCCCTACAAAACTTAACTTACTAGTAACCGTATTAAATTCGTTTAAATGGTCAAAAACATATCCACCTTCTGAAATTTTCATACTAAATAAACACTTCATAAGAAATACCTTATTTGAGGCCGAGGTTTTTTCATATAGTCTGGCCAACGCCGTCATTAAACCCTCTGTTGTTGTTTCCTTCAAAATATTAAAGGCTACTGATGTCGCCAGGCACAACCATATTGTTCCAAGTGCCTTTCTATTGAGAATCTCCCGTTCTTCATCTGTCATACTCAACGACTTCTTTTTTCTGCTCAATGGTTGGTACATATATTTTTTATACAGATAATATTCCATATACATATTCCATGACTGGTAGTTTTAGCCATTAAATTTCTCCACCCTAAACCTGCCATCTTCCGCCATTTCTCCCACTCGAACCAGGAACCCTTTTTTCCTACTAGTTTATCAGAAAAATATACCCTCGATTTTGATACCAGTTGTTAGAAAATTATATATTACAGAGAAATGGAAAAAATAGTCATATGCAGAAATAAAAATAGAGAAAAATTTTAAAACAAGAGAGACACAAATATATGTCGTTCACCCAACTTCGACTACATCCACGGAGAAACAACTAGTCCTTCCTTTATATTATCCAGCAAAATGAAGAGACACAACCTACAAAATATCTGTTGTAATATCCTCTACTCTCTCACACAGTCCCTCTTTCTCTTTCTCACTTAGAATACACACTCAACACACAACCACAATAAAATTCTCTCATGTGAACCGAGGGGTTTCCTTATAGGACAAAAAACCCTAAATTAAACATAAATTCTACCGTAAGATCATCTGCCTAATGAAAAACCTAGATTGACTATGAAATTACAATATTTTACAAGGCAATTCTATTTTTAGCTTCAGGGGCACTACCCCTAAACCCTTGACGGGGGACTGCTCGCCCCGGGACCCCACAGCTGAAGGGGATGCCCCCTTCCAAACCCTCGCGAGGGGGAAAAATCCCCCCCGTGTGGAGGGGTGTACAGTCTTCCTAGGGTATACATACAGCTAAAAAAAAGACCTCTAAATCATGATGATAATCAAGCTCCATACCCAACACTTTATTACATCTTCAGAGAATAGTTCTTATCATTTATCTCTTTGATGTTTCCTATCCTGCTACATAGGGATGAGGGGACTTTTGAATGATTTCTTAAGAATAATTTGAGCCCTTTGATCCCTTTACATGTATTCTGATATTGCTTGAACTTTAGAGACTTTTCCATAGATATGACCAATGACTTCACTATTTTTAAGGACTATGTCTATCCTCCTTTTTCATGGAAGGAATTTTGATGACCCAACCAATGTATAGATATCCTTGCAAAAAAGAAGTCATTTTATCAAATTCGATTACAGAATAAAATATACTTACTTGATAGGTGAAGATGAAATCTTCAGCTTGATCACTTTAATGGTGGTTGAATAAGATGTATTGATGCTTCCTTGGGTAATATTCTTCAAGGATAAGGATGAGATCCTTCCTGCAATGATAGGGAGTTTGAATTATAGATTTTGAAGGTGCTAATGCCTTCTTGCCTTCAATATTCTTCAAATTATTTGTTAGTAAATGAATGCATATAAGAAATGACAAGATGATGTGATATTTCTTATCTATAATTTGGGTTTCCTAACCTTTCTTCATCTTGATGAGGGTATTTTTGGTCCTTTTATAAGATCCAATACTCTTGCTAGAGAATACTTCTAGATGCCTTGATTTGTAGATTTGTTTGCCTTAATTATTTGATGATCCCAAGACTTCTTTTGAAGTAGACTTCCTCCTTTGATCTAGGATTTGATTCTTCAATGTAGATCCTTCACTTTTCTTTGTTGCCTTCCATGGAAGTTGATCCTTGAGCGTCTCTTTGATTTGATGTCCTTCTTTTGACTCTAGCACCATAGATCTGATTCCATCTTGAGAAATATAGGGCATTTTCATTAGGATATTTCTCTTTATTGGTGACTTCTTGTGAATGTATTTTTACTTATTTAGATTAGGATCTTCTTCATGTTATATTATTATTTTTCTTCTTCATCAAACATTAACCAATGCATGAACATAAAATATATTAGAGACATAGCATATATACTATGAGCTAGGGCCAAAACCTCTCACTCTTTGAGAGGATAACCCACACAGATTATTCTTATAGAGATTCCAATTGACAAATACCAAGACCAAGACCATTGACCTATTATCCACTCCAAGACCAAGACACAAGTCCTAAACCTTCTTCTCATTGCTGAAATATTCATCACTGCATCACTACCTTGATACCGAGATTTCATCACTACATCACTACCTTGATACTGAGATCTTCATCATTGTTTTAACGTCGAGAGCTTCACAGTTGTTGATATCTTTATCACGGATATGATGCATTTACTATCACCAACAAACTATAGTTACAACGATCTGTCATGTTGTCAAAGAGACCTTACTGCCTTATGATGTGATACCAAGATAGAGGTATACTTCATGCAAGGTAGGACGAGTTTAATGAGCTGGTCTTATTCACTCCTTTCGAAGTACTAATAAAGGAGATCTGAACTTGATATTCTGCTCATTCATCCAAATTACAGAGGTATTTTATTCCCGTTCACTATGATTACACCCAACCTATTCATTGTGCTCATCTAAATCTGATCCAAACTATTTTCTTCCTTCTCCACCGAGAATCTCAGAGATATGCAAAGTATGTTCTAGGGATCCAAAAATTCTCTTTGTTATACCCATATGAAACTTTAGAGACTGAATTTCTATGTTCTGGAAATGTGAGAAGCCTAGCCTCCTTTATATAGTGGTTCATTCATATATTTAAGCCAACTTGAGCATGTGAACTGGTGTGTATATTTTATTTGTCGACATGAGTTCCTTTAATTATCTTGGAGGATGACTTAGGAAGAGGAGAATCATGCTTGTCTTTGGAGGGCTACTAGACACTTTGTAGACTCATATACATTGACATGGGCTCAAGAAGAGCTCTTCATACATGAAATTAATTCTTTGACTCTAAATGAAAAATCCTAAGGTTCTAAAAATCACTTTCTCATGAAAACCATGAAGAAAGGTTTACAAAAACAATTTTATTATATCATTTATAAAAATCACAATTACATGTCATTATGAAGACTGAACCTAGTTACACTTTTCAAAAAATCGATTGGTGCATAATACCTCTTCAATATATATTAATCGATACAAAAAGAGATGAGGATCCCAACTCCTCCAAGTAGCAGATCTCAACACCTTTGGTGTAATATCAAATCTCAACTTGATCCTGTGATGGTCTCGACTATGATCAAATGGATAGAGACTCATAATTTCAAAGGGTGTGGCTTCCTGTCTTCAAACTGGAGAATGGGTACGACTTGCTAGAGCAAGCTAACCACAACCTATACAAAAATAATTTCCACAATTTTGGACATTCACACTAGTAATCAATTTTAATTTTTAATGAGACGCAAATCCTTGATTTCACATGAATAGTCGGTCATTCAACAATATCCGTCCCTAAGATAAAATAATACTCATTCTTCCAAACATTTCAATTCCTAAGTAAATAGTTTTTGTCCCTTTGAGTTTAAATTTCATATAGACTCCTTTAGACTATAATTTGACAAGGAACAAAATGGATATACTTCTACAAACCCCAAATCAAACTCTATTTAACAATGGTTTTTTTCATTCTGAAATCTTGTATTATTTCGGGCTTCATTCACTACACTAACTAATGAGTTTTGAAGAGTTCGTGCTTCCTCTATTGAGAAAATCGAATTTTCTTCTTAATGAACCTCTTGAACTTGGATATTAACACAAATTCAAATCCTTGGCACTCTATTTCCCTCAGCCTTATTTTTATGAACTCAAATAATAGATTTTACCTCTAAGAATATGTGAATTTAGACTTTAGAAATAATAGTTTTTTTTTCTCTAGGATAATTTACCCAAATCAATAACACTTGGCTATCGTAAAATACAAATAACATTTGGCTCTGGTAAAATTTTCTACGATCCACAATAATTCGCCCACGCTAACTTAATTTGGCTATCATATGAATTTGTCCAAGAGTTAATATCCATGTGACAATTTCACTGAAATTTTGTTGCACATTCAATTAGGAAATTTGTTGATCTATTTTTAATGAATTCTCATTTTGTTGTAGGAATTGAGTTTTCAACTTCTTCGACAAAACCCCTCCAACAATAATGGTTGTAGCTAGAAACTAGAAAAACCTGCAATCTGAGCCAATACCAAGGCTCTGATACCATTATAATAATCCAAATGGAAAATTTGACAGTAGATATTGGAAATGAACTTGAAAATCAAACTAATCGAAAATAAACACAACCAAGGAATAATGAAACCTAGGATTTCCATTTTATTAATCCACTGAAAAGAGTACATCAAAATGAATGAATAGTACATCAACTTGAAGGTATAGTGGAACCTGGGATTGCCAAGAAATCACAGTAAATCCTGAAAAATATCTTTGACCAAAATGATGTATGACCCTGGAAATGATGTAGATGGCCTGGTGAGAAGACTGCTACAAACCTGCTACTGCAAACCTACTCTCTCCAAAAAATCCAATTAAGCACCATGATATTTCTAAGTCAAACCTCCTCAATAGTGCTATGTTTTCATCCAACACTCACTAGCAAACCCGAGGGTTTCCGTCCTAGGGCTATAGAAGTTGGGAACTAGGTTCTCCAAACCTCATCAGTAGAAAATATCAAAAATCCAAGATGTATCCAAATGGTCTCCTCGTCCTCTTTTATAGATCTGATGGATCCCTCTAGAAGCATTTATTTTATTATTATTTTAATCACTTAGTACCCTTACCCTCCTTTTATTTTAATTAAAACACATTTTTAATTTGGAAAAATGATAAATCAACCACCATCCCTCCTTAGGCCACTGAGAGTCACTTCCCACCATCTCATACTATAGATATTCTCGTTCCAGTTCCAACGAGCTATACACTAAGGTGTTTCATCAAGTATTCCTCTCGGAATTCCACATTAAGCATAATTAATTGAGTCAGTCCCATTAATAAATTTGTTTTTTGAAAGTTGTCAGATTGCCACAGAACGAAAGGAAAATTGTGCATATGATGGAATATGCAAAACGAATTCCATCAGATCCCATAAAAAATCCCCAAAACTCCTTTGATACCCCTGAAGAAATAATCCTTCTCCCCTGAGTTGGCCATCCCACACCTTAGAAATCCATCTTGGTTGTACTATAGAGGAAAATAAAAAATGGGGACATGACAATAATCTTGCATTTTATTCAAATTTTTCATCATGGACGTGTCCATAGAATCACATCCCCTCATAGAAAATTTCTGATGGATCTCAACAAGCTTATGCCACACCTTTAATCTCAGGTAGTAATGCATTTGACTAAGATCCTTGAATCAAATCCCTCTTACACTAGACAAAGAGTTCCTCAACCCTTGTCATATCATCAACATATTGTATTCAAATCAAGGGCTTGTCTTCAACAACTTTGTAGTACATATTTGGATCAACAAAAAATATAAATTCAAACTCGAGGTTCCTGACTTCATATTATTCTACCTCTTATAGAGGTAGTCCTTCTCTTTTTACTTCTAGTAATAGTCATCTTGGAAGTCACAACTGACTTCTTTTTGACATCAAAAGACGAATTATTTAGTTGATCTGTCTACTCCCTCTAAGTCTAGAGCTCATCCAATACAATACTTCTCAACATGAATCTTCTTGTCATAAGATTTGTTCTTATAATATTTTCATCTATTGCTACAACCTTGGTAACCTTTATTATGTACCTGCAATCCTCACTAGGAGGCCAAGGAAGAAAAAATACAACCAAGCAAGATATACAAGGACAAGAGACTAATAGAGAAGATTAACAACAATAGTAATAATCAAGAAAAAGAGATATAAAATACTTATATTTTGACAAAACGAAAATTCCCTTTTGATCTTAGCCTTCTTTCATACAACTTGCAAATCAACCTTTTTCACATCATCATCAAAATGTAATTCCTTCCTTGAAAGAGATAGGGTTTCCTCTTTTAGTGAAAATGACTAATCCTAGGCTTTTCTCCATGAACCCTATGATTTTTAATTATCCAACCTTGCTACTTATAAGGGTTTTCAAATATTTGATTTTCAATAATTTCAAAACCCTATATTGTGAAATTTCATATTACCTGGAATCCTACTGCAACACTAATGAGAAATATTCTATCTAGTTAATTCTTTTAACATATTATTTATGGTTTTCTACTGTAAACAACGAAATCTCATACACTACAACCTTAAAAAATAAACTGCGGAAAAATACAAGTGTGGAAACAAAATTTGAATAATAGAAAACATAGACACATTTGACACAGTTATTTTTGGACCAATGTCCCCAGAAAAACCTAATATGGGAAAATTATGCAACAAATTAGGGTTCATATATTATGCAGTAATTTTTCTGAATACAAAATGGATGTTGTGCTGGCTATCCTCATAGAGAATCTGACTGACAAGAAATATTGTGAGATTCCCTCGCACACTGACGCTGGAATCCTAATTGCCCAAAACCCTAGACTGGAAAGCTTTCCACAACCTCCGCGCATTCGCTGCATCACTCTAGGTGGGGACTATGTGGCTTCTATGTTCTACAACTTTTGCTGGCTGGATCTGACCCTCTAGCCCCTTCCGGTCTCACACCCCAACTCTCTGGCACTGGATCTTACTAATCCTCACTCGAACCGTCGAATTTGAAGAGGCTACCGTGACCGGCCTACTAGCTCTACGTAGGCTCTACGTAGCTCTTACATTGCCGTTGCTGGTATTTTTGTCTATCTTCTCTGTTTTGTATTCTCTAGCTCAGGAATCCTTCCAACCAGAATTATTTTCCCTCTCTGCAAAGATATCTAGATCGATTTTCTCCCTAAGCACTTCTCACCAAATAATTTCAATATCTTGATCCTTTCTATGTATTTTCCAAATGAACCTTCAAGTCCTTCTTATAATGTTCTCGTTGAGACTTCAACATACGAGATTAAATCTTTAATCAATGACTATGATTAAATTTTTACTTTATCTTTGCTTCCTCTGGAATATTCACATATTGTTTTATTAATACCCATTAATTATTTTATTTTCCCGAGTTTATACTTAGGATCCCTTTAAAAACAATTATATATTTTAATAAAACAGATTCTGAGTGGAATTTTCATAAGTGATTTTTGTGAAAATTCCTAAAACTACTTAACATAAATTTCTATTGCAGAAATCTGATTTACTTCTCCTACTTGTGTTTTTACATTTAAAAGTTTTTTTAAAGAATATTCAGAAAAAAACAAATTAAATAGATTTACACATACATATAGATAAGGTAATGAAGAAACAAGCACACAAGACAAAGGACACAAAATATTTTTTGGACAAATGTCCCCGAAAAAACCCAATGCAAGAAAATTAGTGCAACAGCTCTAAGAGGGCTTTATTATTATGCAGAATTATAAATACATTCAAGGGCACCAGACATGGTTTTCCCAAACAGAGAAAATATCAGCATATGTACCTTTATCTCCCGGAGACAGAAAATATGGTCGATTCAGTTGAGGATGAAGAAACTCATAGGTGCCTACGTAGTCATTAGGTCACCATTCAGTGTGTCTGCTTCACACATTCTGGACCTGCTAAAAATGAGCCCTTTCTTTCCCACTGGAACCCATGCACTGCCTTTCCTAGCTCTGCGTCAGCCCTCCTCCCCTACATGAGCCTCTACGCAACTCTGGTTGGGCCTGTTTCACCTTGTCGAAGCCTACGTTTCCTCTACGCAGCTCTGGTTGGGCCTACATCACCCTGGCTTGGTCTCTGCACTACTTTGGTATGGATATACCTCTCTGCCAATGTATTCTTGGCCTCATATCTGAAATCCCACTATCGATCTGCCCCTACTGCACTGTAAGCTCACTCGAAAATACTCAGCAAATCGTGCCTCATAAATTCGACTTCGATCAAGTTCTTCCACTCTATTTTTTTAATCCAACTAACCCCAAGCCTTCCTTTAATACTTTTATCATTGAACAAGCAACGACCGTGATCTAATCTCTAATCGACAACTAAGATTAGAAAATATTTGATCCATGTCACTTAGAATATTCTCACCCACATATTTTAATTAATTCACTTTAATTATTTAATTTCCCTAAGTTAGACTTAGGGTCTCCATTAAAATAGTTAATTATTTGAATAATTTTCACACCGGGTGGAATTTCTCCAAACGATTTATGGGTTTTGGAGATATCATTTGTTCTAGCCCCTCCACAAATTTTATGAGCTAGAGCACATCTGATGCTACCCAAAATCTCAACATTCCCTCGTAGTGAGGAATGTGCTCTAACAACACTTCACTCCAGAAGCGTCACTCTGATCCATGGCATTGGTCCCCTATGTTGTTTATGCTCGACTACTTCCCCTCATTCACATTGCTTTTGTCTTACGTACTGCTACCCATGACTTTGCCACAGTCACTACCTCATTTGTACTACAAATCCCTCCCAAATGCTTCATCACGCTGCCCATAACAATGCCACTGCTAATTGTTGCACTGTAATTCAGTTGCTGAGAAGTAAGCAACTGAAGGACATCACCCAAAATACTGACAGACAAGTTAGTTTGGCTAAATCTCAATACTAAAGCACCATCTACTGTTGCACTACGATGATCCTATGAAGCTATGTTTTGCTTCTTCTCTGCACTACCCCTCTGCGTTTTTGAAGTCCCATCAGCCTCTACACTGTTGCTTCCATGTTGTTGCTGCATCTACTCTATGCTGCTCCAGTCTTCAGTGTCCTCACTCCCAAAGTGCCTCAATGATCCTCTAGACCAAATAACTGTAGTCATCCTGCTATTGTCTTTAAGGGATCTTGTATCTCGTATCAATGTCGCCCCACCTCTTCTCTCGAGGCACATGAGCACTCATGGTCATATCATCATCATATCCATCACCCCCCTTGGAAGTCGCAACCTTCAAATTTGGATTTTCCTTGCCCTTCTTGCTCTGAGTAAGATTATTGGAAAAATGTCCTAACTCGTCACATCTAAAGCATCATACATTTGAGAGGTCCTTCTTCTTCTTCCCTTGATGTTGTTGTAGTCCCTTAGATGCAAAAGTGGCATCCTCATCCTCCTCCTTCCTGATCATGGCTCCTCTATTGTTGCTACCCATCTTGGACATTCTTCTGATATCCTCTTAACGAAGAGTTTCCCACATGTCCTCCCAATTTAGAGGTTGATATCTACCCAAAATAGTCTAGACAAAGGTCTCCCAATAATCGATGACTGCATTCAGGGCAGTCCTCACCATGAGACCATCATTAGGAGTTACCCCCATAGCAACCAACTAATATCGAATTTCCTTCAATCAAATGAGGAGGGGATCGATTTCCTCTCCCTTGTGCATCTAAAACAATCGAAGTTGAATCTCCAAAAGAATCTTCCTCTGGACAGAAGTACCTTGATACAATGTGGTCAGGGTCATCCACATCTCATTTGTCATATTCTTCTCGGCAATGTGTGGGACCACATGATCCTTTACCCCATCCATTAACAAGCACTTGGCCCTTGCTTGTACTTCCTCATACTTCTTCAACAGACCAACGTTAACAGGAACAACTACAACCTTCTTGGTATAATCTTTAATGTGATATTTGTCAAGGACTAATAGGATTCTAGCCTTCCAGATGATGAAGTTAGATGCTCCATATAACCTATCTTGATCCCTTAATCCATGAGAGGCCATATCTACTCAATGATGTCAAAACAGATGCTCTTCTCCCTGATTCCGTTGTTTCTCTCAACAAGATACCGGATCTAGGTTTCTTGGCAATATAAAACCCTCTATAGAATACGCTCCCTATGACCAGTGATTTCCTTCTCAGAAATCCTCCACCAATTTTGTCGAATCAACCTTCTCCAACCACTCCGCTAATTGTATCTCAAAATTATTTTCTAGAAAACCTATTGAGGAACTATTACCCCTTAATTTTTCAAGCCTTCTAGAAACTGTTATGTACTGACAGAAATAATGCCTCATCAACAACTTTGAAGATCAAAACTACACCTCCATCCATGGCAACTGGCACAACGTCACCCGCGCTCAGACTGCGTCACCCTCTTGGGCCTGCTTTCGTCTCTACTTGAGCTAGATAGGCTCTTCCTCACCCTTATGGGCTTGCTTCAGCTCTACATGAGCTAGATAGGCTCTGTGTCACCCCTGCTGGGTCTGCATTGTCCCTCAGGTGTTGCGCTGCCACTTTCTAGATATGTGTTGTCTCTGCTGCCTTCTTGCAAAAATGCACTTCATCCCTTTGTTGATGGCTTTGGCTCCCCCTAATCTGCAATAGCTCTGATACCATGTGAAAATTTTTAAAACAACTTAACATAAATTTCTACAACAAAAATTTGGTTTACTTCTCCTACTTGTATTTTTACATTTACAAGATATTTTTCAGAAATATTTCGAAAACAACGAAGTAAAAAAAATGCAGATCTAAACATACATATAGATTAGGTACTAAATAAATAATCACACATGACAAAGGACATACAATATTTTTTGGACAAATGTCCCTGGAAAACCCAATGTGGGAAAACCGATGCAACATCTCTTAGAAGGTTTTATTATTATGAATAATTCTGAATACATTCAAGGGCACCAGACATGGTTTGCCCAAATAGATAAAATATCAGAAGATGTACCTCTATCTCTCAAAGACAACAAATATGGTTGATTCAACTGAGGATGAAGAACCTCATAGGTTCCTATGTAGTCACTGTGTCACCCTTCAGTGTGGCTGATTAACATCTTCTAGATCTACTAAAAATTAGCCCTTTCTAGCACACTGGAACCCCATCGCTACCTTTTATAGCTTTGCGTCAGCCCTCCTACCCTGCGTGAGCCTCTGAGCTACCTCTGCGCAGCAGTGGCTAGGCCTACATCACCGTGGATGAGCCTATGATACCTTTGTGCAGCTCTGGTTGGGCCTGCATCACTCTGGTTGGGTCTCTGCGCTACTCTGGTACAGATCTGCGTCTTTTCCAATGCATTCTCGGCCTTAAATCTAAAATCCCATTGTCAATCTGACCCTCATTGCACTATAAGCCCACTCGAAAATTCTCAACAAACAACGCCCCAAAATTTTGACTTAGCTCAAGTTCTGACACTCTATGTGTTTCCTCCAACTGAACCGAAGCCTTCCTTTAATAATTTTCTCATAGAAAAATCAATGGTCATGATTTAATCTTTAATCGATGGCTAAGATTAGAAAATACTTAAACCACGTCACTTAGAAAATTAACCCACATGTTTTAATTAATTCACTTTAATTATTTAATTTCCCTAAGTTAGACTTAGGGTATCCATTGAAATAATTAATGATTTGAATAATTTTCACACCGGGTGGAATTTCTCCAAACGATTTTCGAGTCTTAGAGATCTCATGTGTTCTAGCCCCTCCACAAAGTTTTAGAGCTAGAGCATGCTCGATGCTACCCAAAATATCAACACTACCTCTTAGCGAGGAATGTGCTCTAGCAACACTTCACTCCAGAAGCATTACTCTGATCTATGCCATCGGTCCCGTTATGGAGATTAATCCCTCTTGCTGACAAGAGTGATCTCCCTAGTACTCATTGAGTAGCTATATAAAAAAATCCATTTGAAAACCTTTTTCTCTAGATTAATTTTATTTCAGAATTATTATAAGAAAGTAAAGAGGACATGCCCCTACCTTGAAATACAAACATTCGATGTAGTATTTTATCTTGTCACTCCAAAGTAGCTTCTTCAATAAGTAGAACTTGCAATCAAAGACAAGACAAAAGAATCAAAGCATCTGCAACATATAATAATCAAGAAAATCTAACCCAACTTAGTGATCAAGGAGTCTAAGTATTGATGTTATTTCAATAATCATAATAACAACTCAATGATAAAAATATATCCATATGTATTATCTTGAATAAAAAGAGTAATCTTACAACCTGATTCCTTGATGTCATACAGATTTCTCCCGGGGTCCTGAAAAATCGTTCCTCCTTTAGTTTGATAAGTTTTCCTCTTTGAGTACCAGCATGGATTTATGGACATAAGGGTGTGATCATTCTCATGCCAACAACAACTCACCAGTGTAGAAAGTATGCACTCTTGGGAATTTTCTTCAGCAACTCATTTACAATCTACCCTTCAACCTGAAACTTGAGCTCAATTTATAGGGAAATGGAGGTAGATTCAATTCCATGAAGAGGGGAATGGATTCCTCACATGAAGGGATTTGAGCTCCATGGACCAAGGGATAAGCTCCATGAGTGCAGGGATAAAGCTCAAACTGATCGTAACTCTAAAATCTTCGAGTTGGGAGAATATTCGACCAGATAGGCTTCTAGAATTTATTTTTTATTTTAATTTGACTTTTGCGGGGGTGCACTGGTAATAGTAGCAAAAATTGTGGGGGCTGCCATAGTTTATTAACCAAACGACAACACATGCGTAGGGAAAGGCTAGAAAAACCGTGCAGGTATACTTTTAAGGGTTTTATGGAGCTTTTCTCCAATTCCAAGACTTGATTCAAGATCATTAAGGTTTTTAACTTCTAAGGGAGCATGATATAGGTGGTGATAGACCCATATGAACAGTTAAATGTCATGGTAAAAAAATTATGTGTAACAGATTGCCCCCCTAAAGTGTGAAGTCTGAGATTATTTTGAAGAGTGAAGTGATTTATCATTCTGAGGATTGGATTGGAGACACCGGTCGAAAACCTGTTAAAACATTCAATGCAAACATATATATATATATATATATATATATATCGTCGCTGAGGTAGGCATTCCCATACTAAAATCAAAACTAACTAAATGTTCTGGTACAAATATGATTTCAATATTACATCAAAGTAGACACAGTATGGGCACAACCATCTGTCATGAGTAGTCTATTGTATCATGAATAATAAAACTCCTCACAGCCTGGATGGTGGAAACTAGATCTAGGGTCTTGATTTCCTCTTCTCGAACTAGTATGAAACTATCCATGCAATTTATTGTGTCGAATTCGAACATGGTAGCAACCACTTGATTACCGGTCAATGATGTGAACCATTAACATGTGTGAGAGAAACCACCAATAATGACAATGTCTCTCAAAGTATTCCAGTACAATCCATGAAGTGTGAATTAATGATTTGCATTCGAACACTCATATAATAATTCGATCGAAGGTCAATGATGAAACCTGTCATCGAAGGCATGAAACTACCATTAGGTCTTGCAGATCCCACGGTACTGATAGGATTCTAGATCAACTTTCTAGATGATGAGCTGACGTCGATAGAAAGTGACCCGTCATAGTAAATCCCATGACATGAATCCATTAGATCAAATTTTGAAGAAATATTTGCAAGGACTAACTCAGGAATGGTCAATGTGAATGGAGACAAATGTTTGTAATGAATGGTTTATTTGAACTCTCTCTTGAACACATAACGACACTGCAGATGGCTTGGCAACGTTTGACCTAAAGATAATACCCAGAAACTAGCAGAATTTTTTTAATGTGGTTCGATTAACTGTTAGACAAAGGATTTCCCAACCTTGGTATAAGTGTGACAAAGGGTCATGTTCAAGAATGGCATGCTGCTTTCTAAACAAGGGTGGCAATTCGATTCTTTTTCTCTCTTTTTCCCCCACCATTACTGGCAAGTACCTATTTATTTTTGACAGGCTTGAGGAGGATAAAATTTTCTTGTTTGTGTAAGCTCATCCTTCAGATGAGTCCATATTATTATTAAAATGGAACCCTGAGAAGGAGTGGTTTGGTCCTGTTTGTAATCGACAAGTCCTTTACTGTTAAATTTTAACGAGTCTAGTATAGGAGAAACTCGACGTTTTTCAGTTTTAGGGAGTCAAAAGAAAATCATAAGTAAACTCCAAGGTTGTTCTTTTTCATAAATTTAGTCTCTCAAGCCTGAAAAAGGATAAAATAATGCAGGATAGAACTCTATTTACCATGGTTAGTCAACGTATACATTTTTCGTAATTAGTCCATTTCAGTCCGGAAAAGGGGTAAACTTATATTGAAGGGACGATTGTTCAGTTACTTTAACGAGTTTGAATAGTCAAGTACTCAGTGATATTTTCATATTTCGAGTCTGAAAAGGGCTTAAAAGAGAACTCCAAGGTTTCGATTTTTCGTAATTTTATAGAGCTCGAAAAATTGATAAAAGTATACTAAATGTCAAAATAATTCTTTTCACCAGAAAATCCTATATCCTGCACAAAAACTCAAAAGATTACACATACCTGTTTCGAAAAGTAAAAATATTTAAAAATGACCTTTTAAAGTGAAAAATAAACAAAATAATATTTTATTCATTAAAAAACTATAAAAAGGTGTTAAAACAAATTATTTTCACCTTTTGTGTTCAAAGTAGAGCAAAGAGAGCTTTTGGATAAAAAATTTCGGAGCAGATATCGGGAGAACCGACCGTCCATTTCTCGAATCGTCAGAACCAGGTAATCCAAATTATCCATATCTTCATTTCTATCCTTTTCATGTTTAAAATTTGCCATTGGGGGTCCATGGGAAATGCATGCAATAACTGTAGACCCCGATAACTTTTAAAAGAAAAAATTATCAGGTTGCCATGGGTTCTGTGTGGATCGTGTGTGGACGTCCACACTGTCTGCACACAGAACCTGTGGAGGCACCGTGAACGTTTTAAAAATCCAAATTTCTCTTAAAAAAAGGTTCAAATTCTCTTCCAAAATGTTTTAACTATTAAATGTGTTGATTTTTAGGTTGTTCCACCATCCTGGAGTGGCAAGAACGCGAACACAAGCTCATATAAAATGAAGCCATGCATGACAATACAACTATGTGTGCATTGAAAAATTTTGGCTTATACAAATTTTGGGCTATCCAAGGGATGAAGGCACAAGTGGAGTTAATGGTTTGGCTTGTAAATACATGGGATGTTCAAGACCAATGCTTCATAATCGGTGACCACCGGCTTCAAATTGAGCTAGAGGACATTTATTTCCTTACTGGATTGTCCTGGAGAGGAAGAAGCATATCCTTATTTGGGGCTAGAGAGAGAGGTCTTCCCACTGCCATTTACAAAGAAGAACAATATTGTAGCAATGTGGCATATTTGAAGGATGGTCGCATAGATATTAAAACTATCTTGCGATTGGATCTCAAAGTGATTGCATTTACAGTAACCAGATTGTGTCAGAGTGTGGCTCAACATGTGGCTACTAAGTCACAGATGCAAAAAACAGTCGAGTGTCTTGGAGGAACCATATTTAACTGGTGTGAAGGAGTATTGGCCAACATGAAAGGCCAATTAACTAGAGAAAATAATGAAAAGTTGAAAAACTTCAGATATGGCGCC
The DNA here is from genome assembly GCA_034641835.2 of Pinus albicaulis. Classification (NCBI taxonomy): domain Eukaryota; kingdom Viridiplantae; phylum Streptophyta; class Pinopsida; order Pinales; family Pinaceae; genus Pinus; species Pinus albicaulis. Next base: position 1,018,285,419 of record CM076570.1, read on the forward strand.
ATTCTCATTTCATTTGCTTTAGAGCGAATTCCACTTCTTGCTCCACAACTGATTCCAGTAGATAGTGGGGCTCCTCAGGAACCTCGAATGGTGAAATGGGTGGCACTAATGGCTCACCATGGTGGCGAGGGTGGCTCAGTAGTTTGGTTTACTCCGACATAATTTATGTGGCTTAGGAACCAAGTCTTCACCAACGAAGACTTTCCTTATGCAGGAATCGATTACAGGGGTGATCCTGAAACATATTTTCCTCCAGGGGCACAGTGGGACGAGACAGGTAAGTGAATCATTTTGATGTTTTTTTAATCTAATTTTTATTTGATTTTTATCGTAAAATACTGAAAAAAATATTTAAATGGAGATGTCGGTCCACAAATACCAGCAACACTTTGCCACTTTGATAGGTGGGAAGCACAACCTGTAGCACCTCCATAGGGCCAGGCAGAAAATATCCTAGGATAAATGGAGCACAACCTTAAGAGGTTGACCATAGACATTCCCGAGATAGGAATAGATGATATCCCTCTCAGGCTTTAGAGACATGTGACAGGTGTTCCAGGTCCATTTAGGAGATTTCTGTGCAAGGTGGCGCATGCTATTGTCTATTACCATGATCATCATCACAGATAGTGTATGATCATTGTAGATAGTTTTTTTTTTTTTTTGTATCAGTATCTATTCGATCATAAGGTGTTTGAACCTATGATCAAAGACAATGTAATATTTTTTTGAAAACAAAATAATCCATCCTAATGAAATTGCTACTTTCGTTATCTGAGTATCTTGTTCAACATGGATTGAATGTTTTTTTGGTTTACTTTCTTAATGTTGCAAATGTATATTTAGAACACGATTAGCTAATGCATCAGCCAACGTGTTTAAATTTATTGAAATATGTTAATATTCAATATAATCAAATTGTCGTTCAAGGAGACGAACCTTAAAAAATAATCTAATAACACTAAATTTATAATTGCATATACTCTGTTTAAGTGTAATACAATGAATTATGAATCCAACCTAATGATCAAATTTCGAATACCAAATGAAATGGTATCACATAATAACTCAATGACTGTGCTATATTTTGCAATATTATTCGTTGTTTGACCAAGGCATATCTCATGAATAGAAACTAAATCATCGGTGGGTGAATAGATAACCCAAGCCACAGAAGAGATATTCTGTGTACTACGATAGGAACCATCAGAAAAACCAATGTATGTTTGAAGGGATGTTGACATCTGCAATATCAAGAGTAATCAAGATAAGAAGTGGTAGTAGTAACATCAAAACTAATCTAGGCACACTTGTCTAATCTAAGGCACACTATTCTAAAAAATAACTAATGTACAAAAGAGATCTTCACACGAAAGTCAAGCATAATATATCTTAAGATAAAGACCATTTATGGGCTTATCTAAAGAGACCCCATCATAATCAATTAATTCATAGGATCCTTTTGCAAGCACACACTTGACAATATAGGGACCATGCCACATCGGTTCAAATTTTCCAGCACCTAGCTTATTGTTAGCTTGATTGTATACTAAAAATAGGTCACCTTCTAAATAAACATGAGGGTTAACACTTTGATCATACTGAGCTTTCACACATTTCTTATCAACTTCAGTAGCCAATGCAACAGTGCATTGAGTCTCATATAATTGTGCTAAGTATAGAAAGCGTTTTTCCTCTTCAGAGGTAGTTGGTAACAACTCAATGGCTAATTTGAGTGATGGTATTTCACATTCAATGGGTAACATAACTTCTAAACCATAGATAAGTTGAAAAGGAGTGAACCTTTTAGCAGTTTTTGTAGAGGTTTGGTATGCCCATAGTGCCGAAAAAAGCATGGTATGCCAATTTGATTTGTGATTTTCGATAATTCATTTAAGCATGGTGGTTAAAACCTTGTTTATAGCTTCAAATTGACCATTATCCTGTGGGTAATACTGAGTAGAATTATCATGGTTCAGGCCAATTTGATCAGAAAGTTCGGTCATCATAATATTTCAAAAACGACTCCCATGATCTGTGATAATATCTTGAGGCACGCCGAAGTAAGCAATCACACGATTGAATATGAAAGTAGCTGTAGTTTTTCCATCAGTCGTGAATGTAGGAATCACCTCGAACCATTTGGTATAGTAATATATGGAGAGAATAATATACCCATGCCCCCCGGTCGAGTGAGGGTTACATGTAATGAAATCAATACCCCATTTCGCGAAAGGACTGACAGCAATGATTGGGTGAAGAGGAGCTGGTGGTGCACGCATATTTCGATCAAAAATTTGTCAGTTGTTGCATTTTCGAACTGCAATGATACAATCTTTCAATAAGAATGGAAAAAAATAACTAGCGCACAATATATTTTGGGTTGTGGCAAACCCTAACATATGACCACTACATGCTCCAGAGTGGCAATCATTCAAAACCATTTCAGCCTCTTCGTGAGTTATATAACATCAAAAAACATAATCCGCACCATGATGATAAAGAGTGTCCCCAACAATATTGTATTGCTTGGATTTATATCGGATTCTCCGTCGATTTGAATGTGAAATCTCTGGGCGAAAGGTTTGGGTTTCAAGATATATAATGATATCTCCATACCATGGATCTAACGTACTGATGAGAAAAATAGATTCGTCTGCGATGGGACTCTCTACCACGGTTTCTGTCTCAGCATTGGGAAAGTCACACATAAGCTCAACAAATAGTAGTGATTTCTTTGATTTAGATTTCTCAAATTCCAAATCAAATTCTTGTAGGATGAGAATCCATTTGGAGTATTTTCCCTCGAGTAATTTTTTTTTCAAGATATACATCATCAGGTTGCAATTAGATATCACAATTGTTTTACGCAACAGTATGTAGTGACGGAATCATTGGACAACTTGGACTGCTGCCAAGGCCAATTTCTCCACATGCGAATATTTGATTTCCGTCGGGTTGAGATTCCGACTTAGATAATAGATCACATGTTCATTGTGATATTCATCCTACTAAACCAAAACCATTCCAATGGTGGAATCAGAGGCACCTAAGTATAAAAATTAGTCCTGGTGGTAATTGGGCAGATGCAATAATGGTGCACGGGTCAACACGTGTTTTAATGCAGCAAAATATTTATCAGAAATCTCGTCCTAAATAAAAGGAACACTTTTTTTCAATAACAGAGTAAAATTTTTTTTTAATTCAACACAGGTCAGGATAAACCTACATAAAAAAATTTCTTTCCCTTGTAAACTTTGGAGTTGGTGAAGTTTGGAAGGAGGAGGCAAGTTGATGATGGCCTCAACCTTCGAGGGGTCGACACGAATGCCATCTTTTGAAATGATGAATCCAAGTAATCGTATTTATTGCACACAAATAACACATTTTTGCGGGTTCAAACGAATCCTATAATGCCTACATCTCATGAAAATAGCTCGTAAGTGTGTAGGATGATCGTTTCTGTGTAGAGAGTGAGCAGGTAAATCATCTAGATAAGGTTGTACAATATGTTGGATATCATGAAAAGCATAAGACATGGCTCTTTGAAAGGTTGCACCATCATTTTTTAATCTGAAAGGTAATTTTCAATAAGCAAATGTCCCCAAGGACATATAAACATTGCTTTTAGTTGATCAGCAGGGAGTATTTTAATTTGATTATAGCCATAAAATCCATTCATAAATGAGAAATTTTCATTTCTAGCACAATCATTGATAATTTGGTCGATATAAAGTGTAAGATAATTTTATTTTGGACATGCTTTATTAATGTCCCTATAATCGATGCATACTCGTATAGTCCCTTATTTTTTCGTAATTGGAACTATATTAGATACCCAATCTGTCAATAGATTTAGATAAATAAATGCTGCTCGTAATAGCTTCTCAACTTCAGTTTTGATAGTTGCAGCTTTTCGCGGATGTATTGGACGTAATCTTTGTCTAATAGGCTTGGCATCTAGGTATGTCTTAATTTCATGAATGGCAATCTTAGGATTGATTCCTGGCATCTCTTCGTAAGTCCAGGCAAAAATGTCTCAGAATTCTTGAAATAGGGCTTTGTAAGTGTTAATCTCTTCCATTGTACAAAAAGCACCTATATGAATGTTTTCAATAATTCCAGGTTTAATTGATATGTCAATAGGAACTATTGTAGAAATATTTCCCAAATTGGTCTCATATTTCGAATGTGTAATCGATATGGGATTCTGTGGTTCCTTGACATAATCAATCATAAAAATAGACGAAAAATCGTTTTCAAACTTATCAAGATCAGGTAAAAATGAAGATCTATGATGTAGATCATCCCAGGGTAATTCATCTAATGACAAAATTTCTCGAATACTTTCATCATTGTGAAATAAATGTTGAAATGGATTGGAAAATGATGTCAGGGCTAAGCTTGATAGAGAAGACGATTCTTCACTAATCACATTCATTTGATAAATAGTAGTTGAAAGTGTGTCATAAAATGAATGCACTGCTACATATGCTGTTTCAAAAGGACTCAAGGGCATCTCGCCATTTAAAGAGTCCAATTCTGATTTTGAGGGCGCTACCTAGGTGTCATCAAATGGTATAGTGCTTGATGAAATCATATTGATGTTGGAAATTGTGCACGGTACGTTCGATGGAGGCAGAGAGAAATTTTCCATGAGAGTGGAATCCTTCACCAGTCCTACACTAACATCTTCATATGGGATAGTCATTTTTCCAACATGTTGGATACTATCTATAGAAGTAGGGTCTGATGAATAATATGACAACTAATCGATTTTCATAATCTTCCCTTTATGAGGAAACATGATTATGCAAAAGACTGATGAAACAACATCAATCACGGCATACAACCAACTACGACCCAAAAGAAGGTTGTAATCAAGAGAGGAATTAACAACTTCCACACTTAGATTAACGGTTTTACCTTCTACTTCTATAGGTAGATCTTGGAGTATTCCGTATAGATGAAATTCTCTTCTGTCAAAGGCTTTAAGGATTGTCGGTGATTGGTTGAGTGTCGGAGAACCGAGAGTTTTCCAAAAATTTAATGACACTATACATGTAGGTTCCCCCCATCAATTACAGTATGAAAAACTCGTCTGAATTTGACTAATATTGGAATTTGAAAAACCATTTGATGAGGGAGTCTCGGTGTAAAATTTTTGAGATCAAAGACCGTGAGGTTGGAATCCTGAGGATCAATAGCTTTGATAGCTGATAATATTAATTTCCTTTGTGCTGGACATGATTGTAGCACTTCTAAGGCCAACATTGTTGAAGACGATATCACCAAATCTTCAACAATGTTGTAATTCTAAGCAGCTCTCACATGTGGATTGAAAGCTGAATTTCGAAGTACACCTTTCGCAAGCGATTTAATCACTAGATCGAGATTAGGTTTCTCGATTGGAAGTGGTTTCGAAATTGAAGGAGGTATAGCTAGTGTTTGACTAGAATTTTCTATCTCTTTACCATTTATAGGATTTTTAGTTCCATAGTCTTAAGATCGCGTCGCAACCATAACTTGAGACATCATTAAAATATCTGCCGATGAATTTGAAGGAGATCCTATAATTTTACTATCTTGAGTGGGAAAAGGATCCTTCAAGACAGAAGGTATGGGTGAACCTTTAACAAACTTGGAGACCTCAGACTGATGTGGACACTCTTTGGTATAGTGATCCTCTTCACAGATAAGACAAGGATAACGAGGTTTCCGTTTTTCATCAACTGGTTCATTATTTTCGGTTTCTTTTTGGGAGATGTAGTTTTTTTGTTTTTATTCTTTCCTTTCTTCTTATTACCAGTTTTAGATTTAGATGTAGATGAGTCTACAACATGAATTTTAGTAGAAGTTTTAAGGGAAGAATCTCCTTTCGGTGAATCTGGTAAAGTTATAATGGGAGAAGTAGTTTTGGATGACTTCTTCTTACTCTTGTTAGCACTAATTGAACCAATTACACTGTCTGCAGCATGAGAACCAGAAGGAGTTGCAGTTATTTGGCCTGGACACGGAAAGTCAAGATTTTTTTTGTATAAATTACCAGATTGTGTATATACAAGGTCTAAGTATTGTGCTTGAGCTATGACCTGTTCTTTTGTAACAACACCTCCCTTAGCCACATCTTTAGTGATTTTTGGAAGTAATGATTTCATAAACCATTCTGCCAAGATTTGATCTAGAATGAAAAATTTCACTAAACATCATCTACATCTCCATTCATGTATGTGATCTGAAATGTATGTAGATGTAGATTGTTTTAATGAAGTTAAGATTTCTGTGCCATTGTCGTAACGGACTGGCAACTGAAAGTGCGTTAATAAATCTGTTGATAACGCATTGAAATTGTTGAATGAGCAACGTGGTAATTCAATATACCACTTTGCAGCTAACACTATAAATGTTCTTTGAAACAATCTCAATCAAATGGAATCATCGATTAAAGAGTTGGATGCACACCAAAGGTGGTAAGTCATGACATGATTTGAGGGGTCTTCTCTCGATTTACCTTCAAACTTAGGAATATCTTTGGGAAACTTATTAGGCATTGATGGCCAAAATAGAAGATAATAAATTAGATCATTCATGAGGTGTGACAAATATGGAAAATCCAAAGTTGCAATGAATAGTAATTGATGGTTAGGGTCCTGTTGAGTAAACTGATAACCTTGAGGAATGATACCTATACCAGGAGGAAGATATCCAGGACATTGTCACTTCGCATTCAAAAATTTTATTTGATCATTTTCCATTATTAAAGTTATTCTACAATATTTATCATCTCAACAAATTGAGGTAACTAAGAAAATTTAAAATTAAAATGACCTGATAAATCTCAAACATATTTAGCATATTTAAAATGGTTTATCGATAGTTTTTCCTTGGTTGCACACGACTGAAACCAACTTAGATCCATCTTAACTACGGATCTATCAAGCGCCGAGAGGGATCAAATCTCTCGAGGTGCAAACCTTTCCTCAAGTTTTGCACTCAAAAAGGAGGTTTGCACCTCTAGATATTTGATCCCTCTCGGCGCTTGATAGATCCATAGTTATGATGGATCTAGGAAAATAACTTTCTAAAAATAAGTAAGGGAAAAGTAGAACAGGGAACAATTAGGAGTAGATTTAGGGCATAGAGAACAATTAGGAGTAAATTTAGGAACATGTGATAGTTGGGTGAGATAAAATCATATTTTAATAAAATAATGGGAATTTGTAGGAGAGACAAATAGTGGATATGACATGTATTTTGGTGAATAATCAAATTTATGGAATTAAACAATTAATTATTTTTGTATGTGAAAACAAGATTCACACCTAATCCTCACCTAAAAGACTAAATTAAACACAGTATTATTAAGGGGACGAGGAGCTTTCTAGGTTTTGAGCTCCCCATTGTTAGATGAGTGTCGTAATGGCATTCCATGTATTTTTGTGAGAACTTATGATATTGTGATATTCTAATTACGAAATAGTGATCTTGAGTACACGTTGGATAATGTAGTAGATAGGAACTTTTTGATAAGGGGAGATTAGGGATGTGACCAAATTCCTATCAGTGAAATTTTTTTTCTTCACCTTCCTATAACTCCATTGTAGCTTTGGGGGCCAAAGGTAAGAAGAGTACCTTGGAATTTCTTGGGTGAAAAACCAAGTAGGTCACCAACTTTGGTCTAGTGCATTGGAATTCATTAAAGAATTGGTCATTGGAGCTACTTCAAGCTAGGAGTGAGCATCGTCACTAACCTACATTGAATATTTTACACTCCCTAGGGTGAATGATACTTTAAAATGATTGACAGTCTAAGACTTTCGAATTTTTCCGAATGCCAAATGATCTTAAAAAGCTAGTATTTATAATATCCTAGTAGGTCATTCGGTAACAAATTTTACCGGAAACTTGAAACAAAGAGAATCTATCCTTGGCTAGGACATCATGTAAGATGCCTGCCATAAACAGTAAAATTGTACTTAAAAGCTGAGATTCGGGCAAGTGGGGACAACCACTTGTTATCTCGTCCCTTGGAGGCTAGGCCATATGGGGACCGAATCTGACCTTACAAAATAAAGTGAAATAATTCATACCATACGGTCGGAAAACATATACAAGAAAAATTAATTTCATTCTAGAATATATATATATATATATCCAATACATATAACATTTTTCATCAATGCACATGTATAGAAATACTACTTTCAGTTGATACTAGAGCATGTGCTTGTACCCAAACAATTTGTAACATGTGAAAACCAAAAATAACATAAGCAGCTCAATTTTTAGTTGAGTACTGGAAGTTCTAAAACATATTTAATCCAAAGATAATAAATTGTTGGACACTTCACTCAAAAAAATTCTAATGGAATTCCATCCTCAATAATCCGTTCATGATCGGATTTTTACATTTTCCATTTCTTAATTTTTGATTTTTTCTTTGATTGAACTTCTATCAACTTTATGCGTGCTGCACACACCAAGTGACTATATTGACAACTTATGGAATCAGGTTCATAGTCTTCAAAGTAAACAAAGTCTCCACTTTGATAAGTTTGTTTGAAAAAATAACCTTTCAGTATAATAGACCCTCTATCATACTGAAATCCGTGATCATTAAAGTCTTGTAATAATTTCATTTTTCGTTCGGTGCAACGCATCAAATAATATTTCACATTTTCATCGTTGTCAATAGGTGCAATTACAGCAAAAACATCTCCTACACAATAAAATAAATTTAACATTTAATTATGCATATTTAAATTTATTTCTAGATCTTTAAATCATTAGAAAGTAATTCAAATGGTACCTTCTCTAACAGGATCAGAAACTCGATCACCATTGGATGATATTGTAGTTTCCTCTGATTGCATTTCTTCAAACATTGCAACAAGCATTTTGCCCTTTGTATTTAGCTCTGTATGTTTCCAATCGTTCACATACATTTTGTTTTCACAAACTTCATTGGATTTTGTGTTGTCTATGCAAACATCACAAAAACAAGAATATTTTCTTTTATCCAATGCAAACACATTTGTGGACAACTTTGTTTGAATTGAATGCAATTTTCGAGTCCCTTTTATTGTTTCAACGTCATTTCCAATTGATCTATTTACGTCTTCGATTCCAATATGCCAGAAAAACCTTTATATGGAAAATTAGAAAAAAGAATTTGTAAATATGATATCAAAATACAATTAAAAATAATCATTGCATGATAAATGTACAATGTTTAAAATTAGATTTCCAATATAAATTAAATTGAATGTACCTTCGCACTTCTCTTGATGGGTTTTTCTCATGGCTTAGAGCAGCGATGCACCATTGAAAAAATTTTTCAGCGTTCACAAGTCGGCGTGCAAAGTGGTTCATTTGATATCTTCGAAGTACTCGTTTTATGCATGCTCCTGCACCGTCATGTTCTCCTTTTCCATGGCCAGTCTCAAATAAATTTCAACAATGTTTAATGCATGTTTTCTTATGAAGACAACACAACCAAAAGAATGATCATGCAGATTTGAATTGACCTGCACATTCGTCTGACCATATCCAATGTTATTGAATGTTATTCCACGATCTTTCAATGAATCATAAATTCTTCCAAAACAATGTTGTAAAAAACATGTATCATGTGTACGATCGTCACTGATATAAAAGTGATATTATTTAATTATATGTCGATTTTCACTCGTGCTTTCTATATGATCGAAATTTTGTTCAGCATGTCTATATAGAATATGGACGAGCATGGAGACTTGGTCAGAATGATAGTATTCACTCTGAATTTCATTTTGTGGAACAAATGTGTAGTTTTGTGCAAAATTAATCACTAACAAAATGGTCCCTGGTGGAAAAACTTCACGAGATTTTTTGAATTGCAAGTCTTGCCATCGAGCTCTATGGGAATGCTTGGTGTATTTGTAAATTTTTGCCTCAAACTTTCTCAAAAAGTCTATCAGAAAAATTTCGTCTTCTCGTAATTCGATTCTTTTAACAATATTTGCACCTTGAATCGATGTACCGATATATTCATATCTCTTCCATTTCACTTCATGTTGGACAATGATTGATCATTTATATCAATACGATATTTGTTTTGAAATTTAGTCAAATTTCCACAATCATCGCATTTTTTACCACCAACACATTTCTTTTTGTAAAATAGTTCATCGCTTTCTATTTCACATAGAATTTGAGATATGAATTCACGGATAGTGGAAGGAGGAGGTGAATCCTTCCATAATGTTCTACCGAAATCAAGGAATGTGTCATAATATAACTCAAATTCCACATGATAATGGAAACAACAAGTGTCGTGTACGGTGATAGGTTTTACATACCATGGTTTTTGTTGAAAAAAATCACTGAGTGAAACATGAATTTGACGATTCTCTTTTTTGAACTTGTTGAATAAATCTATCTGAGTGGATTCTAAGAGATGTTTTTCATGTTCTTCGTATTGATTTAATGCTATTCTTCTTCGCATCACATGTATTGCAGTTGGTGAAACACGCGAATTGTTCTTCCAATATTCATATATTATTTTTTTAACATTTTCTCCAAGTCTATCTTTGTATGGTTGCCTACAAATAGCTCTCCAACAATCGAGTTCATCCTTTACATCTATTTGTAGTCGAAATTTTTGATGTTTGTGCAGAGTTTTTCGTGAGGTTCCTAGTGCTTGTGCCATAGATGTTATCAAACGATTCTCTTGAGTAATTGGTGAAACTATTGCCATCTGTATTCCTCTACGTATATTTGAAACATCTTTATCTCTAGATCTCTTAATTGACTTTATCGCACTACTCATATTTTTTATCACCTCTTCATTCATTTTTTTTATCTTTGGTTGATTTTCGAATACCCAATAGTGTCGTCGCTTCTTTTAATTTTCTTAATGATAGGAGACCTTTCAACATTTGAGCATGAACTGTCACTTGCTCATTTAAGAAATACTCTTCAAAAATTCGGTTGACACGATATCGTATAACATGGTCAGGTTTTTTATCTCCATATGTGTGAGTGTCAACATTTTCTAACATCTCATTATCGATAGTGATTTCATCTGTACATATTCGAAAAAATAGTACATATTCAATAAATCACTAAATTAATAACTATGTCGATAAATATTAGGAAAATTTTAAATATATCGATAGATCGTAATATTTACATTTACATACCCGCTTCAATTTCTGCTTGAGGTTGATTGTATTCTTCAATATTTTGAGGAGTATTTCTGTCTGTTTACATTAAAGAAAATATTTTTCAAACTAGTTCATCAAATAAAAATTAAGCTTCACATTTTACATTAGGAAAATTTTAAATATATCAATAGATCATAATATTTACATTTACATACCTGCTTCAATCTCTGCTTGAGGTTGATTTTCTTCTTCAATATTTTGAGGAGTATCTCTATCTGTTTACATTAAACAAAATATTTTTCAAACTAGTTCATCAAATAAAAATTAAGCTTCACATTTTACATTGGGAAAATTTTAAAAATATATCAATGGATCATAATATTTAAATTTACATACCTGCTTCAATTTCTGCTTGAGGTTGATTTTCCTCTTCAATATTTGAGAGGGCTTCTAACTTTCTTTTGCGAGATTGTCTTGTTTCTTCTCTACGTGCCTCAGGGTCTCTTTTTCTATCATATTTTCTCGCACAAGTTCTTCGATTTCCCATGATAATAGGGTATGAAGTTCAAAAAATTTCCTTCAAAAAATTAGACAAAAAATCAATTACAAAAAATATCACAAAATATTTAATTAATAAAAATTCAATCTAAATTTTTTGTAAAAAATACATACTCCAATCCAAAACACACACTTTAAAAAATTTGAGAGAAAAATGTTTTAGAAAAATGAAACGAAGCTCAAAATATTTACTTCAACTCAAAACACGTACATACCTCTAAGAAATGTATTCCAAAAAATCAATTTGCTTCCAAGAAATGTTCTTAAACCCAAACTTTGAAGAAACCTCCAAAAAATGAAACCTCCAAGAAATGTCTTCCAAAAAATCAATTTGCTTCCAAGAAATGTTCTTAAACCCAAACTTTGAAGAAAAGTTTTTGAACCCAAACCAAAATCTTTGTAAAATGAGATGAAGTGTGCGAAATGTGCAAAAATTGTGAATCATTTCGTGGCAATTTATATTGACGCAAAATGTGTTTTAGTAGGGGGCTCCGCAAAATTTTCCAGCCGACGGAGAGTTATACAATAGTTCGGCCAAACTTTTGATCAAAAGTTCGGCTGAATTATTAAGACGTTAGATTTAACGAGTCTTAAGCGGAAAACATAGTTCGGCCGAACTTGGACTAAAATTTCTTCCGAACTAATGCGTCACCAATTACGCAAAAACCAGGCTCTGAAAACGGTTCTGCAACTTTGGACTGATTAAACTCCATGAAAGGTTGTTAATTAACTGTCGGAACCAAGACAAGCATTTTTAGAATTGAATCTACTTTTAGGAAATATAACTTTTATGGAATTTCATAAACGTTTATTAATTTTAATTATTTTTCTAATAAAATGGGTGCAAACAATTTCTGAGGGTCATTGTGATTCAGTGAAATAAAAATTTTGTATCTCCCAAAAAACATTGTAAAAAAAATTGAAATAATTATGGGGCATTACATTGGTCCGTCATCTCTAATGGGTAGCTTTTAGATTTTTAGTTTATAACTTATATGTTAAGAAATTTCTTGCGACGTGAAACATATCCAAAATACATAGTTTTTTGTATTGGACCAGTTCAAAAAATTCTAGTAATTATGATATGCATCCATTAGCTTTGTCAATATGACGAAAACAAAGTAGACTCTGTCTAGATTGTTGGAACACATTTTTTTTTTCAAAAACACAAATTTTCAATGAATACAACATTGCGTCATAACATGACTTCTTATGAATCCTTTGATTGTTAAGAAACACACACTCAAATAAACGCTAAGTTGACATATCAAATCTGCATAAAAAAATTTCAAAAAATAAGTAATAGAAAGCTAACAAAATTTCTCACAACTTTTATTTTTATCGCAAAATGAAGTTCTACACAGAAAAATTGTTATAGTTTGCAGAAAGTTGAAGAACCGAAAGTTGAAGTTGCAACCATAGACGGCCCTATAGGCATTTGATAAGTGGTCCATTGACTTCGTAGGCCCCATTAACCCCCCCAGTAAGAAGATAGGTGCCTGATATATCATTATGGCCACAAATTATGTTACCATGTGGGCCAAAGCTATAGATTTCAAGGACTACACTGCGAACACGGCGGCACACTTCCTTTTTGAGAATATCTTACCAAGATTGGGTGCCCGAGGATCCTGATGAGCGACAAAGGCACGAATTTCATTAATGAAACAATTAAGACTCTGACTGAGGAATTCCAGATCCACCATGCCAAAAGTACCCCATACCATCCATAGGAAAATGGAACCATAGAGGATTTCAACAAAACCTTGGAACAAGCACTCACCAAGGTCCGTAACCCGCAACGAAGTGATTGGGACGTGCACATCCCCTCTATCCTATAGGCCTACAAAACCACATGTAAGAAGCTCATGGGAAAAACACCCTTCTGCCTGTCTACAGAAAGGAAGTTGTTATTCCTATGGAATACATTTTTCCTAGCTTGTGCATCTCGGCCTTCACAAATATGGCTGATCCCGACATTATGGAGGATTGCTTGGCACAACTGATAGCACTAGAAGAAGACAGGTTCATTGCCCAATTCCATCACTAGGTTTAGAAAGCCCGAGAAAAAGCATGGCATGATCGCCATATCTGACAGAAGGAATTTTCGAAAAACGCATTGGTCTTACTATATCATAGCTAGTTCGCGAAACACCTTGGGAAATTCCGACAGTGCTGGTTAGCTCCCTATGTGGTAAAATAAATCACCAATGGTGGAGCGGTCAGACTAGCTACCCTATGCGGTGAGTCCCTACTAGTATATGTCAATGGAAGTCAACTAAAGGCCTACCAAGACTCCATGGCACCGATCAAATAACTATATGGCTGGAGTAGCTGTACGAGGGACACGACACGCAGAGTTGATGCACAGGACTCGCAGCATAGGTGGCCGCGAGGTAGGCACAGGGGTTGCGTGAAATGGACAAAAATAGTTGTTGGAACAGGGTGGGAACATGGAAAACCGCACTCTACATTTAATGACATGGGTATTTGGAAATTAATGAGGTGATTTATGAGGATCTATTATCATTTCCATAATGATGAAGGAAATTGAGGGCTCGATGGCCATTTCTCTCTCACGGACACTATAAGGCTTGGACTAATTGTTCTACAGGATTCATCTGTTGCTCATGTTTTTCTAACCTCAGCCCCTCTAGTATAGCCCATTTTTTTTGTCTCTCTGTCGGCGGCATGACTGAGCAAGCTCCACTGTCCAACAGTAGCCACGCTGAATTCATATTTCAAGCAAGGATGACTGCTACCGACCCCAATGCGTCTCTGCCTGACACAACATCTAAAGAGATAGGCTCTGATGAGGTCTGAGAAGTCACCCCTACTGCAAAAGAAATTGGCTCATCCTTAGCATCTTGGAAGGGAAAGGGAAAGGCTAAACAAATGAAATGGGCTGGTGGGAAGCCTCATACTTCCCCTCACAATTGGTGCTCCCCCCGGAAGGTGGCTAAGAAGCGATCACCCGCCGCACCCCTGAACCTGTTGGAATTTGTAGCAGAAGGCCTGTGGGTGAACCCGCTGACCTGGTTACACCCGTATGTTCGGCCACGTAGAAAAACAGTCTGTCTTCCCAATGTAGATGTCGTCTGTTCCTATCTGTAGATGCATTTGGTCCTCGAAGAAGTGCCCCAAAAGGGTGATATGTTCGGAGAGCTTCCTAACATCAAGTTCGATGACCACGACCTAGGTAAATTGGATGCTTTTCCTTCATTATATCCACGCTTGTACTTGGAATGGGTGATTGAAGATGGTGTGCCCAAATTTGAGCCAATGCTTTGGTTCACGAGATTAGCCAGGGCAAGAATCCTAAACTTGTTGTGCCTTCCCCATTTTGGATGCTATAACATAACCAGCCTCATCGTTCACCAATTGATGGCACTTGTCCATGATGGCTACTTGTGGCTCCAAGGCTACATATCGATTGATTCTGCCCTCATTCACCACATCACAGGCCTCTCGATGAGTGGGCCCGACCCTCGGGATGTAACGAGAAATAAATTTGAGCACCATACTGCCGCTACGTCCAGAAGAAGTACAAGGTCAAACGCAATAGACGGGGATTCTTTATTAATACCATCTAGGACCCGGGGACATGTATGGGCACCTTACTGCTTTCCTAAAAATTGATGCAAAAATGTCAGACTGTAGCCATCCCTGCTAACATAATTCAGATTCCTGGCTGGTGTGAAAAGGGGGTCTGCTTCAATTGGTCCCAGTACCTGGTTAAAGAATTTCTCGATAATGTGCGTGAGGCTCAGGAGCAGGGAAAATTTTTCTACTACTCCTGGCTGCTCCTACTAATCATCTTAGTTTTTTGGGAGACCCCAGAAGAAGCAGTTTCCCCCCCTCTAGAAGCTAGAATATGCGAAGGGGCGCGATTCGCCAATCTATGGGATTCAAAGGACCCCAATCAGGTGGAGGAAAACAAGCTCTTCTAGGTACTCTACGATGGAGCTATCTATGTAGCCATTGATTCCCAACTGCGCCTGTCCCTACTTGTCTATGAAAAGTACAAGCACATAAAAAAATTTCAGATAACCATGCACAATGTGCAGATTCGAGCCCGAAAGGCTCACACTCGGCATAATCTCCCATACATGACTACTGAAGCTAAAATTGAATAGGTAATCGCCACTTGGATTCCATAATGGAAAGTCGTAGCTCTGCCACCCACCCTAGATGCAGTAGGAGCATCTGCCCCCCACCCGTAGTATCCAATCCTACTGTTTCGTTCGGCCCAGTAGCAGAGTCCGTTCCCCTAGCATCCATGCCGCAGACAACACCCAAGAGCACCACCACGCAGTTAGAACTAGACTCCCTGCCGGACCACCACACCAATGATGACACTGGTACATCCATCCTACACACCCTTAAGCAACCCCGTGAATTGTCTCAAGGGCCTAGGAAGAAACGTAAGGCCACTAAGACCGGCACCACCATGGAATATACCCTCACGGAGGAGGGCCTTAATCAGATTACTGATGTTGTCACCACTGCATCTGCTGATTGATGGAACATTTGGGAGGAACAGCACAAGGCTACTGTAGATGTTTTACAAGCTGAGTTTTAGGCCCTCCAACTCAAAGAAAACACACTTCAAGTGAGCCTGAATCAAGCGAGGAAGACTTATGCGAGTGTAGATCAGGCGAGGAAGACTCTTATGGGCTCACTGGCCCCCATTCTAGCCTTGGCCACCGTTGCATATAGCCATATCTTCCCCCTACCTAGTGCAGCCCTTGTCCTAGAACCCGTTGAATTGTGCACCCAAGTTTAGGTATATTCCTCCATCGGCCTTGAGGTTGGTTGATTGGCTAGTACGCAACTGCAATAATTGTTGACTGTTGTTACCAGCGAAATCTAGCACCGTGAACTCCGAGTATAGCAACACCTCAGCATAGCTGAGAAGACTATTCTGACCTAGGCCGCTGAAGTCGCTCAACTCTAGGGCATGCACATTGCCACTATCGCACAGCAGGCTGCCCTCGAACAATTGATTAACAGGCTCTGTGAGGACCTGCCTATTGGGTATGTGTTATATTCTTTCCATGACTAGTCACGCGCGCGTGCGGGGGTGCAATAGAAAAAGTTGTACGTTGCGCTAGGCACAGCAGGGGGGGTGGTAGCCCCCCTTATTTGGGATCCGAGGCAACACCCTGGGAAAAAAAATTGGACCCTATTTTTCAGTGGGAACACCCGCCCATGGCTTTGTGCATGGGTTTGCACATGGTTTTGGGGCATGATGGTTTTCAACCCCTAGTATTTTGTAGATCTGGTCAAGGGAACTACAATTATGTTCTAATGCAGGGTTAATGGATTGGGGTTTATGTATGCTTCGGCATGTATATATATGTGTTGTAACACTAAAAGGAATATAATGAAAAATCAAGCTGGTTGTCCCGATTTGGGATACAAGGGAAAATCTCTGTGTATATATGTTTTATGTTTTATGCTCTCGCTATTGTTTATTTTCTATTTTTAAGATTCATTTGTAGATAATTTATGTATAGGGTTAAATCCTAAATTTGGTATCAAAGTTATTTCGGCTTCAAGGGGATGCCTTTGCTGCTAAGGGGTTTTTCCTCGGGCCTGTGGTAGACCCTGTTCAGTGGTAGATCTGCGGGATTGATTCTTGCAGTGAAAGAAGATGTCGAGCAGTGGAAAGATAGAGATTGATAAATTTAATGGTCAGAGTTTTGAGTTGTGGAAGCTCAAGATGGAGGATCTACTGGTGGATAAAGACCAGTGGATCACGGTAGATCCAAGTACTAAACCAACAACAATGTCAGATGAAGACTAAATTTGGATCGAAAGGTGAACAACACAATACGGTTGTATGTCTCAAATTCGGTATTGTTGAATGTATATGGGGAAGATATAGCAAAGAATTTGTGGGACAAACTTGGGACTTTGTACCAATCTAAGTCTTTGGTGAATACATTGTTCCTACGGAAAAAACTGTATAACCCGAGGATGAAGGATGGAGACTTGGTGACAGAGCATCTGAATGCCTTCAATACTGTGGTAAGTCAGTTGTCATCTATTGATATTAAAATCTCAGATGAAGACAAGTACATCAGTTTGTTTTGTTCTCTACCAAACTCGTGGGACAGTTTGGTTATTGTAATAGGTAGCAATACAACTACCTTGAATTTTGATGACATTGTCTCAACCTTGCTATTGGAGGAAATGAGACAAAGAAATATGGAGGGTCAGAATGGAGATGCCTTATCTGTATGAGGAAGGTCATAGAATATAAACAAGAATAAGGTTTTGAGTGGGAGATCTAAATCTAGAGGGAGATCTAAATCTCCTGGAAATTTTGTAAAGGTGTGTTGTAAATGCGGAAAGGAAGGGCACTACAAAAAGGACTGTAGATCTAAAGCTCCTGAAAAAAGGAAAGGGATCTGATGATGCTCCTTCTCCAGAGGCAAAAACCACCTTGGATGAAGGTGGGGATGTGTATTTGGCTTCTTCTTCAAATACACATGTAGATCATGAGTCACGGTTGATTGAATCGGGTGCATCCTTTCACTTCACTCCCCATAGGGAGTGGTTTTGCGAGTATGAGAAATATGATGGCGATGATGTCTTCTTAGGTGATGATAGGAAGGCCAGAATCATCGAACATGGAAAATTCAAGCTGAAGCTGAAAGGTGGAAGGATTAGAACACTTCCTGGTGTTCTTCACATTCCTGCATTGGCCAGAAATATGATTTCTGTAAGAAAGATGGATGATGCAGGTGTAAAAATAGTGTTCAAGAAAGATACCTATAAGATGGTTTGGGGAGCACTAGTATTAATGCGGGGAGTTCAGATTGGAAATATATACAAGCTTAAGGGCATCACTGTTATTAATTTGTGCAATAGTTCCGTGGTTCCCGAAAGTGGAGCAGAAAGCCTAGCGGTCTCTGGAGAAAATACCATGCTATGGCATCAAAGGCTTGGACATATTGGAGAGAAGGACCTTCAGATACTGCATGGAAATGGTATGGTAGAAGGTATGTCTAATAGCTCTCTAGATTTCGCTTTTTGTGAACGTTGTGTATATGGGAATCAGAATCGCATGAGTTTTCCTTCTGGTGCTAAGAGGGCGAACAAGATATTAGAGCTTGTGCACAATGATGTGTTTGGACCTGTGTCAGTTCCATCACTGGGTAATTCTGTGTACTATGTTTCATTCATAGATGACTTCTCAAGGAATACATGGATATATTTCTTGAGGAATAAATTTGAAGTCTTTGATAGATTTAAAGAATTTAAGGCTCTGGTGGAAAACCAGATAGAGAAGAAGATAAAGGTGCCGAGGATAGATAATGGTGGGGAGTTTTGCAAGAAGGAATTTGAAGAGTTTTGTAAGAAGTGTGGTATAGCATGGCAGAATATTACTCCATACACACCTCAACAAATGGAGTTGCAGAAAGAATGAATAGAACGTTGATGGAAAATGCAAGAAGCATGCTCAGTGGTACTGGGTTAGGACAAGAATTTTGGGCAGAGGCAATGGAGTCTGTATGTTACTTGGTTAACAGATCACCTTCATCAGCATTGGAGGATAAGACTCCACATAAGGTATGGACTGGTAAGAAATCCTCTCTTCTACATCTGAGGGTATTTGGATGCGATGCATATGTACATGTTCCAAAGGAGAAAAGGAACAATTTGGATAACAAATTTGAAAGGTGCGTCTTTATTGGGTATAAGGATCATTTAAAAGGTTACAAGCTTTGGAACCCGTAAACAAGGAAGGTTGTGTACAGCCGAGATGTGGTGTTTAGAGAGGTGAAATATGTTGTTAAACATGAAGTCCTACCAAATTAACCTGAGAAGATAGAGTTTGAGCTAAAGGAGGATGAATTAGAATCTACAATAGAAGAATACTCAGAAGAGGAAGAGCCACAAACTCCAGTTGTGAGAAGATTAGTTCGGGAAACAAGACAACCAGAAAGGTATAGTCCATTTTCTTTCTGTTCAAATTTTTATTTAACTATAATTGATGATGATCCCAGAACCATCAGGGGGGCAGTATATTCAAAGGATGGAAAACTTTGGAAGGAGATCATGGTTGATGAAATGGCATCCTTGCATAAAAATGAGGCATGGGACCTGGTGATATTGCCAGATGGAAGGAAGCCCATCGATAGAAAATGGGTGTTTAAGAAGAAGATGAATGTAGAAGGCAAGGTGGAGAAATAAAAAGCTCTGTTGGTAGCAAAAGGTTATTCCCAGGTGCCGAGAATTGATTTTGGTGATATTTTTTCTCTTGTTTCCAAAATTACTTCTATTAGATTAATTTTATCTGTTGCTGCTGCATTTGATTTTGGGCTAGAATAGAAGGATGTGAAGACAAAATTTCTTCACAAGGATCTGGAAGAGGAGATCTACATGAAACAACCTGAAGGATTTATGGTGAAGGGGAAGAAAGAATTGGTATGTAGGTTAAAGAAGTCTCGATATGGGTTAAAACAATCAACAAGGATGTGGTATCAGAAATTTGATACCTATATACGGGGACTTGGCTTCACCAGAAGCAAGGAGGATCACCATGTTTATTTTAAATTAATTGGTGATCGTGTTATTTATTTGGTCTTGTATGTGGATGATATGTTGCTGATTGGAAATGACAAAGAAATTGTCCATGATTTGAAGACCCAACTGTTCTCCAAATTAGACATGAAGGATCTTGGTGTTGTAAACTATATTTTGGGCATGGAAATTAAAAGATATTGGGCAAAGAGGAAGCTCTGGTTAAACTAGAGGAATTATGTCGAGACTATATTGCAGAGGTTCAATATGCAAGATGGTAAACCGGTGAATGTTCCTATTCCTGTAGGTGTAAATTTGTCTGTTGAACAGTGTCCCAAGGCACAAGAAGAAGAGGGGGATACGTCCCGTGTTCTATATGCAAGTGTAGTGGGTAGCTTGATGTATGCAATGGTCTGTACTAGACCAGACATTGCACATGCAGTGGGAGTATTGAGCAGGTTTATGTCAAACCAAGGGAAGGAGCATTGGAAAACAGTGAAGCAGGTTTTCAGATATTTGCATGGCACTAGTGATTATGACTTGTGCTACCAGGGAAGACCAAGATTGGGTAGAGTTTTGGACATATGTGGTTTTGTTGATGCAGACTGGGTTGGAGATCTGGACCAAAGGAGATCTACAAGTGGGTATGTGTTTAGCCTATTTGGAGGTGTAGTCAGTTGGATGAGTAAAATACAGTCTGTAGTGGCTCTTTCAACTACAAAGGCAGAATACATGGCAGCCACTCATGCAAGCAAGGAAGCAGTTTGGTTGCAGATATTGTGTTTAAGTATGGGTTTGGTGAAGCAATCTATAAGGATAGACTGTGATAGCCAAAGTGAAATTTTATTGGCTAAGAACCCTACTTATCATTTGAAGACAAAGCACATTGATTTTCAATATCACTTTGTGAGAGATATGGTTGAGGCTAAAAGGGTGTTGTTGGTAAATGTGGACACTTTGAATAATGTTGCAGATGCATTGATGAAGTATGTGAGCACTCAAAAGTTCTCTTGGTGTAGAGAAACAATGGGTGTTACAGAGCTGGGCTAATGACTAAGCTCTCCTGTGGCCCCTTACGGAAAGAAAACAACAAGTGGGAGAATGTTGGGTATGTGCTATATTCTTTCCACGACTAGTCACGCGCGGGGGGGTCACGTCGCCCCCTCTGTTTGGGGTTCAGGGCAACACCCTGGGAATTTTTTTTTTGGACCCTATTTTTCGGTGGGCTGACCCGCCCATGGTTTTTTGCATGGGTTTTCACATGGTTTTGGGGCATGATTTTTTCGGCCCCTGGTATTTTATATATCCGGTCAAGGAAACTACGGTTATGTTCTAATCCAAGGTTAATGGATTGGGGTTTATGTATGCTTCGACATGTATATATATGTGTTGTAACATCAAAATAAATATAATGAAAAATCAAGTTGGTCGTCCTAATTTGGAATCCAGGGGAAAATCTCTTTGTATATCTTTTTTATGTTTTATGCTCTCGCTATTGTTTATTTTATATTTTTAAGATTCGTTTGCAGATAATTTGTGTATAGGGTTAAAACCTACACTGCCTAGAGTCATTCTTGCTTCTGTTGAACCTCAAGCTAAGGTTGAAAGTTTGGTCGTTGCCTTAAAGGCATCTTGGACCGAGGTACAGGTTGTCAAGGCTGAGTTCGAACTTCAACTCGCTTCTTTACAGGCCAAGCTGCAGCCTGAGACCCCTTCGGAGGTACGCACCCAACGCACCATATTGGTTACAAAGGCCACGACCACTATTACAATGCAGATCAGCCAGGGTGTGCTTTTCTTGAGCAGGCTATGGAATTATGGACCCAAGTACAACATGACCCTCTCCTCTGAGAGATCGATTAGGAGTTAACTGAGAAGGATCAGGACTTTGAACAATTGGAAGCTACCATGTACACTTCTTTTCCTACCCAACGCCTAGCCTGTATTCGAACAAGCCACACACTTCGCACTGAAATTATGGGGCTACAATGCAGGAAATATGTGCTTAGTAACCATCTCACACTGTGGTAAGATGATTCCCTCAAGCTATTGTAGGACTTAGATAGGGCCATGAAACAATTGAACCAGACTCTTGATAGCATCACCGCTACTATGGAAGGACCGACCTTGCAGAAACTGGTGGAGATCACGCAGACTGTTGTAGCACAAAGCCTTTGCATTTTTCCTCCACTCACAACTGCACTGGAACAACTCAAGGAACAGATGAAGACCTCACCAATGCTGTGACTCGGGATGAGTCAGAAGATTGTGTTGGGGGACTGTTGGAATGGGGGTTCCAAGCCCTATTTGTGTCCAATTTTTGTAATATTTTGGTACTATTTGGTCTAGCGGAGGGGGTTTGGGGTGGGTCAAACCCCCAATTGATTGTAATGAGTTAAACGAGTAGACCTAGGGTCTACAAACCATGGTTTACGGACCATATGATAGCGTAGGATAAGATGCTATAAATTAATGGATAGATTGAGTCTAGAGATAGGCTAAGATTGATTGATGCTAGTTGTGAATTGTTGAGATCTGTTTTGGGTTGTAATTGGGTAAGGAATTCAATTGGCTGTGTGCATGGAGATCCTCATTCCTATTGTGTGTGGACCCCAGTGGCTATGTGCGTGGGTTGGGAATTGGGTCTGTAAATGGATTTTGAAGCTAATGAATGATAAATATGTTGATCACATCTCAGTGTTATAGACTGGCTATGTTCCTGTCATTACCGTGATTTAATTGGTGAATTTGTATTGATGCGCACGTGGATGCGAAGATATTACTAAGTTCTGATTAATAGTAGTTACATATTTATACTATCTGTGGGTTTATGAACTTCTCATTCTGCATGTATACTTTTAACGGTTCTGCGATAAGATTCCCTTTGTGCAAGTCTGATAGATCTTAACCAAGGCCACCTCCATTACAATCACCTTTCTCTCAGGGTGTAGAAACCTGGTTCCGGCACCCTCCCATACTAATTCGGGTAAGACCTTGTCCTATGCAAGCAGTTCATTGCCGAAAAGGCCAGTATTATAGGGGTATGTTGGAAAACCTTAAATCTAAACCTGGGTCAGGACCCTCAAGCCAACTGGTTCCTTGATTAGTAAATTCTGCCATTGTTTCCATTAGGTTTAAATTTAATTAAGAATTTAAACAATATTAACAACCAAAATTCACAAACCAAGCCTAAATTTTGTAAAAAGTAAAAACAAGAAAATAACATGCACTAACAAATCTAAGGATTCAAGCCATGCAAACAAATTATTCACAATGAAATTACTAGTTAGTGATGAAACCTAACGTCAGAGAGATCAATGTGAAAAGTGAATAGATATAGAGTAGGTGGAATCAATTACACTGAAAACTTCTTAATGGCTACGATCTGGCATAAGTAACTTCACTTATTCCATCTCGAGTGAAGAATACCCTCCAAAAAGGTCCAGGTGAGCCTAGTCAATGTCTGCTCTAGGTACAATTGATACTCCCCCCCCCTTCCTGCCACCACCTTGGGTAAAAGTCCTAAGATAATGGTCTCTAAGGTTACCACATATAAAAATTTAACCTAGGGGAAGAATTGCAGATTAGATGTACACGCAAGGGAAGAGTAACAAATCTCAATCCCCTTCAAGGTTCCTCAACATGGTAAATTTAAGGTTTTTCCTTCAAGTGACTCCCAAGTACCTTTCGGTACCATTTTTAATGCGTGAAAATCACGCTACCATACCAAATGAAGCAAGGTCGATCACTTCACTCAGTTCAATATGATATCGCGATTAAATCTCATGTAAGAGGGGCTTGCTAGAGTCAAACTATAATAGATGTTCTTACTCCCTACCACAGGATTCTATTTTTTTTTGCAAATTTGGAAAGTTAAATCACTTTCATATTCCAAAGCCCTACTATATGATCTAATGTAGGTGTAATGAGACCTATAAATAAAAAAATTATAATTTATTTAATTAGCGTTTTTTTTAAGTTTTTGTTTACTGAGTAGGCCAATGGATGTGAAACTGGTGGTGTTATAACCAGACTCAAAACTGAATGAAATTGAGCATGATAATTTTATTTTTCCACTTCGATGAATCATAACTAAATTAAGGAGAGAGAGGTTTCATTCACTTTCCAATAATGAAAGAATCAATGAATCATTTTTAAAATATAAATCAGAGAGAATGTAGAATACATGATTCTTGCACCCTCAGCCATGAGGGGAATTTTTTTTTTTTAAATGAAACATAATTCCCTTAAAATCTAAGTTACAAAAAGAAAAATTTTAAGCTTCAAAACTTATTGCATACCTAAACATAAACAATTAATTCCTCCTTCAAAAGATACAAGCCATGATTCAACTTGATGTAACAAATTACAAATTGTTGGGCATGACCCAACTTGGTCAAATTTTGAGTCAAAGACTCCACATTTTTTAGGAAGCGGAGTGCGTGTTCCAACAAATATGAATCTACTGTGTGAAGTTTTGGGGCTTCGGGGCAGGTTGAAGCCCCTCATTTTTAAAATGGTTTTGGTTTATTTTTTATTTTTTGTCTACCCATGGTATCATATGTATGCAAAGGCTATATAAAGTAATGTAATTTCAAGTCGAATTCATAGATGGATAGATATCTTGTTATTGTTGATGAGCGCAAGCTATTGAATATCTATCTATTTTAGTTCTTAAGGGAAGGCTCCTCAGCTGTGTGCGTGAAGGCCTTGAAGAGTTTGTAGCTTTGTGCGCAGACCACCTGCAGCTGTGTGCGCAGGTCGAAGAAGTGTATGTACTGCAGAGCTTTATCATAATAAAAGAAGAAGAGTTTTGGGAGAATCATTGTGTTTATATGTGTATTTTCTTATTACCTTCATTGCGTATTCAATTGTATGCTTTATGTTGTGTCTTGATGATAAAGGCGCAGTGAACGCTAGTTTTAATTGATGAATAAACTATAAACTATTAAAGTAGATAAATGCATTTGCGCAACCGATAATAATAAGCTTAAGATAGAATTTTAGCAGTAGATTCACACTCCATTTTCCCTCTAGATGCATAAACATGGTTCTGACATCCCATAATATTGCCAGAAGTGAGACTGCGATCTACGCAACATGAGGTCGTTGTCGAAAGGGCCGATAATAAAGGTTTTGTTGGTGCACAACTAGCTCTGAACCTAAGTTGAGAACCATATGAGCCATTACAAATCATTGTAAGATGAATATCATTTTGTCTTATCAAAATAAATAATTAGTATTCACTTCGACAAAAACAACAAACTCCACATCACAATTGTTGCCTTGAAAAATCCTAAATTTTAACAATACTAATGATTCTTTGTAATTATGAAAAAAATAATTAATCTGATCTTTTAATAGAAGAAGGAAAAACTCAAGTTATCTCAGCAATAACTGGTATTTCTTTTGATTAATCATCCACTCAATAGATCAAACTATGAACCCTAATTTGCAAAGATAAATAATTCCTCAAGAAAACAACTCAAAGCATCAAATCAAAATAAAGTGGATATTTGCAGAATGTAAACAAATCCAAGAAAGTACAACAATAAAAAAAATTCTTGACCCTGTAAATGAAAAACTAAATTTTCAAAAATTTCAAAGATTTGCGCCATAAATCAATTTTGATCCAGTGCACATGCACATCGTTACTAAAGGAATAGTGCACAAACTTGTGCACTCTTTCAAAAGAAAAATTGCATAAGCTGAGAAAACTTAAGAAAAAAACCTAAAAATATAGAATTTGTAAGCTTTCAGGGTTCATATCATAGTTAAACAAGGCTACAAAAAAAGATGTATAAATCATAGGAGCAGATGATGAAGAAAAAATCATTCCCTAGTGGAGTTTCCAATTTGTTATGGCGGACAAATTGCTTATGTGGACAAGAGAAATCTCCCTAGATTCAATCACTGAATCTAGTAACAAACAAACAAACTAGTAAATATTTCCCTGAGTTCATTCCTATTGAATCATAAGCAAGAATGTTGGGATATGAGATCCATACCTTTCGAACGAAATGCTTGATGAAGATCGTTGTTATGATTTGATGCAACTCCTTAATGCTCAGAATCCAGACCTACAAACATAATAGCAACAAAATATTAAAGGAATATGATAGATAAATGACTCAATAAAACCCATACTAGTGATCAAGGAAACTAGTACCTAATATCATTATCAATGGAAAAATACACAATACATCAACTCCATTGAACAATAAAGTGGGAAAGAAACACTCTTTTGTATTAATCTCAAATATCAACGAGAAATACAACCTTAGCCTTGATGATGTATGCCTTCTCCCAATGGTCTCTAATCATCTCCTTAAATGATAAGATTTATAGCTCTATTCCAAAAACATAATTTTACATTTAGAAGTACTCCCAAGCCCTATCGTCCATGTTATATTTATAGGCCAAGAGGAGGAGATTTGAGATCCTCTACTCAAGGGATGAGATCCTCAAAAGGAGGGATTATGGTTCCACAAAGAGAGGGAGGTTTATCCATGAACATAGGGACAAGGCCCAAGTAAGCATAATCTCGAAGCTTTTAGTTGGTAAATATTCCTCCAACCAAGCTTCTAGAAATCATTTTTTTCTTTTTACTTACATTAAGTTATTTTTGAAGTTCCCAGTGGAAGAAAAAGTGCATATTTGTGCTAGCTATAATGGTAAGATTTGCATATGCGCATAATCTAGATGGGGAATCATGCACATGCTAAAAACTGGGTTTTGGACCATGTAATCTAGAATTATAATTCTCTTTGGGATTGTTTTCTTTCTAACATTGTAGGGGAATGATTCAGAACACTTTGTCGAATAGCGAAAGATCTAGATTGGCGGTCATTTTCCTAATGGTGAGAAAATGACGTGTAATAACAATGTCCCATCACAGTTAGCATATTGCATGGGAAAAAAAGGTAGATTAGGTGATTTTGGGACTGATATCATCTTGTTGTAGAAATTACTTGTAGATTCAAACTGCTAATTGTAATATTCTAAAACAATAGACTTGAATATACTATAAAAATTTCAAAAACTAATAAACGACAGTGAAATCAAAAAGCATACAAGAGAAATAATTTAATGAACACATTACACAATGATTTCCTTGGAAAATCCATAGATAAAAACCCCACAGTATTTATATTTCATTAGTTAGAAAATATGATGTTTCCCTATTTCCCTATGATGTTTCCTTGGGTAATTATCCCCTATTAATTATGGAAATACCCATACGACATTTTGCAATCCATCTAGGGCCTTTCTTTGACTTCATGCACCACATGTAAAATTTGGATGATTATACAATTGATAGTACATTGCCTTTGAGCTCCAATACCAATTGGGAAACTCTCATATATGACATGCATGAGTTATTTATGGCAGAATCATCAGTTAACAGTGCTTTTGTCAAGATGTATGCATCATGTTCGCCTATGGGAATGTATTCTAGCAACATGTTCAACCTCTGTACCCAATCTATGATATGGTGGTACTGGATGTCGATATGATTGGACCTATCATGAAAAATTTGATTAACCGAGAGTTTGATGCAATTTTGGTTGCCACAATAAATCACTGTAGGATCTATCTGTTGATCAAACAACCCAAAAAGGGTCTTCCTCATCTAGATATGCTCACAAGATATTTGACTAGAAACCATGTACTATGCTTCTAGTAAAATGAGCGCAACTGATCTCTGCTTCTTGTTGTACCAAGAAATTGTTGTTGACCCAATACTAAATATTATTCCTAATGTGCTCTTCCTGTCGGATGGACTCCCTGTCCAATGTGCATCTGTGAAGCCTTAAAAATTCACTCCCTTTGTCTGCATGTACCAAATACCAAATTGAGTGGTGCCTTTGAGGTATCTCAACACATGTTTGGCTAGATTCCAATAGAGTTTGGTTGGCTTAACCATTGATTGACTAAGTTGGTTAACCGCATTACACATGTTTGGCCGTGTATTCACCAAGTACACATGTGAACTCACAAGCTTCCTGTAAATGGTAGTTTCTACCACTTCACTTGATGTAGCATCTTCCTTCCTCTAGTTCCTTGCTAGAGGAGTATCCATGGGTTTTTTTCTCTCCATGTGAAACTTCTTCAGTATCTCGTTGGAATACTTGCCTTGAGAGACAAATAGTTCCCCATCTCTTTGCCAAATTTTTGAACCAAGAAAATAATTTAAGAGCACCATGTTTTTCATCTCTAACTCTCTTGCAAAATCTTCTTTGAAAGATTTTATCAGCTTCTCATCACCTGTTAGAATTAAACCATCAACATATAGTACTATAATCAATAATTTACCTTCAACCATAATATGGTAAAGTTTTGCATTTGCTTCACTTTGTGTGAAGCCAAACCCGGTTAAATAGTTTTCGATCATGGTGTACCAAGAACAAGGTGCTTGTTTCAATCCATACAGTGCTCGCTTGAGTCTGTACACATGTGACTCTATGTCGAAGGTCTCAAATCATTCCAGCTACTTTATGCACACCTCTTCCTCAATCACTCCATTGAGGAAGGTTGTCTTTAAATCCATATGATGTATTTTCCATCCCACATGCGTTGAAAGCACTAGAATAGATATGATTGAAGAGTACCTTTATACTAGAGAAAAGGTCTCCTCGTAATATATTCCGTCCACCTCAGAGAAACACTTGGCCACAAATCTGGCCTTATATTTCTCGACACTCCCATCTAGTGCTTTCTTCACCTTGTATATCCACTTGGATCCTACAAATGACTTGTCCTTCAGTC
The DNA here is from genome assembly GCA_034641835.2 of Pinus albicaulis. Taxonomy (NCBI): domain Eukaryota; kingdom Viridiplantae; phylum Streptophyta; class Pinopsida; order Pinales; family Pinaceae; genus Pinus; species Pinus albicaulis. The sequence goes on from CM076570.1 coordinate 1,018,314,428, forward strand.
TTGGGACAAATTCCCATGCACTGTTCCTAATAATGGGGTCATACTCTTATACCATGGCATCAACCCATAGTGATTTATGCACTGCTTCCTTGAATGAGGATGACTCAGTCTCTACACTCTCGCTCATAAGAGCAATGTAGAAAGTGTACCAATTTTGTGACCTCCTCTTCCTGCGCTATGATTTGGGTGCTCCCACATTCCCTATAGCATCATGCATCAACCTATCAATATCTTTGGTGTGCTTCCTTCCATCTATGGATGTCTTTGCATCAGTGGGTTATTTGACTCTCTGATCCTTTTATTATGGTTGCTCCACACCTTGAGGTTCTTCTTTTGGAGCTAAAATATCCTCATCTACATGCAACTAAAGCTACCTCTAAAGAGAAATTCAGATGACCTTCCCTTCAACAAATTTCACATCTCTATGAACCATTTTCATCCTTTGAGATGGAAGGTATACCTGATAGTTGTGAGGTGTATCGATGTACCCCACAAATATTCCCAACTCAACTGCAGATTCTAGATTTTTCCGTGCATCCTTGGAAACATGAAAGTAAACTGATGAAACAAAGATTATAAAGTGTGCCACATATATTTTCTTACCTGAAAAAGCTTCCTCAGGTGTACTCATCCCAAAGAATCTGATGAGGACTTATATTCTGCACATATACTATTGTGTTGCATGCTTCCACCTACAAGTGCAACGATGGGTACTGATCATGCAACATTGCACATGAAACTCCAACAATGCTTTTGTTATTTATTTCTGCAACCCCATTTTGTTGTGGGTTATGGTGTGTTATTACTCTCATCAAATTCTTTCGGATGCACAGAAGATCTTGAATTAATTCGACACATATTCTCCACCGTTGTCACTCTTGAGAGCCTTCACTTTCCTGCCTGTGTCTTTCTCAACAAGTGCTTTGAACTTACAAAATTTTGAGAACGTCTGGTATTTCTTTTGCATGAAGAATATCCAAAAATTGAGTGAAAATTCAGCTACAAAAATCACATAATACATGTGCTTGGTCGTGGAGGCCATCAATAATGGTCCACACACATATGAGTGAACTCTTTCAAGGATTTCTTGCACTCGACTCTCCTTTTCATGAAATTTTTCTTTGGTGTACTTCCCCAATGTACACTCTTTGCATGTATCACATTGCTCAAGTGAATCCTTGGGAAGTCTTGTAGAAATATGTTGCATGATCTTCAAAACTATATAGTGTATATAACCTAATCTTCTATGCCATAACTCACTGATGTCTCGACTCTGCACCTTCTCTGCTTTCGTTCTCAAGGAAGAACAATCATATACATCCAATTTGTATAGGTTATTTACCCAAACCTCAATATTATTCACAAGTCCCGTGGCTATGTGACGAAGGAAGACCTTTCCTTTTCTAAAAATGACATCGTTTCTACGGTCTTCCAACATAGAAACTGGAACTAAATTATTCTTCAAACCTGGAACATACATGACATTTTTCAATGTGAGAGAACTAGACTCCATTTGAAAAGTAACAATACAGATGTCTGGCGTGCTATACCTTCCATCATCTCCCATATCAATGTCCATCTGGAGGTCCTTCTCCTCTACGTCACTGAATAACTCTTTGTTGTTGGTCATATGGAATGAGGCTTCATTATATAGGTACCACACACTGCTGATCATCGATAACACCATGCATGCAACGAGGGTGAAATATAACTTGAAATTTTAAAAAATAGCTTCACCTTCCTCTCCTCCTGAGGGCTTATTGTCAACCTTCTTGTATGGACACTTTGTGGCATAGTTTCCCAGATCATGACAGTGAAAAAATTTAATCTTCGATAAGTCCTTCTTCTTGCATGCCTGATTAGAATATGATATGGAATGGGATAAGTTCCCTTTCCCTTTCATTGAATTTACATCCAAAGAATATTTCTCCTAATCATCATGCTTGGATGAGGATCCATATCTAGTGTTCCACTAAATATCTTATTATACCAAGTCAGACTACAAACGCTACCACTTTGGTAGCTTAACCCTCTCATTTACTGAATCCTAGTAGCTATGCCAACTCTTTGGAAGGCCTAGAAGTTCTAGGCTCACCAGATCATCTTAAACAACTATAACACAAAAACTTCCAATCTCATCCTGATATTGGGTGAACTTGGTTAGGTACTTTGGCATTGTGTCGCCTTTCTCCATCTTGATTTTCCTGAGCTTGTCCTTCAGTGCCACCTTTTTATGGTCACTTTTGTTCTAAATCAAATCAATTAAGGCTTTCCACATTGAAAATTGAGTTTCCTTTCCATGGGGGTTTGAGACAATATGATCTCAAACACCTTCTAGTAGAATCCTTATCTCCTTTGCAACACACTTCTTCCACTCTACTAGATCATGTGCATCAGTTGTAGATGATTTCGAGATGTCCTTATCAATGAACTCCATCAATATGTTATCTTCCAAGAATGCTTCAACCTAGTGTCTCCAGGAAACATATGTTGAAAATGGAAACAAGAAATATTGAAAATGGCATCAAAATGGATTCTAATTTATTCTTCCCTTAATTAAATTAGAAGGAAATTGTAATTCCACATCACATGACAACTTGTATGAGTTAACTAAGTTGGGAAGACTTAGTTATCTCAGTCAATTCAATTTGGGGGTCAAATTTGAGGCATGTAGAGTTCACTCTAAATTTTAGGGGGTCTATTTACAGTTTATTATGAGTTGTAATTATTTAACTTAATTATTTGAGTTAAAATTAGTTTAGCTAGTTCTAATTGATGGATGAGCTAGTGAGAGGTCGAGTGAATTAAATATGGTTTAATTCATATGCAGTAATCAATTAGATAACTGCTAATTCACCATAAATATTTTTTTCATGTCAGTTATAAGTAAGGCTAGGAATATCCTATTTAATAGGGGCTCAATTCCCTCAAGAATGCGTAAGCCAGGCTGGTCGTTCAGGTGCAAGTTTTTGGTTAAGTATTGGATCAAACTTGCCAGGATCAGGGTGAGACAATCAGAGATAGTGCAAAGGTTTATTAGGAAGGGAAATAGCATTCTATTGTTTCATATTCTTGACTTAATGAAATATACATATAGTAGTTTTTTTAGCGAAGGCTTTCCCCAAATACATCTTTATGTTGTGCTTTTGAAATTATTTCTATTTCTTGTTCATGTTTTTGTGCAATCATAATTGGTTTCTAAAATTTGTAGAATTGATTCATTATTTTTTTTTATCATATTATAAGATCAATTGAATTTATGTGGATTTTCCACATGGTATCACAACATGAATCACTATAGAAGAGAAGAACCCGGGTTTTTTTTAACAGGTGAATCAAATTTGCAGATTTATTATTTAGGGTCAAAAATAGATCAAGATGTATTTCTGTGGATTGAGTCTCGAATATGCCTTTGAGGGTAGTCATGTAAGCACATGATGGATGTAGTGCTGGAGGACAAAGTACTGAAGGAATTCATAGAGAGTGATATTCCCATGCCCGCAACAACATATGCTCAACTTCTTGATGTATGGAATAAGAATGTAGCAAATGCGAGAAGGATTCTATTAGAAGGACATCGAGATCATATTGTCTCGAACCTCCATGTAAATGAACCTCCATATGCTTTGTGGAAGGCCTTAACAGATTTTTTTTAGAATAACAATGACCACAGGAAGCTGGCGCTAAAGGAAAAGCTCCAAAACATCAAGATGGAGGAGGGAGAGACAATACCAAAATACTTGATGAAGTTCACTGAATTTCGATATGAGATTGTAAGTGTTTTTGTGACCATTTCCCAGGATGATTTGGTGAGATTAACACTTCTATTCCTTCCCAATATCTAGCACAACTACCAGGATTCGGTGAATTGGAGGAATACTTTACCAGAGTGGGAGTGATTGTGGTCCGACTTGGTACAAGAAGAGATAAGGTGGAACACCAAAGACAAGACCTCTTCCAAAGGAAAAGAAGATGATTTTTCATTATTCGATAGAGGAAAGAAAGAAAAGGGAAAGAAGTGCTGAGGAATAGAGGGAAAGAATAAAGACTTGTCCAACATCAAGTGTTTTCATTGTCACGAGTATGGGCACTATGCCATGAAATGTCCATAGAAGGCAAGCAAGAAGGATCCTACATTATCAGTAGCAGGTGAAGCTCTAGCTTCATATTTAGAGCTTTATTTTACTCTCATTTCATGTATGGACAACACTATAATGGGATGGAGGTGGTATCTCGATAGAAGTTCCTCATTCCATATGACAGGAAATAGAGATCCCTTCAGTGACTTGGAGGAGAAATACCTCAACCATAATATAGAGTTTGGAGATGACAGACAATATAGTGCTACTAGCATAGGTACAATTAAATTTTAGAGGGAATTTGGATCCCCTCTCATACTTACTGATGTTTTGTTTGTTCAAGGAATAAATAAGAATCTTGTTTCTGTAGTGGTATTGGAAGACCATGGCTATGATGTGATATTTAGAAAAGGAAAGGTTTCCCTTAGATACATCGCCACGTGACATGTGAAACAGATCAATGCGCAATTCAAGAACCTGTATGCTCTCGAGGTTGAAGATTCATGCAAAACTTTGAGGAGAAAATAAAATGTTAGAGACTTGGTGGTTGATAGGGAGCATGAATTACCTCTCAACATGCAACCTCAGTAGTAGCCTTAGAAATTTTTGTCACAGCCACAATTTAAGAAGGAGAGAGGAGACTGACTGGAGGCAACCACTCAAGAAGATGCCTCCAGTAGGGGGGAATTTTTAGCCAAGTGGGCAGAGGGAGCACATGCAACCATACCTCTAGGTGAGAGGTGGGACAATGTGAAGAAATAATCCCAAGAGTGAAAAAATGTGGGCAGGGTCCATTGAGATGTCTTTTCTCATGGATCATTACATTCCTACGAGAACCCACAATACATAGTAGTAGGATGGATTAGTGGCGGTTGATGTAGTCAAATTTCAGAGTGATATATGCAAAGACTAGCAACAATAAAATACTAGAGCGTAGAGCAGAGTTGGAAGTAGCGTAGATGGCACAGATGCATAGTCAACAACAACGCAAATTTTTCAATAGACAATGTAGTAGCTAGTAGCAGTCAAAGACTCTAGTGACAGATGCATCATATTGATTTAGGTTCGATTATTTTTAGTTTCAGAAGTTGTAGTAGCAACAACACTAGAGAGAAGTATTGCATGTAGGACGTTCCAAAGGTACCAGATCAGGATAGAGTTGAATTCCTTTCTTGTTGAGAAAGAGTGTTGAAAATGGCATCAAAAGGGATTCTAATTTAATTATCCCTTAATTAAATTAGAAGGAAATTGTAATTCCACATCACATGACAACATGTACGAGTTAACTGAGTTGGGAAGACTTAGTTAGCGTAGTCGATTCGAGGGTGGGGTCAAAATGGAGGCATGTAGAGTTCACTCTAAGTTTTAGGGGTTCTAGTTGCAATTTATTTTGAGTTTTAATTGTTTGAATTAATTATTTGAGTTAAAATCAGTTTAAATAGTTCTAATTTATGGATGACCTGGTGAGAGGTCCATTGAATTAAATATAATTTAATTCACATGTAGTGATCAATTAGATAACTGCTAATTATCTGGAAGTAGTTGTTGCATGTCAGTTCTAAGGAAGTCCCAGTTGATATTGGAGTTAAAGGGAAGAAGACTACTAATTTTACTATTATAAAATTATACAGGTCATGCATGAAGTCATCGGGATGCCTTGGATGTGTTGGCCAATCAATTAGTGGTAATTTCCTATTTAATAGGGGCTCAATTCCCTAAGGAATGTGTAAGCGAGTTTGGTCAATCAGGTGCAAGTTTTTGGTTAATTATTGGACCAAAATTTCCAATATCAGGGTGAGACAACTAGAAATATTGCAAAGGTTTCTTAGGAAGGGAAATATCATTGTATTATTTCATATTCTTGACTTAATGAAATATACATATAGCGGGTTTTTTAGTTAAGGATTTCCCCAAATACATATTTGTGGTGTGTGATTGAAATTATTTCTCTTTATTTTTCATGTGATTGTGCGAACGTAATTGGTTTCTGCAATTTTTATAATTGATTCAGTATTTTTTTTTAGCATATTACAAGATCAGTTGAATCTATGTGGATTTTCTACAATATATTTCAAGATATCCTCAAGGGAATACTTGAGCCTTAGACCATAGAATTCCATCCTAATCCCACTTCTAGCTATGGAGAAGAGATCTGCAAAACTTGTTCCTCTTGCAAGTACAAACTCATATAATTATCTTCTATAGTGATTCATTTATGATACCATATAGGAATTCCTTGTAGATTCAAACTGCCAATTGAATATGCTAAAACAACAGACTTGAATCTAATCTACCAATTGTGAAAACCAATAAATAATCACAAAATAAAAAATAATACAAGAGAAAGAATTCAATCAACACATTACAGTATGATTTCATGGGGAAATCCACTGTTAAAACCCCTGTTATCTATATGTTGCATTAGTAAGAAAATATGACAATATTACAATGCTTTTCTTAAATTAGAGAAACCTCTGCACTATCTCTATCCGCCTCACTGATTCCTAGACAAGACTAGGCCAATACTTAGCCAATTTTCTTCCTTCCCAGATCCCTATTTCCTTGTGCTGTTTCCTTGGGTAATTAGCCCCTATTAATTAGGGAAATCCCCATCCAATATGGAATAATATATCTAGGGAATTTCTCTGACTGCATGCACCATTTTTATAATTTGTATGATTATGAAAGTGATATTAAACTTCCCTTGAACTCCAATATCTACCAAGTAACTCTCAGTTCTTACATTCATGAGTTATTTATGGCTGAGTCATCAGTTAACTGATTGATCATAGAGTAGAAAAATCACTACTAGACCTCTTACTAGTTCCCCCAACAGTTGAACTAGTTAAATAGAATTTAACTCAGATAAACTAAATTAATTAATTAAAACTCAAAATAAACTCAAACAAGGATCCTATTTTGTAGGAGCCACTCTACATGACTCGAATTAGATCCTCAACTCGAATTAACTAAACCAAGTAAGTAAAAATAACTTAGTTAACTCATACAAGCTATCATGTGATGTGGAATTAGATCCTCAACTCGAATTAGCTTAACCAAGTAGATAAAAATAACTTAGTTAACTCATACAAGCTGTCATGTGATGTGGAATTACAATTTTCTTCTAATTTAATTCAAGGGAAAATTAAATTAGAATATTTCTTGGTGCCATTTTCAACACTTTTCACAAGTGAACTTCATTTGCAGGTGTTATCATCCTAACATGGAAGATGGTGTTCAAGGAGGTCATCAAGGAGATGTTGCAAGAAGATACTTGTGGAGATAAGACATAAATATGCTATCATGAAGGATTAAAGGAATCTTGGACCACGACAGAGAGATGGAAAATCATGTTGACCTAGAAGGTTCCAATACTTATCCATACCCTTTGGAGGGTGAAGATAATGCACATCTTAGAACAATCTTGAAGAGTTGTAAGACATAGTAACAAAGAGAAGAACTCGACATTGATACACTACAATAAAGTCTTATGTCACAGTTGTTAGTCTATTCTAGTCCTGCCAGTCACCAGTGATCAAATGTGTTCTTACAAGGTTTTTTTTAGGGTCTTAGGTCAAATTTTTATGGTTTTAGTAGGTATTCAAATAAAAATTTGGTCACTGGCTAGTGCGTCTAGGTATGTTACTACTCCTTTCAGTACATTTTTTGGTCTTGATATCATTCATTTTAAGGTGTCATCACTGAAATGTATTCATTACCATCTTAGTCACATCACCATGGTCATCATTCAACTCTTTGCATGTAGTGTCATCATTAAGTCTTAGGGTCAAAATCATAAAAATCAGTCATTTCACCATCAAATTCAACATTGAAGGAGTAGTAATAGTGAAAAATGTTCAATAAAGGTTTTAAAAGTGAAATTTCATTACTATCATCATGTAATATGTTTTAAAAGGTTCTAAAGCTATAATTTCAAATCAAAAATTAAAAGGACTTGGTGGGGCCACTACACCACTATGAAGAGAAAATTGATTTCCAAGCTACAAAAGACCAAATGAGCCTCTAATATGCTCATTCCATCTTCAAGAAAACTATCTCCACCTTCAAAGACTCTTGCACCATCAGAACAACAATTTTTTTCTACCAAAGTACCTCATCTCTCTATTGCACTACAAATTCAATGCACACTTGTTGCGCTACGCTTTTACCAGAGGTGCTACGTTTTATTTAAGGAGGAAAAAATCATAAATTCAGAGGAATTATTCAAAAAACACAGGTTCTAGTGTATCAGATACAAGTAAGTGGGCCCTTAAAATTCCTCTTTTGTCTTCATTTTGTGCTTGGAAGGATCAATTCCCTCTTCTAAGGTTTTGGTTTCATTTGCCTGGTTTCACAATCTCATTGAAACATTCTTGAGAAAAACCCTAAGATTGAAGATCACTCAACTTCCCCCACATGTTATACAAATTCCTAATCATTTTCCTCACCCCTATCTCTCATTTTCATATTTTTTCCATAAACCCTATCCTAGACTAGAATTTCCTAGGCTATGAATATTTTTTCCCCTTTTGAAACCCTTCCCCTTGTTAGCCTAGGTATGTTAGTGATCAAATGACTCTTTCAGTTGTTTTCCATTAGGTCAAGGTCAATTTTTTTACTTTTTCGAACCAGTTCTCATAAATAATTTTGGTCACTGAAGAATGCTAAACCATGTATGCTGCTCCTTCATTTCATTTATTATCATCATTGTCAAGGCCATTTCCATCATTAGTTTCAAGGTCACCATCTCCATCATCATCATTTAACAGGTCTAGGGTTGTGTTGTAGCCACTACAACACCACCCAAAATTTTGGGTATATTTAAAATTTCGGGTTCCCCCTCTGCTCGCTTAGGCGTTAAAGTCTTCCACCCGACCTGCAATCAACTACATCCCAGCGACCTATCCCCAACCCCTCATGAGTTGTCTCGCCATCATGATCAAACGTCGTTGTTGCAATCACGCCATATGTGGGAAGGATCATCCAGCGTACACCCGAACACTCTTTTCGCAGTCGCGCCATGTGTAATGAGATTGCCATGCATACGTTTGAATGGAAACCTTTTGTGTATTGACGAATAAAAGCCTTCCCACTGTAGGTCATTAAGCTATTGTTTGAATACTTCTCTTAGGCTTGTTAATTTCATATGTTTTATCTGTGGTCACCATTATCAAAGAATAATTATGATGTCGTTATGTTCCACACAGGTCGACCCCACAGGTGACAAACTCCTCAGTCGTGTCAGGACATCAAGGGTAATAAAATTGGACTCAACGATGAGGCCAAAGTTGCGGAACAGGGGAGGATCAAGAGCAAGTGATCAATACTATTAAAAGGAGGATGGTGTGATGCACATCGATCAGAAAAGAACCTTTTACGTCACTGATGCAAAGGCCTCCTTCACTAGTGCGCACCAGATGCTTAAAGCGCTCCATTTGGAAATGTTTAGATCCTACACCATATCATTTGAATGTCGAGGGGTGCACGCAAAGGAACATATTTCTCCACTTCGATGAATCTAGCCTGAAGTATAGCCCAATGAACAAAGCGAACTCAGAAGATTTCTCTAGACAATGACAATCTCATTCGAGGCATTCTCGCACCAGGCAGCAGTGCGAAAATACACAGGGTGGTGTGGCAAGCCAACGACAGAGTTTCAAATACGTGAACGCTCCTTTCAAAAGCAACATTTATTAATCCCGAGCCACATAGTGTGGATTTATCTGTGATGCAAGGAGTACAATATGGAGGAATGAAAAGGCCTTAAAAACCTAGCCTTCTTTGCTCTTGAAAGTTGTTTAAACGAGACCATAAGAAATGGGGAATTTCAAATTGAACTTACAAGGTCATGTTGAAATGCATATGCCTTTGGTAGCCGGGTAGAAAAGGTCAATATGAAAAGGGATATCAATGTGGCTTGAGAAGTATATTTCGACTCTCGATCTTTCAAAACGAGAAGCCTTCGTATCATGGGGATAAGTAAATGATCAATTTAAAACTAGGCTCGAAGCACATGGTTTTCAAACCATAAGTTATCTTGGTGAAAAACTCAATGATAACATTATAAAGGGCGCAAGGTGATGTTGTATATATTAATGCAAGGCGCAAGACCATGTAGGTTCCAAAATATATAAAATGGGAAACATTACATGGTAGCTAATGGTCAAAGGTTCTTTTTTAAAACATAGCACGTTGCATGGGCACCAAGATCGGTGGTTTCGAGCAAATACATACATTTGGTCATCCAAAGTCGTGGTGCGGATTGTAGTACTCTTCAAACCATATAAGGTTACAAAATGGGCGTCGATCATACATGTATGATGATCGGATTATATAGTAAGGCGTTTGGAGCAAATGTTCGATAGTTACGTTGCATTGAGCCAAAAGTAAATGTTTATACGTGGTGGTCAACGTTTCAACCTTGTTAAAACATATCGAGCGAATATATAATGGTCAAGGTTTATTTGTAAAACGTGGAGCAGGCGCAAAGGTTCAGAAAATGTTTGGAGAAATTTACATATGAAATGGTCAACTTTACGTTGAAACCCGGTGCAGGATGGCATGGACACGGTGCATGGGGTGCACATGTTTGATGGTAGGTTTGTCGACTTACGTAAATGTTTCAGAACAAATATATATTTACAGCGGTCAACTTTATGAGTAAGACACGGATCTGAACCATATAAAATTGCATTTCGTGGACTTAAACATTTTGATGGCTAGTGTTCAACCTACGCTAAAAGTTCTAGAACAGATATGTATACATATTCAGTGGTCCAAAATCATGTGTACACATGGCGCCATGCGAATGTCCAAAGCCTTGTCTACATTGAATGAATGCAAAACGTTCAATGTGTGCGTTCTATGGAGCCAAACGTAAATTTTTATATATACAATGGCTGGAGTTTAAAGATGGAACGTTTATATATGATGACCGGAGTTATAATTGTGGCATGGAAAATTGGTGCGAGCGCTTCTACGTGGAGTTTTAAGTATGGAGCGTAGATAAATATAGCGGCCAGATTTTGTGTTTAAAACCTGGAGCCAAACATCGGAATGAAACTTTAACAACATGCAAGCACGGCAAAGGTGGAGTTTTGAATCATGGTGAACGTTGGAGCGGATAAAGTAACGGTCAGAGTTTACAACAAGGGAATGGGTTCAACTTCCTTATCGACACCAATTACGCTCTTACCAAGCTGTTTCCGGTAGGAATAGCTCGTTGATGAAGGAAGTTTCCCATGCAAAGCATCGCGTTCAGTAACTGCCCATATCTCAGTATTTCGCTGGAGGCGACAGTGTTTGGTATTATACAGCGTTGAATCAGCTGTAATAGCGTGAAAAGTGGCATGCGATTCCATCCTGGGTGCACGCATGTGGATTCAGCTGAGATAGCGTGGGAAATGGAAACATCATCTCGTCCTGAATGAATGCTTGGATTAAGCTGTATCGGCTCTGTCATTGCCGCAGGATGCACCAGCAAAAAGCGAAACGCTCCGTTGAACCAGCGCAACCGTTGATGTGGAACGTTAGTTTCATGGGAAACAACCATTTGTTTCTTTTGATTCGGCAGAAGAAAGATGTCAACCACAGTACACGTGAAATACTCGCTAAAGATGATGGCCTTCAAGGTTTGATGTATCTTGCATTCGAACAGTGATAATCGCTCTGGCTCACAATGCATGCCAGCCCGTTGGAGCAATATTAAAATTCCCCTGAATCCAATGCAGGTTGACATATTTACGAATGCAGTTTGCATAAACATGTTTTAAATTTTTCTGTGCAGGACCGGACGCATTCTGCATGGTTTATGGATGGTTTTGCTATACAATGGACAAAGCGTTTCAAGAAGAGAGATAACCAATATGAAATCGACTATTATGCCTTCAACAGAACACCGCCGGAGAGCTTCAGCAAAATGAAGGGTAGCAAAAATATTTGATGCGCTGCGTCCTGCTGTAAGGGTTCGACCTTAAGCTTTGTTGAGTTCTGCGAAGCAGCTAGTGCAACAGTCGCTCCAAGGAACCTGCAAAAAAGTCATGCGCCAAGGTTCCTTTCGTGGATTTATTAATATTTGACACTGTCATCAGTGCATACTGGCTGATTTTTCTTGCACATTAAATGAAGCGTGGAGTGTGAAAAGACCAAGATCAATATGAGGCAACTATTTATAGAATTTTCGGTGGAAGAAAGGAGGACTGTAGCATATCGAGAATTGGGTCATACTGTAGCTGGATGGTATTTGGAGCATGCAGAGCGACTCTTGAAAGTAACTATTGTTATTCTCATATTCAAGACGAGCTATCTTATCCATCAGCGCTCTCTGCACTTTCATCTCAAAATTGGATAACATTTTTTTCTTCATGTCTGAAGCCTATTACCTCCCTAGTGGTCGTTTCTCTAGATCTGGGTTTACATTCGTTAGCTGAGCCTCCACGAGAGTGGGTGAAGACTCTCTGGCAGCCAGTGGTTGCCGTGGGTGTCTGCATGTTTACAATATGAGAAAACTGGACCACACAGGGGTCTAAATGCATTATTTGCTAAATCTTTCCTTCAGCTAACTAACTACACTTTAGCATTAATATGTTGAAGATATGTGACCCGTGTTACGTTGTTGCAGGTAGAGGTGTTCGACGCACAAAGCCGAAGCTGGGGTCCTCTCTAGTGGGCAACATGGATCTTTTCAAAGCTCAAAAGAATGGCTGGAGGTTGCAGATCTGCCGAGGTCACGAGGTCACAAATCCCAACAGGTCGCAAGGTCGCATGAGCAGTTGTTTTCACGATCCGCGACCCCGTGACCCAGCGACCTAGTCGCAAGGTCGCAAGGTCACACCTCTTCGATTCTTCTGCCTTTTGCGACCCTGCGACCCTGTGACCTAGTCGCAAGGTCGCAAGGTCGCATATCTTCGATTTTTCCACCTTTTGCGACCCTGCAACCCAGCGACCTAGTCGCAAGGTCGCAAGGTCGCATATCTTCAGTTTTTCCACCTTTTGCGACCCTGCGACCCAGTGACCTAGTCGCAAGGTTGCATATCTTCAGTTTTTCCGCCTTTTTGACCCCGCGACCCAGCGACCTAGTCGCAAGGTCGCAAGGTCGCATATCTTCGGTTTGTCCGCCTTTGCGACCCCGCGACCCAACGACCTAGTCGCAAGGTCGCAAGGTCGCATTCTCTCATTTTCTTACAACTTGCGACCCCGCGACCCAGGCAGGTCACAGGTTGCAATAGCAACTAGGTCGCAGGTCGCAATAGCAGCTAGGTCGTAGGTCGCAACAGCAGCCAGGTTGCAGGTCGCAACAGCGGCTCAAGTTGCAGGTCGCAAAAAAGACTAGGTCACAAGGTAGCCCAACGGTCAGAAAGATGAAAGATCAAGGAAGCCCAAAGGGCAGGTTTTGTTTTATAAATACTCCTTCGGGAGCTTGTAAAAGGGGATTTTTCTTTTGGAGACTCAAGAGCTACATAGCATTGTATTGAAAGATTATACTCTTGTGCATATGAATACAGATACTTGTTAAAACCCCTTTGTTGGATGATGTGTTTTGCTGCAAAGACACTGTGTGTATTCCTTGTACAATTTCAGAACATCCTATGATTAATGAAACTGCGCTTTTCCTGACATCATTTATGCTTCATGGCTATCTGTGCTTGTGTTAATGATGTTTAGATTTTCATTGCTTTCTAAATGTATGTTAATGAACTATTCTATTAGCATTTCATTTTATCTTTCAGAAATTAAAGGGATATCTTGCCATAAAGAACTATTTCTATTGTGGTCAGACTACCTTACAAGCATTACCCCAAAGATGTGTTGCTAACGACACCTTTTTGGGCGTACATGTTTTATTCATTGCCTCGCTACGCATAGTGTTCTATTCGTGTTTGATGCATCAATCATGTATTATGTATCATGTGAATAAGTGTGTGTCTGCAGGTTCAATCAGGTTCTTTTGAGACCGAAGGGGAAGGCGTCTTAAGTGGTAGCCGGACCCACACCCCAGACGGGATCCCTACTCCAAATGGTTCAAGGTCTAATTGGGACTTTCTCTGAGAGATCTCTTCTTTGACCAGACATATTTTCTGTCGGTGGTTGTCATTGTTTTCATTTAGGTCAAGTCTAGGTTTCTTTCCTTTGGAAGAATCTTCATTCACTTAAACATAAGTCGATACATTCCTCCATTTCATCCATGGAGAACCCTAATGAAGGAGCAAGAAAGTTTATGAAATTAAAATAAAGCCATATTTTTTGTTTCATATGGCTCAAATTTCAAGAAAAAGTTTCAAACATCTCATCTCTGCCGCACTGTTTCATGAAAATTGAAGAACTTTGTCTCACTGTCTCTTTTAAAGGATCAAAAAGTCATCATCCACTGTCAGAGCTCCAAGGGAGGCTAGTTTGACCTACTGTCCTAGTCAAATGAAAAAGAGTGTCATTTCAAGCTTCAAAGACATATTATCTGTTTTGAAGAGTCATTATCCAATGTGAAATTCCAAAGGTGAAATATTTTCAAAGTTTTTAATAACAATCATGATGTCTCATGAAAAGGAGAAAATTTGTCTCACGATCTCATTTTAAAATCCTAAGAATGTCATCTCAAGTATCAAGGAATGCAAAAGAGGTTAACTCTATCCTCTCATCTCACTTAAAGAGCCAAAAAATCACCTTTCATGTCAAAGGGTTCAAAAAGTGTTATTCTCTCTTCTAACCTCATTTGAAAAAGCCAACATGTCATCCTCCAAGTTGCACAAAAGGTTTAAAAGGGTCATTTCAAAATTTAAGGAGAGTGAAGGAAATTAATTTTTAACTCTTTTTCATCCCACGTGAAGGAGTAAATAGTCAATTTTCAAGTGCAAAAGATTTAAAAGTTAATGTAAATGTCAAAGGGAAAAGGTAAACGCTGTCAAATATTATAATGGGAAATGAAACTTCATTCTTCTTTTATTGTTATCCTTTCATATGTGTGAGAGCCACTTTGATTACCTCTCTATACTCTCAATATTCTCTCACAAATTCTCAAGAAAAATACGATTTTACATTGCCGTGGGAGTGAAAACCTCTCTTGTTATGCTCCTGTCAGTGTGGAGAAGTGAATTTTTATGCTTATGTGGAGTGAAAACCTCTCTTGTTATTCTCATGTCAGTGTGGATAAGTGAATTGTTACGCTCCAGTGGAGTGAGAAGTCATTTTGTTACGCTCCTGTCAGTTTTAAAAATCAAAGTGTTACGTTTTTGTGTGAGAGGAGAAGCAGTATTTTTACGCTTCTGGGTTGTGTAGAATCATGTTGTTATGCTCTTGGGTAGTGTATCAAACATTGTTACACTCATGTCTATGAAGAACACTACTATTACGCTTCTGAATATTGAAGAAAACAGTGTTACGCTCCTGCAGGTAGCCTCCAGTGTTGATTGAAGTCCGAAACCATACAAAATTCAAAGGAATTTGACCTCCATTCATTGCTATAGCTACTTCACAAGGTAATTCTGCATCTTTTCCTTGCTTTGGATCAGATTTACATTGTTTTTATATGTCTTTTATGCCTTCTCCATCTCTCCACTGTCCACATAAAAAACAAGTTTTTTTTGTCAAAACCCTAACCTATTCAAACCTAAACCGTAACCTATCACACAAACTACAAACCTACATCCTCCATGCCCATCTACATATACCTATTCCCACACATCATCCTTGACATCAAATCAAACTATTAAAACCCTAAAATTCTAAACTATTTTATCATTATCAAAGTTTGTCAAAATTAAGGTGACTGTGTTTTAGGGTTTTTAAGGTCTCATCTTCAATAAAATAATTATTAATACAAAAAAAATAAAACAATAACGCCGAAGTATTAAAACACCATAAAATAAACCAGACAGAGCTGAGCCATTTTATTAATGAGAAGGTGTAATACAAGTACATTAGTGTTAAATAATATTAGCACTCAAGCCGATAGAGATGGCTAGAGTGACCCTCAAGTCCTTCCACTAGGAACCTTTGCACTGCTTCCATTGATTTGTTGGAGACCCTCTTTATGACACGCCCCTGCTTTGGAAATGATGGGAATGTGTTGTTTGGTGTCTCAACCTAGTCTCTACAGAGGGTAAGGTTCATTTAATTGTCGACGAGTTGGTAAGCTATTTGAGTAAAGTGCACGTATGTACCTAGGTGTTTTGTCTCTTAATACATTGTGTTTGGTGTTTTATGATGTTTTTGGTCTTTTGTGATGAGTTATGATGTTTTTGATCTTTTGGTAGTTTGTGTTCCACGATATTATGACTAGCTAATTGGAAAAAAGCTAATGATTAAAACGGTGAAGCCTAATTGGTTGATGACAAGTGGTGAATGCAAAGGAAACTACGAAACAAAATCAAATCTAAACTATGACTAAACGAGGAAACAAAGCTTGATAATGACTTCTAGAAAATGAATCAAAACATAAATCTAACTTGTCCAATTCTTTTGTCGAAGATATTTTGAAAAGTTAAGAAATGGTCGAATAAGTATACAAGTGTCTAATCTAAACAATTAAACAACTAGCTTATAATGATGCAATATTTTATCCATGATTAGAGATTTTTTGAAGCATATTCGGAGGAAAACATTGATACCATCATACGATCTCTACTCTAAGACTAGTTCCTAACTCTATTCTGCAACTTAGTTAATCATCACTAAACCTCGCCCAAGAGTTATAGATTTCTTTTTAAAGTAGTCTTTTGAGGAAAGGCTCTGTTTATGAAGTAGTAAAGAAGTTGCGAAAGTACCTCAGGCCTTGAAATGATACTGTCTTCTGTTCCTATGTTTATGAATTAATTATAGATTTGGAACAAGAAGAGGTTTGTAAATAATGAAGACTGTTTTGTTAAATTTAACAACTGAAGTAATCTAATATGCAGTGGATGACAACTAAATGTGGAGTGCAAATGCAATGAGTTAAGCTAAAACTGAAATTAAGATGTCACTAGTCTAAAACAGTGCTGAACTAATGAGTCATTATCAAACTCAAAACAAAATAACAGAGCATGAGTTAAATGCAATTAGACTCTGGAGTATCCTAACTAAGCTATCATGCATTTATTCTATGGAATTATACAGTCTTTTTGTCCATCATGATTGTTATTTTGGAAGAGTTTCTTAGAACAATCATGACTATACAATTCAGTGCAAATGCAAACATAAAGACTGAAAGCAATTTAAAAACTAAGATGTCATAGCTATCTCCACTACCCATGTTATGATATTTTGGAAGAGTGTTTTAAGAGCGAGAAAGCATTTATGGTCCTGGTGCAAACACACAAGTTTGAAACATAACATTGAGATCACAATCATAAATTAGACATCATAAGGATTTTTGGAAGAGTTTCTTCTTTTGGAAGAGTGCTTAGCATAAGTATAACTGTGATGGTGAACAAAAGAGATTACAATTAAATCCTACAACACTATAGCTATTTCCAATTCATTATCTTTATCTTTTGGAAGAGTTTTTAGAACGAGTATAACTATAGTGACTAATGAAAACAACTACGAATTCAAACTTCAAGAATGTAAAGACAACGAAGATACTTATCTAAATTACGCAAGTAAAACGAGTGAGAGGCCGAGGCCCTCTACCACCAGACGGAATCTAACACCAAATCAACTCAACGCTTTTCAAAACAACACTGTATTCTTCATTAAAGGAGAAATAACTTGAACAGAGCAATCTGCGTCCTCAGAAATGTAGCACAAAATCTAAGCAAAATTTGGAACGAAAATCTAGCCTAGCTCTCGGTTTCCCAAGTGTTTTTATAACAAATTTACATAACAAGACTTGCAAAAATTCCGGGATCATTGTCTTTCCTTATCAAAATCACATTAGGACTCTTGAAGTGGCTGCGTAAAGAGGAAAAGGACATCTGGACTAAGACAGTCCTATTAGAAGTCTGCCTTCTTAAAATGAGTTTCCACGTACCAAAATCGTATCCAGAATTCGGTTTTTCCTTCATGGTGAGCAACGAACAATGTAGACATGACGTGGAATATACCCATATGTGGTTTTTCTTGAGAGGCCACCTGGAACATGCCTAAACGCGAAGATAGCTGCAGAATTTCCGGTTAGCTATGGAATGTCTGCATTCTGCAGCTAGTTCCGGTCAAAATGCATTACAATGACAAAATCACAAAACTTAGCAAGTTAGCCATATTAATCATTCTAAAAGTAATTTTAACTAATTTCATTGATCATTTGGTTCTGGGATAACAATGGACAAAGGAAAATGAGGTAAAGTAAGATGAAAGAAAGCACAATTTTGAGGCTCAACATACCCCCACTGCTGACTTCTTGCATGTCCTCATGCAACTTATTCCATAAGCTCAGAGGCTTATGCGAGAACATCTAATCCTCTCCTTCTCCTTTGCCTGGAAGCTAGATATCTTCTGGGTTTTCTGATGACAAGTTTGAAACTTAAGTTGGTAAGTGCCCTGATTAGCTTCTTATTCCTCTTTTTCAACTTTTCATTAGCCTTTTCCACTTTGCC